>JARJHM010000143.1:0-522860 GCA_033356055.1 Carex pumila | reverse complement strand
TTATGTTGGTAAACAGAGTTAAAACTGTTTTAACTTCTGTTAGTCATGGGTGGCATCTGGCAACACATCATGACCATCCAATTACACAGATGATGCTGTACTGTACAATATCACGATCCAGTAAACAATTTACTTGTGTCAGTTCTTCTGTCTCATAGCTATCAGATCAGTTTTAAGGTAGATATGTGTCATCCTTGTTAACTGTATCTTTTCTTGATCTTGAGTAGATTATCAAATATAATTACTCTTGTAATTATACTGCATGCAGATAATCTAACTCTACCAAGGGGCCCAGTGATGCTATAGCTCGTATAGAGATACGAGGGACAAGTAGTATTCTTGGTAGACTATCACTTCCTCACCTAAGCTATACATATGGAAATGCTACCGTTATGGCTGCTTTTTACGGACAGCGTTAGATAACACTTACTCATATATATTTCTTAGTGGGAACGATAAATACCTCATACTGTAGAACTTTGACACTGAATGAAAAACATTAATGACACGAACACAATTCTATTTAATGTTTCATTCGGGGTCTGTCAAATACCATGTTCCTAGAACATGTATCTATGTGATTAAAATGACATCTCGTGTCAGGTGGTTTGTAAAACTTAACCATCTTTTAATCCACATACTAACCTTATAGCGGTAATTAGTGTTCCTGCTAATTACCTTGGTCAGTGATCTTTTAAGAGTATATATTATCTATATTATGGAGTTTCACAATTTCAGTCATGAACTCGAAATGATCCACAAATGCAATAATACTCAAGGCAACAAAATGATATATAAATAAACATTCAATTCATGAACAAAGCTTTATGATTAATTTATCGTATTATTGACTTCTAGATTATTACAAACTAACACAAACACCATTAATTAATTTTTGAAACAATAAAAAAAATAAAAACTGGCACAATTGAGCCGGAGGTGCGAGAGGCTCGGATTTGAGAGGAAGAGACGGAGAGAAAGAGAGAGAGAGACACGGAGGAGAGGGAGAGACGGAGACAGAGTACTGAGGATTTGAGAGGGAGATACGGAGACAGAGACAGAGACGCTAAATTGAAAATGAGAGGCGCGAAATGAAAATAAGAAGAACCCTAGCTAAGCTGGTTATATAGGAAGTTATCATTAGGATCGGTTGTTTATAAAGAACCGATCCTAATAGTATCAGGATCGGTTTTTATAAAAAAACCGATCCTGATACTAATTTTTTTGAAAAAAAAAATTATCAGGATCAGTTTTTTATTATAAAAAACCGATCCTAATACAATTTTTTTTCTTTCAAAATTGGTTCTGCAAAAAAAAAAAAAAATCAGGGTCGGTTTTTAATAAAAAACAAATAAATGGTAGAGTTGATTTGGCCATACAAAAACAAATAAATAATTTTTATATTTTTCACATTTTTCTTAATATTTATCCGTGTACATGCATTACCAAACAGAAAAGAAAATAAATGGTAGCCGTTTGATGGTTGATAGACCATCAATATGAGTGGGGTTCAGTGATGTTTCTCATATAAAGTATTAGGATCAGTTTTTTATAAAAAATCGATCTTGATACTATTTTTTTTTAAAGTTGGTTCGGCAAAAATCAACTCTACATGATCACATAAATTTTAATAATATAAATTACATTAATTTTTATCAAAATTGCATTAATATTATTTAAGTAGAATTTAAAAATTAAATAAAATTTCTATTAAATAATTAACTTATATTTCTAATATGTAATTTTTTATATTTATTTATACATAACCATATGAAAAGATTTTCCAAATAAAAGAAAAAAACTATCTGGATCGGTTTTATTGCTAAAAACCGATCCTGATACAATTTTTTTTTCAAAATTGGTTCTGCAAAAAAAAAAAAAAATCAGGGTCGGTTTTTTATTAAAAACCGACCCTGATTTTTTTTTATTTTATTATTTTTTTTTTTGCAGAACCAATTTTGAAAAAAAAAATTGTATCAGGATCAGTTGTTCTAAAAAACCGATCCTAATAGTTAAACTATTAGGATCGGTTGTTTAGAACAACTGATCCTGATAGTATCAGGATCGGTTTTATAAAAAACTGATCCTGATAGTTCACAAATTAGGATCGGTTGACTAAAAAACCCGATCTAACTAGTTTTTAGGATCGGTTTTGTTCAGAAAACCGATCCAGATAGGTATTAGTATCGGTTGTTTCATATAACCGATCCAGATAGGCCGATCCTGATTCATGTTTTTCCACTAGTGCAACAATTATTAAGGCAACCAATTGCAGGAAACAATCATACATAGTTATTTGTTGACACCAATATTTAATTTAGAAACATCGTATCACCTTTTCTTCGAATATAACAATGCTAGAGAGGTCTAGGCACGTGTGGGAAATTTGATACAGAGTAGGGGGTCGGTACAGGAAACTTGGGAGGCATCAAAGTTTCATTATTGCAACAATTAAGGGTATCCAAAGCGGGTATGAGTTGTAGTTTTCATGGCTGTTCTTTGGCCCATTTGGAGGCAGCGCAATGAAGTGATTTTCCGAGTCACGAAGTTACCATCTCGAATAGTGGCAAATAGGGCAGAAGAGGATGCACGACTGTGGTTGAGGTTTTGCAAAAAAGGGAAACATATTGACTCAAGAGCTATTGGGAATTTGGGAGTAGATCAAAACAGGTTCGGAGTGATGTAATAAAAACTTTACAATAAGTTAGGACATGTGGTTGCAATCAAATTTATTAATATATCTTTGATAGTCACTACCAAATTTTCCAAAATATATATATATATATATATATAGAGAGAGAGAGAGAGAGAGAGAGAGAGTAAGACTTGGGTGCTATGGATAGCATAGAGGCCTCTATGCTACGGCTCAATATTCAAGTTTTCAAAACCCAAACGGTCGATCCAAACCGTTCATCTTATTCTCCATATTAATATCTGCTTGGAGACCAAATTTTATAATTTTATGAATTTTTTTACTATTTATTAAGCCACTTTGAAAATCGCTAATTCAACGGTTTTACTGTTTTGTGTAGCCACCGTTAGATTGAGCCATAGCATAGAGACCTCTATGCTATCCATAGCACCCAAGCCTTACTATATATATATATATATAGGAATATGCTAGCATGCTATGCATAGCATAGAACCCCTCCATGCAACGGCTTGGATTTCGAGTTTTCAAAATCCTAATGGTCGATCCGAACCGTTCATCTTGTTCCCCATATTAATATGTGTTTGGAGACCAAATTTTATATTTTTTGGAATTTTTTTACTATTTCTTTAGATTTATTGAAAATCGCTGTTTTCAGCAAATCTGTACCATAAAAAAACAGCGATTTTCAATAAATCTAAAGAAATGGTAAAAAAATTCCAAAAAATGTAAAATTTGGTCTCCAAACACATTAATATGGAGAACAAGATGAACGGTTCGGATCGACCATTAGGATTTTAAAAACTCAAAATCCAAGCCGTTGCATAGAGGGGTTATATGCTATGCATAGCATGCTAGCATGTTCCTATATATATATAGGGAAACCAAAACAAATGGGCTTCGGCCCATGTAGCATTTCACGGAAAATACTGAAGAGAGAAGTAGGCTCAGAGAGTAAAAGGATTTGTTGTGTGCCAAGTGATTCCTCTCCTAAAACATAGCCTCCCTTTCAGGATACCTTTCTATATTTTTCTCACTTGTTCTATTTCAACAAAATACATTAGATAATCTCAAAATTAATTTAAGGACCTGTAAGAGAATATTATAGCACTGTCGTGATATTTTACTCGAAAAAAATTCACGTCAAAATTCTTCTCTTTTACATTTCTTGTGCTTGATTGCTTATTATATATGGATGTTTCTCATGTGTGTTACATATTTTTCAAATTTAAGTGGGTTTTTGTGTATGCTACGACATGTTTGATAAAATTACATTTTTTTTGTGTTTTTCCATGTGCGATCCTCAACAAAATTGAGATTAACAAATTTAATAAAGGCTAATGGATATTATGTATATATATTTCATATAGCTTAATTCATAAATAGAATTTTATGAGTTAGTAAGCGAACTTTCTACAATATTTATTTTATTTATGAAAACATTATAAGAGGCTATCAAGATGCTCAACTTATCTAGTTTTTTTAATAAATGACAGCGCTGTCATTTATTAAAAAAAAAAAAAAAAAGTGCGAAGCAATCAATTGCACTTCCCAGGCCCCCAACATAGCTTGAATGAAGCTGAGACTTGATTCAAATCCTAGCAACAGATAACCTGTAGAATTATGATTCATGAACTAAATCAAATCCCAACCCAGCCTGACTAGGTACCACCGTTCGGATAACCAAATATGATCAGATTCTGATTCAATCAATTCTTAATTACCGATTCATCCGATTCTGATTTTACAATTAAGTGAACGATTCCGATTCCAATTCCAATTTTTTCTTCTATGGTTTTATACTTCTATATCAATTTTGGTTGAACTTCTGCTATATTTTCTTATTTAGTTTTGCTTGCGTGAGATCGAGTGATATAGGGGTCTTAAGTAAGAAACTTCAGGTTTCATACATCTGAGAAAAAAACAAACAACCACTAAAACCACTATAACACACATGAGAAAAAAAAATAATCAAAAGAAATTTGCAAGGGATTCAAATTTGACCAAGCAAATCTCAATTTGGTATTACCCAGATAAACCTGAAATGAGTGCCAAGAAGTGAATATATATTAATAAGAATGCAGTTGGCAAATACTTACGGGAACAAATCGATGCCTACTGCTTGTTGTGGTTTTCTCTGCTCCTCTCTTCTTTGAATTTATTCCGTTGTTAACCCCTCTCTCTTTCTTAATTTGATTCAGTTCTCTCTGTCTCTCATTTTGTCTTTCTCTAGCTCTTTCTTAATTGATAGTGGCTTCCAACTATTAAGCATTGACTTGACTTTGGTGGAATTTGTTTTTTATTTTTATTTTTATTCACATTATAGCACTTTTGCCACCATTTCAAGATGGGACCTTCATTGGTGAGTAAAGACTAGAGACCAACTGCTTACCACTGAAGCATTTCGTCAAGCACTTTGTGTGTGTAAAATTTACCCAAACATAAAACTTTGTGTCCCAAACCATGCACTACCAAATAGACAATAAGTCAATAACCAAAATCAATTTGCAAGGAAGTTTTACCCAGAAAAATCTCAACTTGATATAACCAATCAATTTGCAAGGAATTGGCAACCACCAATACGTGGACGATAAAGTATGACTCTTATAATAATAATGCTAGCAGGTATAATATTATTTGTAGAACAAATCAATAATGTCGTCAGATGGTTATCTCTTCTTTTGACATCCCCACTCCCACACAATAAAATAAAGAATAATTATATTCATCCCCACTCTGTTGCCCCTCCTGTCCCCATTAGATAACAGAAACTTAACAAATTTTAGAACTTAAGAAAAATAATAATAATAATAATAATAAATCCTTGTGTTTGGATATTTTACTTGATAGTTAATTCAACCAGCTACCATAGTTTTCTTTCTATTTAATCAGTCCAAAAACTAATTCACTTAAATTTGTTAGATTCTAGCTAGAGCATTTTTGTTTGCTCATCAACCTCTGTTAAATGGGGCCTAACAGCAGATGGAATCAAAACACTGTGAGATAATGAATAATGAATGTCCTCAAAGAATAATTAAGCTGTTTTGAAACTACTTAAGAATCAACAAATATTAAATAAATTAGAGGGCCAAATTGATCTAATAATACATATGTAATCAGCAGCTGAATCAGTGTACTGATAAATGTATCAGAACGTCTGTTAAAATATATATATATATATATATATAAAAAAAAAAAAAAAACAGAGGAAGAAGGTAGATTGAATATTCAGTTCCTAATTTTTTTTTTTTATGCGGTATCAATTCATGCAGTAAGTTTTGCAACATTCTTGCTTTGACCCTTGAAAATTCTGTTTAAGGCAACATGGTCAGTTTATTTGGTTTTTGTGTATGTTTATAGTAACTTTTTTTACTCATATATATACATTATAACTTAAAATTCGTTCAATAAATACATTTTTTTTAGGCGGTTGGATTTTGAAAATTTAACGAATTTCATTGACAACAAATATCATAATTATATTAATAATTCAAAATATATAAACAAACGGTAAACCCATTACCCAACAAATAATAACATAAATGAAGTTTTGTACAAAGAATTTAAAAATAACAATTTTCATAAAATAGTGTTCTATAACAGTTTAATGTGCATAAGCATAATGTATTTTCAAAATTATGTTGACTCACAAACAAAATTTGGAGCTCTTCCGAAACATTAATTGGAAGATACAAATTTAATTAAATTATGCAGTCAGGTCAAGTTTTAGCCAATATATGTATTTGATGGTTTATTAATACAATCAATAACTAAATAAACTTCAAATTCGTAATTTTTAGAATACAATTAATCTAATCAGATGGATTGATGGAATTATATATATGAGTCATCATCTCGTCTATGATCAGATCTTCCTTACAAGGACAATGGCTAATGATGCTTAAAATGTATGATCCATATCATGTGTTTTTTCACATTTACAGTTAAATAGCATGTTAAATAATTTATTTCTTGTTTCATGTTTCCTCAGCTCAAATTTAATTTGTTTTACACAATGTCATGCAGTTCTGAAAATAATTGAATCAAAGCAAGGAAAATATAAAATTTATTTCAATATTTTTGTCCATGCTCTCAAAAGTTATGAGCCTATGACTTTGGAGAAAACCAATGATTCAATAATAACAGTGACTTAATATAAACAATTTGACAAAATTATGGAGATGAAGAAACAAGGGGATCAAAAGAAAATGGGATGGAAATCCGACAACGAGTGCACGGATGGTGTAAGTTGAAAGAAAAATGATTGCTTTGTTTATAATTTTTGGATTTCTTAAAAGTGAAGAGGGGAGAGGATTTAGGGTTTGAAATAGAGAGAAAATTTCTTAGATAAGTCGGATTGCTCGAACAAAAATTAAGAAAGTCAAATCTGATTCCATTGAGCTTAACATAGTGACCCTTAGTAGAGAAACAAAGTTTTCAATTCAAACAGGTAGCAACAAAGAGATAAGAGGTAATATTGTGGGTTAGATATTTTTTGTTGAGAAGGTGAAATAGATTACTGTGTATTGTGGTTAGATTTGCGTAAGAAATGATGTACGTTAGTTTAGTCAAATTCCTTTTTAAATAGGTAGGATTTTGTGTTGTTGGTATAGGAGTTAGGTAAAATAGAGATGTCTAGTATTGAGGGAGCATCTCTTTTTTTCCTTTTATTTAATAAACTGTTGATTACTCAATTAAATGGTATTTTTGCCTCTCTTTAAAAAAAATAAAAATAGAGAGACGGAATAGGATTTTGTTGAATTATATATATATATATATATATATATATATATATATATATATATATATATTGGAGTACTCTGATGGACTTATAACTGGTATTCAGCCCAGTCACTAGATATTGGACATAATATATGTGTAGTTTTGTACTTTTAGATTAATTCATTTATTTTTTAACAGTAAACTTTTCAATTTATCTAATAGATGATTGCTTAAATATTAATTTTTAAAATCAATAGTACTTATACAACTTTCTTTTGATTTAAGATATGAGAGATTTACTTTTGAATTATTTTATTTTTAATTAAGATGAATTATATACTTTCTGAGTTGTAATGTTCTTCTTCAAAAATAGAATACATCAATAATACATTATTTCTTGTAAAATGTAAGAAATTTATCAAATATTTAATTCAAATGAATTTGATTTATCACAATCTCCTTTTTAAAACCGAGCTAGATACAATAAAGACTAATTCTTCTAAAATAATCCACTTTTGAAGTTAATAGAAGTTCATTTGTACCATTCTTCTTTCTTTCTAGTTTCTATAAAAGAATGTGATCAAAATATGCAGACGATTGGTGCAATATGCTTCAAAATCCGGTGTGTAATATGTTCTGATGTGCATTCTTCAAAATTTTAAACTTAAAAGTCAAAATAAAATTGTTGGATATGATCTACATTATTTTATCTATACTAAAATATTACGGCATTTCAATTTTGTTTTGGTTGTCATCAAAAAATTGTAAAAAATGTATTAATTTGGATAATTTCTAGATATTGATTTTTCAACTTATTAATTCACATAAAAGAGTTGAAATGTGATGATATTTTATGAGCATATAGAGATAATAACATAGATCACATCTAACATTTTTATTTTGACATTTATAATTTAAATTTTAAGTTATTAAAATTTTTAAAAATGGAGGCATAATAGAGGCACAAAAAATAGAGGCATTTGAACCATCCTCATTTTTAAATTAGTAATCAATATGTATTTGATGGTTTATATATTAATCCAATCAATATGTCATTAATAAACTTCAAATTCGTAAGTTTTAATTAATTTTTTTTTAAAAGTATATATACTTTAACCCTCTTAATAAAATGATAATTGTGTGTTTGTATTTTAGTAGCTAGAGTTTCATTTGATGTTCGTGAGGTTATGAATTCAATTTTCACATACTTCAATTAATCACCAACGCTTAAGATACATAGTCCATATCACCGAAATTTTTATTAACGCCCCAAAAAATTATAAAATTACAAAATCTACCCAACTTTTCGTAAAAAGAAATTCAAAATCTGCCCCTTTTGGTGACTAAGTAACCGGACCAAGCCCCTCTTTTCGATTATTTAGTCACTAGTTTCAAGATATAGGTCCAGTAACTAAATAGCCGGTTTTGTGTTGTCTTTTTCTTTTTTACAAAACAAAATTTTTTAATTTATTTATTTTTTCTATTGAAATATTAGAAATGTTGAATATATTTCTTTGAAAATAGATGGAATACGATATAATTTGATTTATTAGAAAGACTGCGACAAATAACCCAAATCAACATTTTCAGACAGAATTTTTCATGGCTGTAAGAAAAATTAATATATTTATTTATGTGTTATTGAAGAAAAAATGCTTTGAATGTGAGTTATTGATCGTGGTTCAAAAGTCACTTCTAGGTAATGCAGAAAATATTGTGACCCTTCTAGCATATTTAATTTCTAAAAAGTTGTATCTATTTTGAGAATTATTTTTGAAAAACAATCATTAAATAACTTAAAGTTTTTGTTTTTTTTTATCAAAAATAGATACAACTTTTTAGAAATTAAATATACTAGAATGATGACAATATTTTTTGTATTTACCTAGAGGTGACTTTTGAACCGGGATCAATAACTCGGAATTCAAGCATTCTTATTGTTTTTAATAACACATAAAGAAATATATTATTTTTTCTTATAGCCGTGAAAAATCTGGCCTGAAAAATATTGATCTGAATTATTTGTCACAATCTTTCTAATAAATTCAATTATATTGTATTTCATCTATTTTTAAAGAAATATATTCAACATTTATAATATTTCAATACAAAAAATAAATTAATTAAAAAAAATTGTTTTGTAAAAAAGAAAGAAAAGAGGAAAACACAAAACCGGTTATTTAGTCACCGGACCTATATCTTGAAACCGGTTATTTAGCAGAACTAATTTCTGAATCCGGTGACTAAATAACTGGAAAGAGGGGCTTTGTCCAGTTATTTAGTCATCGAAAGGGGTAGAGTTTGAATTCCTCTAAAAAGTTAGATAGATTTTGTAATTTTATAATTTTTTTGGATATTAATAAAAATTTCGGTCCATATCATGTATTTTTTACTTGTGCAGTTAAATATCATGTTAAATCATCTACTTCTCATTGCGGTGCTTAAGATACATAGTGCATATCATGTATTGTTCACCTGTTTAGTTAAATATCATGTTAAATCATCTACTTCTCATTTCATGCTTCATCATCTCAAATAAATATTATGAAGCTTCACACAATATCTTCCACTTCTTTACAATCTTGAAATAATATTTTTGCTCACGAGTCTCAACTCTCAAATGCTATGAACTTAAGACTTTGGAGAAAACCAATGGTTTCATAGTAATAAAGTATTTAATTTAATTATAATTAAGTACATTTTTTATAATATATTTATTATATGAAACTTTGATCAAGATATACTCAATGTTCATTTTTTTTCAAACTAATATATGAGCTGATGATGGACTGAATAATTTTGGGTATTTCAATTCGTTTTTCAACTTGTAAGCACTATTTTTATCAGTTGTCCCGTACAAATTCAACTAGTTAAAAATTAATAATAAATTGTAAAATTATTTTTGTATGTAGGGCTAAGCCAATTTACCAAAATAGTTATTATACCTAAAAAATTATTTTGTCTTTGAGTATGTATCGATTTACTAGTAGTTGCATAGAAAAGTAATATCAGTGCATATTAGTATGTATTGTGGAAATATGGAACAAATTTTAATTATCAATTTGTCGAGTCAATACGTTATATAAACTTGTCAATAATCATTAGTTCCTTGATTGTTAACCCCGCTCAATTTATTGATAAGCATAAATTATATACACATTTAATCTAGGTTTTATTATAAAAACAATCTCAAATATCTTGTATTTTTAATATAAAATAATTTAAATATACCTAGAATCAAGTTACTACGGTTGTTTGGCTTTTCATTGTAGGAAATGATGAAAAATGGCAAAAATACCCACCAGTGCGGATCAAATCACCCGCAGTGCGGGTCAGCCCAGCGGCACTGAGGACTTAGTCGCATTTCCAACATCCAAGCACTGCGCAGGAATTTTTCCGAGCCTAGTGCGGATGAAGTTCCACCCGCAGTGCGGATGAGCCCAGCCGCACTCAATACTTAGCCGATTTCAAAACATGTTTGAAAAGCAGAATCCACCCGCAGTGGGATCAGCCATCCGCACTGTCATCCGCATTTAACTAATTCGCATAAGTTAAATAAGGAAACTTAGAGCCAATGCGGATGAGACCACCCGCAGTGCGGATCAGCCATCCGCACTGGAGCCGCAGAAATGCCAAATTTACACAGTTTCAACATGGGTTCTATTTTTGGCACTTCATGGACGTGTGTTACAGTTAAATATGGACAGGGAATCCTGGGAAACAATCCAAATATAACACCCACTAACTCCACTTTCTAGGCTCTTAATTGGGCATGGTCTTTGGCTATAAAAGGGGGTGTTCATTCTCCATTCAGGGGATCCTCATTCTTTCATTTTTCTCTCTCTACACACACACAATACTTAGCGATAAATTCTGGAGATAGGAAAGCTTTCAAGCAAGGAGAAGGAGGGTTTCCTGAGCAAGAAGTCGGCAAGATAGAGGTTTTTGATTTGTAAAAGGGTGTAATTACTTCCTTTATTTCATTTTTTCTTACTTTTGCCAATTTTTGTAATGGATCTCTCCATGAGGGAGTAGATCTCTCTCTAGGGGTTCAGGTCAATGCATGAACTTGTTTAATTCTATTTTATTTGGTTATTTGTTTTTATTATGATTGTTTTATGGGATTTGATTGTTAATTTCTGTGATTTAATAATTTGTGTTAATTACATAGTTAGTTCTTGAATTGTAGTATCCCGTTTTGGATTTGAAAGAACCAAAATTGACTGTGATCAATAGGATAGTACCAAATTATGAATGCAAATACCCTAGGTTTAGGTTAAGATTGTAACCAATTTAATCTAAACCGGAACTATAGAAATTAAGGTTAGGAACTTGGTGAGGAACCTAAACGAGAAGCCAAACCCTAATTAGGACATCTCAATTCGAATCGGGTATTGGTATGATGGACTTAATTGCGAAGTACCAATATTTGAGGAGAAGAGAGACTACAAGCGCTCAATGAGTCTAGGTAGCTAGGGTGAGGAACCTAATCGAGAAGTCCGAATTACCTAGGCACGTTATTAGTTTACGAAAGTAACCCTTAATAACATATTAGGTTAGAAACCTCGTCAAATCATACATGAATTCAAACAAATACCGAATTAATAGAGTTATCAAGGGATTGTAGACCGAATACCCCTAGATCTTCTCATCTAGAAAGCAAACCAATATTTCTTTCATTCATTTACTTTTATTGTTTTAAACTCTTTATTCGGGTATTGAACCCAAATTTAGGAATTGTTAGAACAAACCCCCCCCCCAATTTACTTTTATCGCACTTTACTTTATTTTATTTTTCTGAAATATTTTACTAAAGTTTAAACTAAGTTTTTATCATACTCCCTGTGGATCGATACCTCAAATACTACCTTGATAGAATTGTGCACTTGCAATTCAATTCAACGTGTGTTAAAGGTTTAAAAAATACATTATTGTACTGAAACTTTGCACCATACCCTTTGGACGCATCATTTATCTTATGTATTTAGCTAAAAATTTAAAACTTGGATTCACCAACAACTGCATGATTCAGTTTGGCTATATGCCCGCTATGCTATGTGATAATTTAAATTGTGGGAGTCAAAACTCATCAAATAAATTATATTGATATTTAGATTTAAAATAGTCAGTTCTAATTGTTTCAAAATAGCAATAGTATTTGTTTATTTGCAAAAGAGAACCAATACTGCGATATTTGCTAGTTGATCTTGGTTTCAATTTAATTATTTAAATAATATGTTTGAGTGGACTTAAAAAAAATCACAAGCTTTCTTATATTTTCAATATTCTTGTACAAATCTAGAACAGTTGATACTGGTTTAGTCTATTTAGTACCAGTATGGTATATTATGCAGTGATGTTCAAAGCTTCTTTGTAGCATTTCTATGTTTAATTATTTATATATATCATATTTGTTGATGATATACCTTAGCATGACATTGCACGTGATTCGTCCAAAATAAAATAAAAAATAAAAAAATTAGATAGACACATAAGTTTTAAGTAGATTTATTGTTTGTTTTGCAGAAAATTTTAGAGTTCTGTAATAACACTACATTGGAAGTCTTCAGTTCTGATCCTATTGGAGATGACCAATGCAGTACGTAACAAGACTATCCAAGACAGTGACTATAGCAAAGAAGGTCATAGGATGTTAGTTACTGTAACAACTCATTTTTATTAGAATAATAAGAGATAGTTAAACTCTAGTTAATTGAGTCTAACTATAGTTAGTGATGTAATTAGAATCTACTCATTCTCTATAAATAAAAACTATTGTACTCTATAAAAGATTCATCAAAAAATAAAACTATTCTTGCATTCAGAGAATTCCTTCTTTCTAGCTTCTGTTTCGTTATGTACTAGTTTTTATTACCCTCAACTTAAATTTCTGGGAGGGGTTCGGTGCTTTTGATGACTTAGTTGCTTATTCACTTGGTTTTATTAGATAAAACATTTTTGTTTTCTGGACCAACCTCTGTTAAATAGGACCCAACAGCAGATAGTTGGAATCAACAGTGTGTGAAATATATAATGAATGAACCTGTTTTGGAGCTTATTAAAAATCAACCCAAATTAAAATAAATTAGAGGGCCAAATTGTTCTAATTATACATACGCCGTCAGGCTGAACCAGTAATCTGATTAATGTAACAGGTCAGGTTGGATTGTGTCTATGTTGCAATCTGGTTTTGTAATAGTTAGATTATGATACTTTTAGTTCATAACTAAACAAACTTAAAAATCCGTTCTTTTATCAGACTATCAGATTTTGCAAATTTATAGCATATTTCATTGACAAAAAAAATATCATACATATATTAATATTTAAAAATATATATATATATATATATATATATATATATATATATATATATATATATATATATATATATATATATATATACACAATCCAAGCCCATCAAATAATAACATAAATAAAGTTATTACCAAGATTCTAAAAATAACAATATTCATACAATTAATAACATTCTATATAATTCAACATAACATATTTTAACTATAACAAGAGTAAAGTTAGGGTGTGATGTGCTCATCAAGAGGGTTTGGTGAGTACAACTCCAAAAGTATATCGGATCGACTTTAAACGCTAAATCCAAACCGTTGAAATCCTTGTACTTCATGAATGATGCATGTACATATAAAATTTTGAAAGTTTCGAGTTTATTTGCTATATGGTCAAGCAGTCAAAGAAATGATAAAAATTAAATCTATAAAACAACTTATAAATTAAGTTATAAAAAGTTAATTTCTTTGACCGCTTGACCGTGTAGCAAATAAACTCGAAACTTTCAAAATTTTATATGTACATGCATCACTCATGAAGTACAAGGATTTCAACGGTTTGGATTTAGCGTTTAAAGTCGATCCGATATACTTTTGGAGTTGTGCTCACCAAACCCTCTTGATGAGCACATCACACCCTAGCTTTACTCCTATAACAATACTAATATCATTAACCATTAAACATAATAATAAATATATAAACAAAAGCAAAGATAAACAAATTAATTCAATGTTCATAAACATAATTCATTTTTAATATTATGTTGACTCAAAAACATAATTTGGAGTTCATACAAAATTAATTATATTATGCTGTCAGGTCGGGCTAAACCGATATATTTTTAAATTCATAATCAATATTTTTTTGACAGTTGATTAATCAGATCTTTCTTAATTTCAAGGACACAGGCTAATGCATGATGCTTAAAATGTATTGGCCATATCGCTTAAAATGTATTGGCCATATCAGGTGTTTTTCATCTATATGTTAAATGAGGGTTCCAATACATCATAATTTTCATGTCTTATTTATTATGTCTAATATTTTATATCTTTGTTTTTAAAGTTTAAATTGTCAATCTAAACTACTCAACATGATTTTGGGCAGCTAAATTTTATATTTCTTAAGATAGATACAAAAATAGTTATTTTAATTTGTACCTATCTTAAAAAATAGTAAAATTTGATCTCTAAGCATATTTTAATATGAATATCATATTGAATGGTTCGGATTGACACTTTGGACTTTAAAAACGGAGATATATAAAATTTGGACATGAAAGGACATGAAAGGCACAAGTTATCTGACCTGATCTCCTCATGCTACATATCATGTTAAATCATCCAATTCTTATTTCATGTTTTCTCAGCTCAAATATATATTATGATGCTTTATACAATGTCTTGCATTTATCTACATCCTTTGAAATAATTGTATAAAAGCATGCGTTACTTGTTTAAATGTATATGATCATAATTAAGTCTCAAAAGCTATGAACCTAAGACTTTGGAGAAAACCAATTAATGGTTTATCTGTATCGTCTACCCGACAAAGCTGTCTTTTCTTCAAATAATGTTATCCTCCTTAGTAGAAATCAAAATTAAAAGGAAATGCAACCAAAAATCTCAATAAAATGGGAAAAAGTTGAAATCCATGGCACAAAGCCGCAGAGATATCAAATTAAAAACCTACTCAGCATCACCAATTTAAAAAGAACCAGTTAAAGTTGAGAGAATGTGTCAAACTCAAATAAGTGTTATACAATGCACTTAAATTAATTTCTAATATATTATTATTAAAATCATAAATGCTAAAACAAATATTATCGTAGAAATAAATATTATAATTTTTTATTTTGAATTAATTATGTAGAAAGATTAAATAAAAATAAGTGTGATTAAACTAAAAAAAATAAAACAATGTGTTAGAGTTATAAAAAGAAATATTATAAAAAATAATTAAATTTGAATTAACTTGCTATCATAAAATCTGAACAAGCACCTACTAGAGGGCTAATTGGTCTTATTAGAGTATATTAAATAAAAATTTATTTCTATTAAAATTTGTATTTTCTAAATAAATGTTTTAAATTTGGCATTATGCATCAGATTTTGTTTAATCTTGGTTGTTAAGGATTAATTACAGCTTAAATATAATATAAATCCTAAAGGGTGGATTAATTGATTCTTGTGAATGAATTGATGTTTCAATAATTAATGTAGAAAGTTTTTTTAGTGATTAAATTGTTGTTTTAATAGTCTTGTGAGGAAAAAAATAAACTTGAAATCAGATCATTTAAAATATGTGTTTTGATTTAATTTCTGCACTTGAGTATTGCTATGTTATATTCTTATGTCCTATACTCATATTTAACACTTTGGTAATTGCCAGCCAGCCTTTAACGATGTGCAAAATCTTTTGAATATATTTGTAAACCCAATTGGGTTTTATTATTTTCCTTATATTTTATATTTGAGTCCGCAGTCCGGGCTTCAATTCGATACTTTATTATTTATAGAATAACAGAAAATACGGAAACAATGTACTTCGTGTTACATTTGCAAAGCCCAGAAAGGTGTAACCGTGTAATACATTCCAGCCTAATGGGCTTTGCATACAAACTTCAATTCAAGACAAGGTCCAATATTGAAAAGCAAATAACGTATTTCTCCTTTTAAACATCATAATACCGTATTTATCTTTCTATATTTTAAAACTCACAAATTTATTTATTTTATTGTCTTTTTTACTGAAACACATTTTAAATTTATAAAATACCATTTTTTATTCTTTATTAAAAAATTAAAAATATGTCACATGTTTAAGAAAAATATGAGTCTTTTAATTAGTCAGTTTTTGAGATCAAAACACATGTATGGGTACACACATAATTATCATGCATGTGTATTGATTACACCATAGTTTGTATACATTTTTAATTTTGCTCAATTATTAAAATATTTTAATAAAAATAATCAGGGTTTGATTAAAATTTTAAAAATATCCAAAATGTGAAAAAAAAATTCACGATCCCGAATAAAAATTCAGAACCGTGAAATTTTTCCACGGTCCGAAATTTAAATTCGGCCCAGCACGGATCTTGAAGCTTTCTCCTTTCTTCTCCCCACCCAGTGCGCTCTCTCTCTGTTCGTGAAACCCCACCCGCCCAGCTCCCTCTCTCTTGCTTCGCCTCATTCCCCCCCCCCCCCCCCCCCTCTGCTCACTGACTTGCAGACCCTACCAAAAAACCCCTCTCTCGCCCCTTCTTGGAGAAGAAAGAAAGGCACCCGGACTCTCTCTTCCCCGCCCATTTGGACGACTTTCACTGCTGTCTTTTTATGTCAGACGGCCGTCCAAACTGACCTCTGACTCCATTCCATTAACTCGTGCTGTAACTCAGGTTCGACTGAGTGAGGAACTGTCGAGCCGGCCTGATTTGCCATTTCTAAATCAGCTGTCACCTGATTTAGATCAGACAAACAAGCTAGACATTACAAAAGCCCTGCTTACTCTCCAGGTTAGAAGTTAGAACCCAATTGTAGTGATAGAAAGATTTGGGTTCTAGGTATTGTCCTCGAATTTGACTAATATGAAACAATCGACGTCTTACCAGAATTTGACTTGTTATCATAAATGAATGAGTGAGTCCATGGTACTATGCATATCACGGGTTGTTACCGTGTTACGGCTCTATATTCGAGTTTTCAAATCCTAACGGTCGATCCGAATCGTTCATCTTGTTCTCCATATTAATATGTGTTTGGAGACCAAATTTTACAATTTTTGAAATTTGTTTACTATTTTTTTAGATATTTAGAAAATTACTTGATCTGAAAATTCTGGACCATCTAAAAACAGTGATTTTCAATAAATCTAAAAAATAGTAAAAAAGTTTCAAAAAATGTAAAAATTGGTCTCCAAACACATATTAATATGGAGAACAAAATAAACGGTTCGAATCGACTGTTAGAATTTGAAAACTTGAATATAGAGCTATAGCACGGTGCCGAATCGTTAATATGCATAGTACCATAAACTCACTCTAAATGAATTGAGAATTTCCATTAGATATTTCAATTCCGTCATCAATTTATAGCAGACTATTCAATGACCGGCGAGACGTATTGACAAGGAATGGATAAGAGTTAAGAGAGCTCCAAGTATTTTTTGCGCAACCCAAATATTTGATTGGATCATCTTCAAAAATTGCGGTCACAAAATCAAATATTTTTTGCGCAACCCAAGGCGAAACTTGAATCTTAAGCTGTTTCGATGTCAAGAAAACTAGATTTTTATTATATTTTAGGGGGTTCATTAAATGATGGGAACGAATCTTGCGTTTTCTTGGAGGCTAAGGCTGTCACAAGACCAAGACCCAATCCCAAGTCATTTAAAAAGGGATCCATGCGACCATATCCTCATTTGTCGCATCGCATGCAGTGTCTTGTACGTTAGGGGAACCCATCATTCTAATTCCATCAAGATGAGATGCCATTTTTTTTTAATTTCAAAAAGTAGTACAGCTTCTAATGGGAAAATTCGAATTCTAACATAAAAGCATGTAAATAACTAAATATAAGATTATTTTTTTCAACTCCATGTTATTTTGAAATTTTTAATTTTTTAATACTACAAATAATAAATAGGAAAAAAAAAGACAAGCGTCGTTGAACCGCGCTTTTATTTCCTCCAAGTCAATCCTCGCACTTTCACATTCCTTTTCTTTTTTCCTATCAGTTCCTCGTGAACCTGGAGTTTTGTTGCCAACATTTTGTGGTGGTTTGTGTAACGAGTCGTTGTGCAATGGACGTATAATTAGTTCACCATTTCCTGAAATGACGAATTATAAAAATAGTCAAGAGGTCGAGAAATCCTAATTTGTTAGCGCTGACAATTATATCATTTCTTGTATTAAAAATTATATAGTTCTTACAAAAGCAATGGAGTAATTCCATTGAATACAAAAGATTGAAAATCTAAACAACTAGAATAGCAAAACTCGAAAGAGATCATAAGGATCAACTTAGGTATCTAATCAACATATAATAAGGAGGTAAAGCATAACCAAACCAATGTTTACAAAAGACAAAGTAGAACACTACAAATCAAAATACAGTCTTAGTCATTACATGTAGAACAATTAATTTCAGTAATCAGAGGAGAAGCAATAGACACAAAACCAAAAGAGTCAGAATCAAAGAAAATAGATATAGCATTAGTATCTAATGCGGCAACGTCATCTAAAATAATCAGACATATCATATTCTTCTCCAAGTTTTGGATCTTCCTCTAAAATTAGTTAATATTTTCTCCTTTTTCAGAGTACTTGTAGCTGACAGTTGGAGCATACTGTTTACCTGAGTCAAAAAAAGAAACATCTATAGGGAGAATTAAAGTTAATTTAAAGAATGTATCATCATGCTTAACTTTACACCAATAAGAGATAAGATCAATAATAACATTTTCTATACTTGCAAGAGAAAAAATAGAGGAATTGTTAAAACATACTTTGTTTTGTATAAATCAGACCACTCAAAGAGTAGCAATTCTAACAAGTTCTATTAGTAGTGTATATTTTAAAGGGATACAAACATTTGTAAACTATAACTTCTACTAAATCACAATTAAAAATTAAGCCGTTATAATTAGCAATCTATGAACTAACTTGATAATTATGAAAAATCAATTCTTAATTTGTAATTCTTCGTTAGAGTATAACATTAACATATATTATGCATATATCTTCCACATAAGAAATGATAACTTTTTATATAACTTATATTGTTCATTAAAAATATATAATTTAGGACTATGTATATTTAATGATTTGAATCCATATTTAATATTTTATGATTAAATAACAAATGATACTTATATTATATAAAATTTGATACACAACCTATGTCTAAGATCAAAATTAAGTCATGTCTACAAACAAATTTACTGAAAATTTGTCAATTTCACTTCAAAAATATTGTCAAAATTGTCAATGAATCACAACAATATTTGTAGAAGCTTAAAGAAAACATATATTGATAAAAAATATGAAACGAAAACTTAAAGAACACCAAGCTTTCATAAGCTCGTTTTATCTACATAAGCAAATTAATTAATTCGCTACAAAAATTGTACACAACCAAAGCACCCACAGAAAACACCCGAACCTTGTTTTGAACCCACCAATTTATATCCCTGTGCAATGCTGTCATCATCTCCCACCTCTTTCCCCGACTCCTTCGAAAGCGACCCTCTACGAAAAAGATAAAAGATAAAAGATCGATCCGTGGAAACAAGAAACTATATGGAGCCTATGTGTGGTTTAATTTCTCCACTTTATTCCCCTTGCTAATTCATCACATATAGTAACATATATATACTACTTCTAAGCATGGATAGAGAACCTGGTTCCTAGATGGGAAAAGGTTGTGCCTCCTCTTCGTCTCCTTCTTCAAAATCCTCCATTGTTTGTTGCATGTGTGGCGACCAAGGTCTTTCACAAGAGCTCTTTCGTTGCAAGATTTGCATCTTCAGATCTCAACACAAGTAATATGTATTCTTTTAATTCTGATCAAATATATCAATACATCGATTTCTTCGATCTTTATGTTTTGAATTGTTGGCTTATATAATGTTGTTGTTAATTAACATATTTGTAAATTGTTTCATGGTTATATAGATACTGTAGTGATCTCTACCCGACGACGAAGAGATACCGAGCATGTAACTGGTGCATGAGAGAGGAAGGAGAGAAGACGGTTTCCCCGGACAATAGTGGCGATCGTGAAATTTCGAGAGTAAACTCTAATAAGAGCAATGGAGATGGTTCGGGTGTTACGCCGATCGGTCGCGCATGTTTGTTGCGGTTAAACAAACCAATCAAGAAAAAACTGGCCGAGTCAAAAAGGCCGTTGAGGATTTTCATCCGACATCCGGCCGGGTCGGAGAACTTGTCCCCCGGATCAGAGAATGTGTCCCCCGGGTCGGCGATGAAAGGCAAGCAACGGTTCAAAGCTAGAGTTCGGAGATACAAACTCTTGGAAGAAGTTTAAAGAGATAATTAATAAGCAAGATGCTAATGCTTCATATAAGAATGCTATGCTATGTTAATGGTATGTATATTAATTATAGATAAGTTGTGTAATTAATTATAGATATGAGAGCAATAATACCAATTCGTGGAGATCGAGGTAGATAGATAGATACATACATAGCTAGATAAGTAATCAATTAATGATGTGTAGACTTCTTTTGATGGTAATTATCTACATATTAATTGATATCACATGCAGTTGATAATTGTTCTTAAAACAAAAGAAAAGAAATAAGAAAGACATAAGCAAATAATTAGACATGGCCACAGAAGAAAACAAGGTAGCTGGACTTACATGCAACTCAAGCTTGTACAAACTCTGTTGGATATGATGGAAGAGTTGATGGAAAATGAGAGATCAAAATTGTTGCATCATCTTCAACAGTTGCACACACCCAAAAGTCTAGATGCTTGGGCCCACTTGAAGATTTTCATGACATGTAAATTATTTCTTAATTGTGACCACTCATCTTACTTGACAAGTTGGCATCTGATCCGTACATTTTATGTCCAGAATGCGCGTTGTAGTTGCCACTAATTAATATAATAGGGTTTATTACTTTCCAATGACTTGCCATATTTTTCAATTGTTGTTGATGTCATATTTATTTATACACGTCGTATGAAATTTGGAGTCTTCTTCAACTGAGTTGTTCTATTTTTTTACTGTAAATTTATTAAGTGAAAGTCTTGTTAAAATATTGATCCGAGTTAATAACCTAATATTCAAGAGATATCATTCCAGAATCCAGATAGCACCAAATTAAAGTATACCTCAAATTTTGTCAACTATATGTGCGTACTACTTTGACTATTTAATTAATCTATTGAAGAACAAGTCCATTATGAGGTTAATTTATATTTCCATGTCGTACTGAAGCATGTATTCACTGTAGAACACTTGGTCTTTGTTTGAATGTTTGGTTAGAATAAGAATAGACAATTCTTAGAACAAGGTTATTCGAAATAACTTATTCTTTAGTTGGATGTGGTTGAATAATTAGAATAGTGAATTCAAATATTCTTACAACAACAACAAAAAAAAAATTAACTATTTTAATAAAACAAATGACAAAAAAGTTATTCTAACTATTCTTGTTTTGCAATCAAATATATATTTTGATAAGATCTCAAAATTATTTTGAATGCTTGTTTATACATGCAGATTTGTACTGTCAGAAAGGTACATGTGAATGCTATATATATAGCAAGATTCTTCAAAGTGTTATACATAGGAAAGATATGCCTAGAATATTATAGCAAGATTTGAACCTTTGTCAAAACATTGATATGATAAGATCCGTGATGCTTTAAAACCTAACACATAGCTTCAATTGGATTTTTCTAAATTTTCTTTTTGCAATTATGAATGTGTGTTTTCACTTGCCTATTATCGCTAGCAAGTTGAAGTCCTCTCATGTCATGATAACCCTGTTGTTGGTTTATAGAACACTTGGTCTTAGATCTGAATTACAGCCTAAAATTAGTATATATTGATTAAATATAATAATGATAATGATGACGATGATATTATTTTTTTTGTTGTTATTTGCAAATATATATATATTATAAAAAAAATCAGCTCAGTCCAACTTGTTCAGGAAATAAACAAGCCGATTACAAGCTGAGATTTCAGCTCGCTGCCACCCCTAACCACATTGTTCTTGAGTTTTAGAAAGCTTAAAGGGACCAAAGTTTTTTTTTTGGTTCATTTAGGACTAGATCTTCTGCGAGGTTTTTTTTTTTTTGAAAAGATTCTGCGAGGTAGACAACAAGTAATCTATGATTCTTAAAAGAACCCATAATCGAAATTTAATGACAATTCAATAAAAAAAATTATCTTGTTCATGTCTTTGGAGTAGGGGTGCAAACGAATTCGGATCCACATTTACATTTGTGTATTTGGATATTCGAATACGAATAGTTCGCAGAAACATAAATATATGTGATTTAGGTAGATACAGAAATGGATATGGATACGGATATTGATACAAATATGAATAAGGATTATTATCCGAATTTTTATTAATATCCAAATTTTATATTAAATTTAAAAAAATACCCAAATCGGTTGTTGTTTTCAAAATCTACCCATTTCAGAAAAAAATTTCTGGAAATAAACTCTAAATCCGGAAAAAAATTTTCCGGAAACTCGGTTCTAACTCCGGAAAAAAAATTTCCAGATTTAGGATTTTTTTTTCAGTTTTTATTTATAATTTATTTATTTTTTGTATTGAAGTATTACAAATATTTAATATATTTTTTAAAAAATAGATGAAATACTATATAATTTGATTTACTCGAAAGACTGCTACAAATAATCTGGATCAATATTTTTCATGCCGGATTTCTTACGGCCGCAAAAAAATATAATATAATATAATATATGTACATGTATATGTATATGTATATGTATATGTATATGTATATGTATATGTATATGTATATGTATATGTATATATAATATAATATATGTATAAATATGTATATAGAGATGGACTATGGTGCATTGCAATGCATGAAGATGTTTGTGCATTGGACCATAAATCTAAAATTCAAAATCTAAATGGCTGATCCAAACCGTTCATCTTGTTCTCCATATTAATATGTGCTTGGAGACCAAATTTTACATTTTTCTGATTTTTTTTATTATTTATTAAGTATTTTACAAAATTGTTGATCTAACGGTAGCTTAACAAAACAGTAAAATCAGCAGCCACTATTGGATCAACAATTTTGTAAAATACTTAATAAATAGTAAAAAAAAATCAGAAAAATATAAAATTTGGTCTCCAAGCACATATTAATATGGAGAACAAGATGAACGGTGTGGATCGGCCATTTGGATTTTGAATTTTAGATTTATGGTCTAATGCACAAACTCCTCCATGGATTGCAATGCACCATAGCTCATCTCTATGTATATATAATATAATATATATGAAAATGAAGATATAAAATATGAGGTATGATGAGATATAAAAAATATGAGGTATTGGAACCCTCGGTTAGTGCCTCAAAAATTTAGTTGAAGTTTTCGTTCAACGGTAGGCATTCAACGATCTGTTTGGACTTTAAAAACTTTGAAAATACCGATCGTTAAATGCCTATCGTTGAACGAAAACTTCAACTGAATTTTTGAGGCACTAACCGAGGGTTCCAATACCTCATATTTTTTATACCTCATCATACCTCATATTTTATATCTTCATTTTCATATATATTATATTATATATACATATATATGTTGGGTTTCGGATACCACTTTTGGGGTTTCGCGGTAACCAAAAACCCCTTTAGGTTTAAGGTGCGGAATGACCGTAGAACAAAAATTTCTATGGCCAACTTAAGCTCAGGATTAAATGGGGTATGTCAGGAAACTTTCCAAGGCTGTCCACCTTCAGTATTCCTTTGGCATCAAAACCCAATTTAATCCTTTTACATATCTACTCCATGATTGATTTCTAAAACTTTAATCTACTTACCAATTAAATAGATTAATATAACATATTTATACCTTATTTCCAAATCACAGTTGGAATGCAAACCGAGCGTGTAGAGCTACATCACGGAAGGAATCGACTCGTCTCGGAGCATCAGACGTCTGATGCCTCTATCGGTTATCCACCAGGACTAACCAGAGAGCGGTTTATTTCTTCTGCCAGAAATACCGTAAACCGCGGAATTCTGCAAAAACACTATTCACAGGGAAAAGACGAAAACCCGTAAACACAAATTTTCGGTTACTCAGTTTCATCAAATGAGCAAAACTGACATACCGCAAAATTCGGTAAAACACTATTCATCAATCCCGTAAATATACTCAACAACCCGCAAGATTATACGTCAACTACGTATAACTTTCTTTTCTCAACCGAAACACTATTTGGGAGAGAAACCGAAAAAGAGAGAAAATACTGATTCGATTCTGCATGAAACGATACAAGTGAATTAGTGATTTAATCCTCTCATGCACCCCTCTATTTATAGCCTCTAAAATAGTGTGAAAAGACCAAAATACCCCTATGACAAGGCATGCCATTGACACCTCATCCTTTTATATTCTTCTCCATGCTTCTACATCATGCAATGTGGCATAGGTGTGAAATGACCATTTTGCCCTTGCGGATAGGATTGATGACATGCCATCTGGATAGGATCGATGACATGTCATGCGGATAAAGACGAATCTGAAAAAACCCGAATGCCCTCGGCCCGAAAACAAATAATATTCATATAATTATTCTGAACAATTATATATATATTTTTCTTGTGGTTGTTGTTTCAGTAATTTATACAATGCGTCATACACATTTATAAATTAACCGGTTAACTTTTATACAACGTGTCATACACGTTTATAAATTAACCAATGTTTTTGTTTGTTATTTTTACATAACATTTATAATTTAATTATAACACGTATAATTAATTATAACCATCTTACTATTGATCATAACTAATTTATGATCAATCACAATAAGATTCTCCGATTAACTCCTATATGGTGTGACCCAATAGGATTTGTGTTATGTTGGTAAATAGAGTTAAAACTGTTTTAACTTCTATAATCATGGGTGGCGTCTGGCAACACATCATGACCATCCAATTACACAGATGATGCTCTACAGTACAATATCACGATCCAGTAAACAATTTACTTGTGTCTATCACGATAAATACCTCATACTGTAGAACGTGACACTAAATGAAAACATAAATGACACGAACATAATTCTATTTAATGTTTCATTCGAGGTCTGTCAAATACCATGTTCCTAGAACATGTATCTATGTAATTAAGATGACATCTCGTGTCAGGTGGTTTGTAAAACTTAACCATCTTTTAATCCACATACTAACCTTATAGTGGTAATTAGTGTTCTTGCTAATTACCTTGGTTAGTGACCTTTTAAGATTAAGAGTATATATCATCTATATTATGAAGTTTCACAATTTCAGTCATAAACTCAAAATAATCCATAAATGCAACAATACTCAAGGCAACAAAATGATATTAATCATCCAATTCATGAACAAAGTTTTATGATAAATTATCGTATTACTGACTTCTAGATTATTACAAACTAACAATATATACATATATTATATTATATATACATATATTATATTATATATACATATATTATATTATATTTTTTTTACAGCTGTAAAAAATCCGGCATGAAAAATATTGATCCAGATTATTTGTAGCAGTCTTTCGAATAAATCAAATTATATAGTATTCCATCTATTTTTTAAAAAAATATATTAAATATTTGTAATACTTCAATACAAAAAATAAATAAATTATAAATAAAAACTGAAAAAAAAAATTTGGAAAAAATAAATCCTAAATCCGGAAATTTTTTTTCTGGAGTTAGAACCGAGTTTCCGGAAAATTATTTTCCGGATTTAGAGTTTATTTTCGGAAAAAAAATTTCCGGAATGAATAGATTTCGAAAATAACAACCGATTCGGATATTTTTTAAAATTTAATATAAATTTTAGATATTAATAAAAAATTCGGGCAAGTTTTTATTTTATTTTATTTACTATTTATTTTTTATGACAGGATGACACAGGTGTCACTGTCTAACCACAGACAATATTCCAATATACAGAGTATAGACCAATCGTTAAATCACATGTGAAAACTGTGAAACAACCGGTGAATGGTGGATTCCAAAATATCTTGGAATATATATATAGGAAATGTTGGAAGATTTTAAAAGAAAGACGAGGGTTTAATTAGTCTTCAAATTAATTTCCTTGTTTAATATATTGAGCACCAACACCGTTAGTTTGGAGTCTTAATATTTCTTTTTTAGTAGAATTAGGATGTTTTTCAGTTCATGAAGTTCATTTGTGAACTCAACTCTAAAATTTATTAAATTAATTTTAAATAACGAATCTAAATTATTAAAATCATTATACTTTGTAGGGTCAAGTTTTAAGTACTTACGGTATTTCCTTAAATATATGTGAATATATTACACGATCATTGAATTTTATAAGGGTACTGAGCTGACTCCTATTTTCTATTCATATATTGAATAATTATATTCATTACTACACTTCTATTCTTCTCTATTTCCACAGCTACAATTTAGAAATGTTGTATTATAGTTCTCACTAAGTATTTAAATACTTCAAAAATTAGAAGATCCACATTAAATAAGAAAGGTGATAATTATTTAAAGATTGTATTATGGTCACCACTAATTATTTAAACATTTCTAAAATTAGAGAGATCCACTTCTAAAATTAGAGGTTGTATTATGGTCCAACTAATTATTTATCCATACAAAAAAATATTTATCACGATAAACTTATAGTAATTATTCATCCATACAAAAACTCACATATTAGTTGAATTAAAAAGTCAATATCTAATTATTTATGAGTAAAGCTAGGGTGTGACGTGCTCACCAAGAAAGTTTGGTGAGCATAACTCCAAAAATATATCGAATCGACGTCAAATGTCAAATCCAAACCGTTAAAATCAATGTACTTCATGAGTGATGCATATACATGCAAAATTTTGAAAGTTTCGAGTTTATTTACTACACGGTCAAGTAGTCAAAGAAATAATAAAAATTGAATATATAAAATAACTTATAAATTAACTTATAAAATGTTCATTTCTTTGACCACTTGACCGTACAGCAAATAAACTCGAAACTTTCAAAATTTTGCATGTATATGCATCACTCATGAAGTACATGGATTTCAACGGTTTGGATTCGACATTTGACGTCGGTTCGATATACTTTTGGAGTTATGCTTACCAAACTTTTTTGGTGAGCACGTCACACCCTAGCTTTACTCATTATTTATCTATACAAGAACTCGCATATTAGTCGAATTGAAAAGTCAATATCTTTGCGTTCTTAAATAGATTAGGAAGAAAGTTGTGCCTCTACCCTTTATGCTATGTATGCGAGTCAAGCTAGCGTAATCTTGAATATGGTATCAAGGATATGAGATGATTATTCAAGTATTTTTTACATAGGTATAGATACTCTAGGGTACGTTTGGATGTGAGCGAGAATAGCTACTATTTGAGATTAGTAGATGATAATAGTGATTTTTGAAAGAGTGTGAGAATAGTATTGATGTGATGCTATTCAGAATAGTGAAGATGTTGTTTGGTTTGAACATTTGAAATAGTAATGGAGGGAATGAATAAATTTATTAATTTATATATATATTCTTTGCAACTAACTTATCTTTCTTATTTATTATTCAATTAACTCATATTTCCACCATAATCACCATTATAAATTTATAGCTTCCAATAAAAATATTTTTAATCACCATTTAAAATTATAATTTTAGAAATTATTTGAAGCAAAGTCCTACCATTGCAATAAAAATAGTTCAAAAATATTTTCCAAAATATTTTCTCTTTCCATGATCCTACATTTTAAATAAAATAAATTATTTTCATTTTAATATCATTACCTATCTATCAAATCCATGAATTAATTAATTTCATTTCAATTGCTAAAACAGTATTAATCGTTGTTATTAAATAACAAATAAGACAAAATAATTTATCAACCTCTTCATCTAGGTCTGAATCCAATATTAGAAAAAAAATCAAGTTGGAGAGTAATTAATGCTTTTTGATGAAAAAACACAACAAAGTACCAGAATAATTATTTCTTTAAAATCAAAATCCCAAACTTTGAGCACATATAAACACTTGCATCAATTTGGACAAAGGACGAATAAATTCAACAAACAAATTGGAACAGTGCTAGTACATGATTAATCACCAAAATTGGAAACAAAATGTATCTCAATTCACTAGAATGAACATTAGAATCATTTTCTCTAAAACGCTGATCAGTGCTTGTAAACTCTGTATTCTCCTTCCATTTCCTTCTTGCCAAGACAACACTCATGCATGTTCAAACAAGAAGAATTTATGCTAAACAGTAAACTGGAAAAATTGCAAATTGATCCCTGTCATAATAAGATGCTTTGAGTTCGGATCCTATAGGTAACTCAAATTTTGACATTAGATTCGGATTGTCTTATCAGAATTTAGATTAATCTGACATGGAACCTCTTTAATATTTACACCAAAGCAGTTCGGATATGGTCCAGATCAAAACTCAAATTTTGAGTTACTTTAGGTGATTTGAAGTCAGATATGCTTTGTCAGATCGATCTTATCTTCTCATGTTTCTTCTCGATTGGAATCTATATTATTCTGCACTAATGCATTTTTTGAGTTAACTTTTCTGGCCTTGTGATCTAATTTTGGCCAATCCGACTCACGAGTATAGCATAGGGGCTCTTTAATAATAGTGTGGATTTAAATCGGATGGTCCATATATTAACTCAAACGGTGCATTAATGCCGAGTATATGAAATGACACCTGACTGGAATCTGCATCCCTTCAGATTAACTCAACTTTTGAGTTCATCAGTGTAATAAAATACGGTTTATATATGCAGCTACATATGCATATTTGCGGTTGTAATCCGCATAAAACTATGCATGTAGTCAATATATATGATTTCGCATATGTGGCCGTATATTTGATCGTATATTACTACTGTATATTCCGCCGCACATTATTATCGCATATTCAGCAACATATTACCGCATATTTTTACTTATATGATACTGTATATTACTGCATATTAACCGCATACCGCATATTATCACATATTTGTTTATATGGTATAAATTCTCATTTTAAATTCTGCATATATAAGACTGCATAAATTTCTTCATTTAATAACATTGGAGTTGATACATGTAAAAAATCTAAACAATTCAATACGAATCTTAAAGCAACTTATTTCCTATTAATACACCCGGTGCATTTAAATAGACAACCTTATTTAAATCTCGCCCGTAAATACATCTTTTGAGTTATCTCAGAGGATACGCTTCTGCTCGATCGGCTGTTCCACACGGTTGCTGGCCCCACTCTTCAGATGTACGGTGTTTCTCTGTACCTCGTTCACCAGCGTCGTAAATTTCCCGGCTTCGTTAAATCTGATAGGTGGAACCATTTGCATTGGGCCTTTTACAAATCGGCCCAATTAACAAGTCATCTATTTTCTTCTCCACCTCTTGACAGTTGACCAAGTCGTCTACTTGCTTCACTAAATACCTCCTTTGACAATCCTGTGTAGCATGTATCACCTAATTTGGTAGCATTTTCAATTGCCTAGCTGACTAATTACCCTTTTAAGAACATCAACATAACACCTAGTACAAGGTTAGGTTAAGTATGTTGGTGTAGGTCTCCTTTAATACGGAGGAGACAGTGGCAGAGGTGAAGGAGAAACACCACTGTAGCGGAGGTGAAGAGGGACCGATCGAGACGTGATGACAAATTTCCGTATCTCTACAATTAATAACATAAAACTGTTTCATCAAAATTCGGATCAATTTAAATTTTATAGGACTACTTTAAGATCTGTGTCAATTTCTAATGAAATGTCCGAATTCAAATTGAAATTTCAAATTACCTCAGCAAATTTGAATTGAATTCGGAAAAGATATTGATGTGGGGTTTCTTTCCTGCTGACATCTTCATATGTTGAGGATTTCTAATTTGATTTGTGTTTCCAAAAGGTAATTTATTTTATCAATTTAAATCATGTTTGGTTCAAAAGAAATCCCAGTTTTATTGACTTCATTTTAAATTGAAGCCGCCACAGCTTTCTGCAACTTTTGATATGGCTGGAAATTTTCATTTGACCATATAAAAAATCATCCAAATCAAAACTCAAAATTCACACTGTAATATCTTAATTGACGTGAGTTTGAAATTGAATAATTGATCCCGCTATGATATGATCAGAAAAAAAAAATATATTATTTAAATTTAAAATGGACCACATGCAACGGATGAAATATTTAATACGTGGTCCCTTTGCTTTGGACCTCAAATAGTTCTGATTTATTATTGAAGAGCCTAGAAACAATATGTTGAAGAAAATATTGTGATATCAAAATATCTCAGAGAAGATTCATCATCGATCAATTCAGGCCATCAAATTATCTGTACATATATATATATATATATATATATATATATATATATAGAGTGGGGTTAAAATGCACCCTGCTTTTTGTGCTCCAAACGTGCACCCTCCCCTCCTTTCTTCATTTTTAAAATTCAAATAGTTGATTTGAATCTACCAACGTGTTCTACATATTAAAATGTGGTTGGAGACCAAATTTTACATTTTTTGGAAATTTTTTACTATTTTTTCAGAATTTTTGAAAATCATCACTGTGCTGAATTTTTTATTATTGTTTAGTTTAATAAAAAATTCTGAAAAAATAGTAAAAAATTTTCAAAAAATGTAAAATTTGGTCTCCAAACACATTTTAATATGTAGAACACATTGGTAGATTCAAATCAACTATTTGAATTTTAAAAATGAAGAAACAAGGGAAGGGTGCACGTTTGGAGCACAAAAAAGAGGGTGCATTTTAACCCCACTCATATATATATATATATATAACCAACAACTCACCATTTATTAGCTTAACGGCTATATTGAGCACCAAGCTGTTTTATTATAAACAATATGTAAAATAATGAGGGCTCAAATGCCTCATTGCTTTATGCTTCAATCGTAGTTCAATATTTTTATTTTCAATTTTAAAATTCAAACAGCCGATCTGAACCGCTCAACATGATATCCACGTTAAACTACGATTGGAGACCAAATTTTATATATTTTTAAAAAAAATTTATTATTTTTTAGATAGGTACAAAATCATTATTTTTCAGAAAATTGTGGACTATCTAAAAACATTGATTGGTAAATCTAAAAAAATAGTAAAAATATTCTGAAAAATATGAAATTTGGTCTCCAATTATATTTTAATGTGGACATCATGTTGAAAGGTTCGAATTGCCTATTTGAACTTTGAAATTGAAGATATAAAGATGTTGAGGTACGATTGGAGCATGAAGTAGTGGGGAATTTGAGCCCTCCTCATAAAATAATATATCATTCGTAAAATTAGTCAAATTATATAAAAAAAAATTAATACAAGTGTTGTATAGAAAACTAACCTTTAATCTAGTGGTAAAGGCAATGTTTTCTGTGTAGGCGGTTCTGGGTTCGAAATCTAAAAAGAACAATATTTTGTGGATATTAATTAGTTTGATAACTTGATCTCTAACTTTTACTTAAAAAAATACAAATATTGTATGAGAACCTTGTAACTCGGATTATAAATAAATGTTAATTAGTATTATGTATGTCCCTCATTTCACCATCTAATAACAAACATGATTTATTTGTCATATAATTTAGGTAAATAACTGATATAGAAAAAAAATTGTATGTAAAAATTTCTTTTGGAGAGGCGGAGTCCTCACCTATGTGACTATGTCAATCAAACTGTATCACGTGCGTTAATTCAAAAGAGAATCTTCTGAGTTAATAAATCTGAACCATTTAATTTTAAACAGAACTAATTTACCATTTGTTTATAACTTAGGGCTTTTCAATATTAGTACAAATCTAATATGCAAAAATCTTAAAACATACCAAACAGATGAGATCCATTAACTAAAAAGATTCCCTTTTGAGTTTACACAGAGGATACGAATTCCCTAAAATCTGGGCCCCAGTTCAAATTCCACTATATAAAAATGGTCGGCTATTTTTATTAATACCCTTAAAAAAACAAAATTTTAAAAATAACTCTGCATGCCCTTTTTTTTTTTAAAATGTCCCGACTACCTGAACTTGGGGCAGCCCAAAAATCAAGCGGACCGTCTGGGTCTAGGGCGGGCCACACCCCAACTAGACCACCCCTGGTAGGGGCGGTCCTCTTATTATTATTATTATTTTGTAAAGTTGTGTGTGTGTGTGTTTTTTAAACATAATTTTTTTAATTTTTGTATTGAAATGTTAGAAATGTTGAATATATTTCTTTAAAAATTGATGGAATACAATATAATTTGATTTATTAGAAATACTACAACAAATAACCATGATCAATATTTTTCAGGCCGAATTTTTCGTGGCTGTAAGAAAAATTAATATATTTCTTTATGTATTATTGGAAAAAAAATGCTTAGATTCCGAGTTATTGATCCCGGTTCAAAAGTCATATCTATGTAATCTAGAAAATATTGTAATTTTTTAGAACATTTAATTTATAAAAAAATGTATCTATTTTTGAAAAAAATAAAAACTTTAAGTTATTTAATAATTATTACTAAAAAAATTTTATCAAAATAGATACATCTTAAAACATATCGGACTGATAAAATTCATTAACTAAAAAGATTACCTTTTGAGTTAACGCAGAGGATACGAATTCCCTAAAATTTGGGCCCCAGTTCAAATTGCACTATATAAAAATGGTTGATGGAAGCAATTTATTCATTTTCATTTTATTTTAAAGCATTCGGAATGCCTGAAGACAACCTCTTGCCAATTTTTCTAAGAAAAATAAATTGGCCCAGACGCAAACAACGAAATTAACGGTCACAAAAATCATAACTGGGCCTCTCCTGCACCCGCTACAACCCCAAGAACCCAAATTCTATGACCAATAAATAAGATAAATAAATAAAATCACGAAACATAATTCGCATGGATTTTCTAGCGCAAACAGTAATTTTGTCACTGACATGTGGGTCACAGTGACCTAAAAGGCCAGTCAACTGTGTAAGATTTCGTAACCACGCTGTCAGTAACCACGCTGTCCCCGTAACCACGCTGTCAGTAAGTGACAGCATAAATCATACTTGAAAAATGAAACAGAGAATCCTTCAATCCAGAAATCAATAAATCAACTTGTGGTCATCCTCTTTGTTGAAAAGTTCAAAATAATATCGAAGAAAATTTTACGAATAAAATAATAACGGTGAAGAAGAGAATTGATTCGCCAGCACACCATGTGATGGGACCATACGTGCGGAATTCGATCTCCGTTCGTTCTAGAATCTATTGACCGTTGGATTCAAAATTCAGAATTTCAAAAAATCGTTTGCCGTTACGACTTTTACGAAACCGCTCCAGCGCATCCAGTCCGAATTTCCTGCGGTCTCATGGGAACGAAAATTTTGTGTGCCTCATACTGAATGGTTGGACCCACCGTATATTTATATTGCATCAGTACATGTCAGTAGTTGTTTACTCAGTAGTATAAATGATAGTGGCACAAGAAATCTTGAGTCAATCACATTTTGTGTTGACCAACTAGATTCTGGACTTTAAACCTCAACTCTCTCTCACTTCCATTCAATCTAAGCCGAATATCGAACGAATTTTCTCGTTTCAAACTATCAATTAAATCCAAGCCCAATAGAGAGGTACAGAGATCCGAATTGTTCAATCGACCTCTATGGCTGCCACCGTGGAATCGCCCGTTAATTTGAAATCCGACGACGCACACCTACCGGAGCACAACCCCCATCCTACGGCTGAACCAAGGGACAACGTTGCTGCTCCGCCACCTCCTCCGTATGATCACCAATCGACGGCTCAGAAAGCACCAAATCTAACAGCTCGATCTCCTCCTTCGCCTCTTTCTCCAGCTGGTTCGAATCCGTATGTAGCTGCGGCGCAGTCTCCTCCACCATCAAAGAGTAATTGTTGAATAAACTCTTTGTTACTCGCTGAATTTTGTTCTGATCTAGTTGATTTGAGCTCCAATTTGATGAATTATCAGAAACTATGGAAACTGTGAAGGGGGTGCTGTCTAAATGGGGAAAGAAGGTTGGTCAAGCGGCCAAGAAGACTGAGGTTCTCTCTAAAAGCACCTGGCAACATTGTGAGTTTTAATTATTCTGACATTTATAATTATAAATTACAAGTTTCCATTTTTTACCATTTACGTTTGTACTAAACATATTGGATAATTGTGAAGTCTTTAATTGATTATTGACATAATGGGGATTAGGGGTGGCAACAAATCAAATCGAATAGAACTCACCCTAGTTTGAGTTTGGGTTTGAATAAGATTCGAATCGAACTGGGTTTGATTTGTTTCGAATCAAACTAATTTTGAATTGAATTAATTGCGAACCACACATTTTCGAATCGAAGTCAATCGATTACGAACTACAATTTTTTTTGGCAGCACTAGTTATACCAGTAGATTATGTATTGGTTTTTCTTCTTGCGGGACAAAATTTACACAGTTTTCTTTTATCTTTCATGAATTCACACTAATGGATTATAGGTTAGTTCAAGATTTCTTTCTTTTACGCTGCTAGATTGATTAAAATCACAGTATGAACCTAGTCAAATGAAACTTATTCCATTGTTAATTTATTACGTTGCTGAAACATTTTCCTATTATAAATTACCATTATATTAACAATTTTGAGCTGTGATATAAGTTTGATTCCTGCATTATTAAAATTAATGGTTAAATCCATTAGTTGTATTATTTGAGATTTGAACCTAAATAGTTTGCAAATCAATTTCGAACGAATTATACCCAGTTTGAGTTTGATTTGAATAAGATTCAAACCGAACTGGGTTTAATTTGTTTCAAAACAAACTAATTTCGAATTGAACTAAACTCAAATCAAACTCAAATCGAATCACGAACTACAAATTTTTTTGCCACCCGATGCTTTATTTGAATTTAACCCCACTATGAAATTAAATTGGTACAATATATGTTAGTTAAACATGGTAAAAGTTACAATGTGGTGAAAAATTAATAGTATGCTATTGCAACTGGTTACACCAATACGGCTTCGTTAATAATTCTCAGAACAAAAGTAGGGTTGGGGCAAAGAGTTGGTGATAAAAATAGAAATTATTTGAAATATTGTTTTCCTTTACTAAAAACTAGTTATTGAAAGCTGTCTATCTTTTTCCCGAAAAGGGGCAATTCTTCATTTTTTCCTTGTATTCAAGGCAAAAGAGCAGTTTCCAATATAAGATGTCATGTAAATCAATGCTAAAATACTACAATATTTCAATTTTCTTATGTGTATTCTCTTAATTGTTTCACTGGCAACGATTAGCATAACAATTATGCATTTTAGTGGAGAGATTTGACAGATGGTAGGTCACTAACAAAAATTGCACAATTTATATTTTTCTCCCTACTATCCTACATAGCACCATAGTGGACAATTAACGGGAATGACGAACTTCTGATCTAATTTAGAACAATTAATTTAAAGTCCAACCAGTTTCAGCTTTGCAACTTATAGTCCCTGTTTTATTTTTTATTTAGTGCCTTTATTAAGACCATGATTATTTTAAAATAAGTATAGTGAAAATATTTCAATTTTTTATTTTAAAATATGATGCTCAATTAGTCGTAATTACTATTACGTAATGTTAATTTAAATTCTAAATTTCTTATTTTAATATAGAAAATTGTTAAAGTTGATATTGCAATAGGACTTTGTGTTTTGTGATCTTTTTTGTAAGTATCATGGGAATAAATAAATGGGTATCTGAAACCAGTTTGCTGACACTAACTTTTTATGGGAATAAACTTTTGAAAACTAATTAAAGACCCTTTAAATACATGTCAATACTATTGATGGCATATGTAGTCTTGGAATATTTTACTACTGAAGATGAAAATTTGTTTAAATGTAAATTTCAATCAGTGAAGCATAATAGAAACTGTGAAAAGATAATTCCTGCTTTTCATCAAGGTTATATTTTAAGTTGTTGTTTTTCTTAACCTCCATGGCGAATGGTTTATTTGACCGCAAAGGTACTAAAACTCTGTTAATTTTTCATCTCCACTCCAACTCATAATGTTGATCTTGTATTGCAATTTAGGATCCTGTTACTATTTTTCATAGAATAATGAAGAGCAAATCTGGATACATACTTATAGTATGCATGGAGTTCAAATTATTTTCAGATTACTGACAAACATACATTATTTTCTCTTTTCTTTATTTTTTTAATTCAGTGAAGACTGCACCTAGTTTTGGTGATGCAGCAATGGGAAGAATTGCACAAGGAGCAAAAGTAGGTTTTTTGATGCCACACTCTGCTTTCTTTTAATAAAATATCAAAAGTATCTCATACCTCTCTGCAAAATGTTATATTGGTGGACAATTTTTAAGACTGCCGGAAATTGCCATGTATGTCCCTATGACTAAGATTACAGTACCCTTGCCTTACATGCCACCAAACTCCCTCAATTTATCTGATAATGGTATTACTTTTGTGTTATGATGTGACCAAGTTTTGACTATAGAAGAGTACTTTCCTTTGCACCAAGCAAGCAAATTTATGTTGTTATAGAACAAATTTAAATCTCTTAACTTCCTTTGAGAATATCTTACAGTTAAGTTCTGTTTTTTGTGTGCATGTGCGAGCGATTGGCAATTTTGGATTATCTTATTTATATGAAAATTGAAACCTTATAGATACAATGTAGTGCTATTTCTGTATCTGTGTCTTTGATATATCAGTGATTTGTTTGCCCAATCTTGTTACTTCAAATTGTTGCTGGGACAGGATACAACAAAATTGAGTATAAGAACAGCAATTTTTATTTTATATCCTCAATAGGTAATAGCTGAAGGTGGCCATGAGAAGATATTTCAGCAAACATTTAACGTCTCTTCCGAGGAGCAGCTGAGGAAAGCATACGCGTGTTATCTGTCCACATCAGCGGGGCCAGTGATGGGAATCTTGTACATATCCACGGCCAAGATTGCTTTCTGTAGTGACAGCCCCCTTTCATATAAGGTCGGGGATAAGACTGAATGGACCTATTATAAGGTTGGTATTATTCATACTTAAAATCTCTATTTGTTGGATAGGCATCAGATTGTGGGTTCATGTGATATATGCTACTATGATAGCACATGTCCAAACCATGCCGATACAGCCAATGGTTACAGCTCCTGCATGCATTCACATTGCTAAGTTATTTTAGTTACAGAGAGTACTTGAGACATGATCATATTTTATAACTAGAGCTAACCTGCACATATTTATATTACTCCATTCGGTCATAATCTATTTTAATTTTATTCTGTCATGATACTGTATGCAATAATTTCTTAAACTGCGGGAAATAACTCGTTTTACAAGACAGCTTTTTTACTACTAAATAATGTGGAAAGCATGCGAGGAAAATATTGTATTTGCAGAAAACTCAAAATAATGCATCGTGTTGACTCAATTTGAATATGGAAGTTTGGAGGTGCATATATGCGAAATTTCTTCCAGCTAAATTAATGAAGTGTTTCGTCTCACTTCCTTATTTTAACCTTCTATCTTAGTTACGGAATCAATAATGTGCTATCTAAACACAACTGTTTGATATGTCTCTTATCATTCTAAACTTTTATTATTTTGATGAATATGTTTAGGTGGTGATTCCATTAGATAACCTGAAAGAGGCCAACCCGTCAGAGAGTCAGGTGAACAAAGGTGAGAAGTACATTCAGGTTATCTCTGTCGACAACCACGAATTTTGGTTCTTGGGATTTGTCAACTATGACAGTGCTGTGAGAAACCTTCAACGATCTTTAAATGGAACGCATGAATCACAACCAGAAATCAACTCCCCTCCCCCACCATATTCTCAGCTGCAACCTCATTTGCAACCACAACCACAACCTCAAATGCAACCTCAACCGCAATCTCATTTGCAACCACAACCGCAACCTCAACCACAAATGCAACCACCGCTACAATCACAGCTTGAACCACAAATGAAATCCAAATCGGTACCAGAATTGCAACAGCAACAGAAGACCCAATCTCAACCGCAACCGCAATTGCAGTGATTTTTTCTCAGACTAGCTGTTGAAATCACATGTCGACTTTTGTTTATTGGTGTGAATGTGAATTGGTCCATTGATTTTATATACTTGATTGGAGTTTATATTCTAAGAAGACTCTTTTTCTTGATTTTAAGTTCTACTGTAGTAATCCATCATTTTTTCTTCTTCTTTTTTTTACTTTTGATGGTTTTTTTGTTTCTCATTATTTAATTGATATGGGTTTTTCTAGTAACTTTGTATATCTCATCTTTCCTTTTTTTGTTCCTTCATTAGATTGTTAACATTTTTCTTCATGGTCTGGATATTTCTTTATTTTGGTTAACTGAACTGATTTCAAAACAGTTCGGCTTCAATATCTTGTCTCAGTATCCAATACTTGAAATTTCAAGTGTCAAGGATACTCTAAGAATTTTGTTGTTTGTATCTCTGCAAATTTATTCATTTATTTTTTCCTTCTATGTTTGCAGGGGAAGCGAGATGAAAGTTTAAATAAATATTATTTGTGTACTACTGAAACTTATTTATCAGTACACATCTTGAGAAATACCCTCCTTTTATACGAAAATGTAGGGAATTTTTTTAATACTGTACATTTCATTATTAACAGTAAAAAAAAGAAAGAAAAAAAAAAACAAAAAGAGCTGACTAGTTTAAATTCCCATGTGCAAGCTCTGCTACATGAAAGTCAGCCATAGTGGCCGAAATTTAACACTGTAATCAGCTGTTCAAGGGACATACAAATATGTGCAGAATAGACATAAAGTCAAAATGTTGGTACCAGATAGGTCAGATAAGTTGAAAGAAATCATCAATTGTAATATTCATAGTCAAAGCCATGTCTGTACTAGGCCAACTGCACACACTGGGTCTGGGTCTGGGTCTAGTACTCTCTACTTCTGGTAGCTGTTTCTGTTTGGGCCATTGGTGGAACTTCTTCTTAATTATTTTTTATTTGAGCATGTGGGCCATTTTTAGAGTTGAATTTGGGTCAATGAAGGGGTGAAGGCGACCCATTAATCATTTTGATTCAGGAATTGTTGGGGAAATGGAAATACATAGAACAGAAATTATAGCAACAGTCAATGTAGGTGTCTTTGATATATTTTTTTTAAATATAGATGGGTCAAGAATCTTGACTTTAATATTTACAAAAATAAATCTTTTATTAAATATACAAGGAAAGGATACATGCCATTTTCTCCAAGTGTATAACAAAACAAAAGACTTCTGGTATAACCAATAAAATAAAGAGAACAGTGTATGTAAAAGCTGCAATCCTATCGATACTTGCATGCTCAGTAGCTAGCGTTGCCCTTTTGAACTGGCATGACTAGTGCTTACATGAGTCTCTTATCATGTCATGTGCTGACTTATCGTGTCTTAATTTATTTCAAAAATTTGGGTGCGCACACAAATTGAGGACATGACATTGTTAGACGGGTATTAGTTTTGTTTTCTGTGTGTCTTCGATGGTTTCAATTTAATTCAATTCATTTGTTGTTGGATAATTTCTTTTAACATAATTTTGAGAAAAATAATCCGAAAATTTAAAAAGTATATTCCCAAACTGAAAATTGGATAATTTTCAAAAAATATTGCAAAAACAGAAAATTTCAAAAGATTAACCATAATTTTAATAAATTTGTGACCTTTTGAATTTTGATTGTACACCACAAGTCGGTGCCAAATTTTAAACACTAAACAGAACCATACTCAATTATGTTTCACATGATTTAACATTAATTACCGAGTGATTTTGTAACATATGGACCCACTTACAAACATTAGATGATTTTAATATTAACATGTAATGACCCACCATAACCTATTTAAAATTTATAGTTCATTCTGAGGTTTCAAATCATACTGAGTTTGTTAATTTAAAATAAGAAGATCTACATATGATGTTGGATACTGTTTCAAAATAAATGATGATAAGGTCGCTGTGGAAACCGAGCTGTCTCAATCCTAGCCTAGTTACAAATAAATAATTCATTATATTTAACTTAAAGATAATTTGATTTGATAAATCAGATATAAAGAAACGGTCGAAGCTCTTTCCACCGATCTCCATGCAAAGTTTGCTCTATGATAGGTCGCTATCAATTCCAACAGGAGTGGTTGGATGAGGCTCCACCAATTTGGTACTGTTTGAGCGTGACATGTGAAAAAAAATAATACTTTGATTTGTTTTTATAGGCTGCCATACTATTATCCATTATGGGTATGTTTAGATGAAATAAGAAATAGAGGAAGAATATAGCTAATTTTAAGTTTGAGAATAGTAGTCTAAAGTGTCGCTAGAGAGATCGAGAAAGTTCCTACATGCAAGAATCACGTATGAGAAACATAAAAAACACAGTTCAAGTTAGTAGAATAATGAGTTAACCCATATAAGATAAACAAAAAATAGTGGGTTAGTGCTATTTTTAAACCATCCAAATATCGAATTGCTCAAAAGAATAATGTTATTCTTGCTCCATCCAAACGCACCCATATGCAATTTGTTTAACACACACATATACATACATATATAAATCAAACAATGAATCTAACTGTCTATTTCAAACTTCAATAATCTTTCAACAACCTCAAATTCATTTCACCAATTTCAATCTATATTAGGTTAAGAGTGAATTTTGTGAGAATCTTTTAAAGTTAAAATACTAGAGCCTCTTGTGCTTGATTTATAGGCCGTGTGACTTCCTACTGCGATTGTAAGGACTCGCTAGTTCTAAATTTGTAACATTTCTTATTGAATAATAGAAAGACATGCTGAGAACAATGTACTTACATACTAAATTTTATATTTTTAGATAGGTTACTTTTAAATGGTCTAAAAGTTCTAGATCAAGTGATTTTTAACCTATTTAAAGATATAATATAAAATTTGACCTTTATTTACATTTTTATATGCACATCATATTGATCCATAGATATTTGAACTTTGCATATATTGATCCATAGTACAAATCATTATGTACTATGCATAATACCACACACCTTTTTTTTTTTTAAAAAAAAGAGGCTTTCTGCAAGACTGCAACATTGTTACAATTCTACAATTATGGTCTCAAATCTCAATAGATGATAGACAGCTACTCTTGAATCGAAGCAGAGTTGACCTGACCCACGTACGCCATGACCCGGGCCCATTTTCATTATCAACTCTATTATCCATTTGGGCTGAGGTTCTCTACCCATACTTTGGAGCTTCCTCTTTAGGCCTTTTAGTTTTGACTCCTACAATCCGGGCCCACACTGCCCTACCAACCCTATTTGGGACCATTTATTTCATCAAATTTTCATGGGTCCAGCTTGTATTAATCATTCCTGGTTCTTTTGTTAACCCCACTTTGTTAGGTGATCTGTTAGTGTTACCCACAAATATATATATATATATATATATATATATATATATACTATTGATTTATTACGGATCGATACGTACTGTGAATTTATATCTTTATTTTTCAAGTTTAAACCGTCAATCTTAACTATTAAACATAATTTCCTTATAAAAAATTTATATTTTTAAAAACCTTTTTACTATATTTTTAAATAAGTAGAAAATTATTTAATCTGAAAATGAACCATAGAAAGTAGTAATTTTCTATCTATTTAAGAAATAGTAAAAAGAAAAATGTAAACTTTGATCTTTTAAGTACAGTTTCACTCATTGTTAATATTATACTAATAGACCCTCAGGCCTCCTGTATATTAATTAAAGCTAACTTTCTAGTGTGTGGGCGCGCTTGCTTGTGAGATTGTGCCATGCTAATTTTGAGGCAAAGTCATTATGTTTTTGATAGCTTTACAGGATCATGAGGCTATATTCTTTTTGGCTCCATACAAGCATATAATAGTATTTAATTCTTTAGTAAGTAGGATTGTACTCATGCACTTTATTTAGGACAAAGTTAATCTGTGCAATGATGGTTATGTAATTATTTTATAAGATACATGGTAGATATTAAGAATTTACTTAAGTTAATAGATAATAAATTGTCATATAGTTTTCTATAATCTTTTATATTTCTTTATCTGGTAGTATTACGAAAATTAAAAAGATCGATGATAATAAATTTGGATCCCTGAAATTACATTTTTATTTCAATTAATTCGGATCATCATTTTTTGAAAAATATGAGCTTCTTTATTTTTTTCTTAATTAACACATGAAATTACTATATACTATATAAATTAAGATATTAACTTGACACCACATATTAATGATAAAGCATTTATTGTAGATATTAAGTGGATATTAGTCCTTCGATCAATGTCATTGGTTTGACTTGGAGTATTCTATCCCGTATGGTATCGCAAATAATTATCTTGGTGAGTAGGGATGTCAATGGATACGGTAAAGATCGAGTGTAACTAATTTCTTATTTGTATCTATTACAAATTGTTTTTATCTATACTTTATTCTTATCTGCTACAAATTATTTTATCCGTACTCTATCCTTATCCGTTATAGTTATCAGATAACAAAACAATAGTATGTAAATAAGAAATAATACTCATATAATAATAATATTTATTATTTATTAAATAATACATTAAAATATATACATTTATTTCACACATATATAGTATTTTAATGAAAAACAAATTCGGATTATGCTAAGCACAAGTAAACCAATTAAAATACTTTTTTCAATGCGTATTAACATATGAGTAAGGCTACACTACTTCGCGAATTAAACGGGTTGTTTTAATTCGCGCTTATATCTTTAGTTTCGAATTCCAAATAGCCGATCAAAACCGTTTGATATTTAATCTATATTAAAATGTGCTTGGAGACCAAATTTTACATTTTTTTGAAATTTTTTTACTATTTACGAAAATAGTTTGAAAATCACTGTTTTTTAATGATGCAAAATTTTAATAAAAACAGCGATTTTCAAACCATCTTAATAAATAGTAAAAAAATTTTAAAAAATATAAAATTTGGTCTCCAAGCACATTTTAATATAGATTAAACATCAAACGGTTTTGATCAGCTATTTGGACTTCGAAACTAAAGATATAAGCGTGAATTAAAACAACCCGTTTAATTCGCGAAGTAGTGTAGCCTTACTCTTAATATATATAATATATATATAATTTTTATTTATAATTATCCGATCGGGTAACAGGTCCGAAATAGGTTTTATCTGTAGCCCTACCTGTTTAGATAATGAAAAAAGATATTTAACCATACCTATACCCAATAAGTTTACAGAAAAAAAAAATTACCCATACTCGTCTTATCGGATTCTGTACGGGTCGAGTAAACGGATAACCACCGACGCCCCTGATGTCTTTCATACTTCATTCGTGTCTTACATCTTTTAGTTTTTTTTTTTTTAATCCAAAAGAGACTACCAGGTGATTTACATGATACATCTTTATCTTTAATTTCATAGCCTAAATAATTTATCCGAACCACTCAACTTGATCTCCATATAACAATATGCTTGGAGACCAATTTTTTTTAAATATAATTTTTTACTATTTTTTTAGATAGGTACAAAATTATTGTTTTTCATAAGATACTAAACTATCCAAAATAATAATTTTGTACCTATATAAAAAAATTGGTCTCAAATACATTTTAATATGGAGATCATGTTGAGTGGTTCGGATCGACTCTTTAGAATTTGAAAATCAAATAAAAATGTAAGGCAAGTTTGAGGATTGAAACATTAGGCATTTCAACCCTGCTCTTTTATAAAATGAGGAGGGATCCACTAACAACATTTGAAAGTTACAATATCTTACAATATTTTAGTTTTGCAATTTTAGAAGTCCAAATAGTCGATTCAAACTATTCAACATGATATCTATATTAAAATGTGCTTGGAGATGAAATTTTTATTTGTTTGAAATTTTTTTACTATTTATTAAATATATTACAAAACTGTTGTTTTTCAGTGGTCCAGATTTATCTAAAAATAATAGTTTTGTAAAATACTTAATAAATAGTAAAAAAAATTCAAAAAGTATAAAATTTGATCTACAAACACATTTTAATATAGAGATTATGTTGAACAATTTAGATCGACTGTTTGGAGTTTGAAAATTACAAAACTAAATTATTGTAAAATTACAATGTTGTAACTTACAAATATGTTGTAAGTGGAACACCATGCTCTTATAAAATATATATTCTGATTTGTTGATGTGTGGGGTCTTCATGGAACAAGTTTGTTAATTTAAACAAGCAAAGAAAAGCGCGCAGCAGTCACTTTGCGTGTCTTGATCAGTTTTCTTTAATCTTTATCTTTGTCACTGATGAACAGTGTATACATGACCTCTGTTAGTCTGTACAAAGAAGAAAAAAGAGTACTGAGAGGCGTGGCCGGCATAGGTAATATATATACTCTCTTGAACAACGCTAAAGTGATCTGATCCAATCTCTTTCTCTGATCCAGTGTCTAAGTGCATCTTTTTGAAGCCATGCCAAGTGTCTTGCGTTTGGAATTGATGGTTCGGCTCTTTAATGGAGCTTTTTCACCTTGTACCATTTTCTTCTTCTTCTTCTTCTTCTCTCTCTCTCTATATATATATATACTTTTACTTTCTAGAATCTGGATCCATGCATGGCATGTTATCACAGGCATGATTACACAAAATCCAAGAGCTTCCATGCTCTCCTCGCGGCCAGAAAGGCTGTTATGCCTGTCACCAAATGTATGATGTGTTATAGTTATTTACAGAATTATTATTGCAATTAAAGTTTAAGTATGGGCCAACAAATCGTGTCATGTGTTAATTAGTCGTTTCATCAAAATTAACTAAAATTTGTCAGATTAAATAAATTTTGTACTTGTAAAAACTAAACAAATAATTCGATCATTCACTAATGTAGCTAGGGGTGTAAACGGATATAGATAATTGATCCACTCCGTATTTGTTCCGTATATGAAGATTATCTGAATTCGGATTAAACGGATACATATATTTTGCATATGATGAAATAATGGTGAATACAGATAATTTCGTGAAGGAGAATATCTGTATTCATATCCGCAATTATCTGAATCCGAAATTGCTCCCAACTGGTTCTGAATAGAAGTTGTTTTATAATTATCTCATATTCATTTCAGTCTTGGTTGTGGGATAATGATAATACGATATGATTTCCAATTTAATCTTTTTTTCGCTGGTGATGGTGCACAATAGCATTATTTTCTTTCATTTTTATCTCAATTTTTTCACTCTACATTCTTTTTCATTTAAGACTTTAGCCCATAAATGTTGCATGTTTTTAGTCTCTGTTAAATTGATTTTAGCCATTATTTCAAGACAACAACAAGGCACTCTTTTGTATCTTAAAGTGTATAACTCAATTATTCGTTCTGTATTCGTATTTGTAAATTATTCGCTCCATATCTATATCCGTTTAAAGCGGATTTGATTTTAAATTTTGATATATGTTTACTATCTGTATTTGTATCCATATTCGCTCATTAAAAGACGAATACAGATATGGTATTAACATTATCCTCTCCGAATCTGCTCTGTTTAATTACACCCCTATGCTAATGTCAAGGATATTATTGTCTCAAGGTCACCTACCATTTTTAGCACACTACATTACTCCTGTGTAGGAGTGGAATCAGACTTTTGAAGTATGGAGGTCAATCGTATAATTTCTTTTTGTAGAGAATGGGAATCAGTTTTACAATAGAATAAAATTTTAATCTAAAAATTTATAGAAAATCTTTTTTTTTTCTTTTTTAAAGTAGGAATCAATTGACCCCATTCAATTCACTTATGTCTGCCACTACTCCTACGGATTCATCAATAAGTTTGAATTCATTAATTTAAATTTGTATATAATTAAGAACCAACACTTATCTAATGGCAATACCATTTATATTAAAGGTTGTGGATTCAAAATTCTAATGAGAGTTTCTTCAGGGTGTGTTTGTTTGTTGCAAGATTACACATCATGAGAACCCGCTATTTAATTTATGAAACTCATGAGTATAGATATCTAACGAAATGAATATGGGAATGATTTGCAACCCTCACTTAGATCTCTCTTTGCCTCCTCTCCTCAGCGAGAATTTCTTATTAAGAAGGATGTGCGCTGTGGAGATGCAACACGACATACCAACTCGATCGGACTACGTTTCAGTAGTCGGAGCACGTGATGTGTTTCTCGGACGACGGTGGAGCAGATCCGGAAGGTTCTTGGAGAGAGATGGAAAATAAGAGATAGTGATTTAAAAAATAGTGATAGAAAGAATAAAGAGTAGATATGTAGAAATAGAAAAATACAGTGATTTGGAGAAATCGAAGAAAAAAAAAAAAAGTAGATCTAAAATAAAACTAAGGATCAATTAATGTATTGTAAATAGCTTTTTTTTTATTATTATCAATGAAATCGTCAAAGATATTTAGAACCACTATTCTTTAAAAACAACAGTATTAAATCCCAACATAAGTTTCTTCACTGGAACCTTGGTAGCTACTACCAAGTTTTCAAAAAAAAAAAAAAAAAAAAAAAAAAAAAAAAAAGTTTCTTCACTGAGAAAGTAATGTTGAATACATTGAAAGGATAAAATTAATCTTCGTGTAGCATATCTGATAAGAATTTGCATGAATTTTCCTCCACAAAATCCAATCGCAAATCACTTGGTTGTTTGTTCCGGCGAGTTTTCTTTCATTCTTCTTCCTATCTATACCTAAAAAAACATTCTTCAATTGCTTTTTTTTCTCTTACAAATTAAAACACTTGAAGCTTGATATTGATGGAAGTATCCGGAAATTAAAAAAAAAAAAAAAAAAATTTGAGTAAAATTAGAAGATCGATCTCTGGAAATAAATTCATTTGGTGAAAATTATCTAGCCAATTATTGTGAAATTTCAATTTAAAATTACGTCGATTCTATTTTTTTGTGTACTGCTGAATTTTCATTTTATTTTCTGATAAGAGCCTCATTCTGAGATAATAACAGAGAAATAAATGGCTTATCAGAGCCTCATTTCTGATCCTAGCTCATGCAACCCAGCTAATGTACGTGATCGCTTTGACCATCTAGAGAACACAAGACGAGTGTTTTGAACCTGACATGCATGTCTTCTACTTTTAGCTTGAAAAACGCATGGCATAGACATGCAATAGACAATTTTGGTCATTGCTTTACCATAATATGTACGGATTTTGAACAGATAACCGTTGAGTCGTTGACTAGACCACTAAAATTTATTACAACCTTAAACCTTTAGAAGTTCTGTCGGAGGAGGTTTTACTTTAATTTGTTAGTGCATGGCCTAAGTTTTTTTTTTTTTCTTCTTTTTTCAAATGTCATTTTCTTAATGAAGAATTGAAGATTGGAACATGTTAATTTTATGAGCTAAACAAACTTGTTCTTGTTCGCATTCTTAAAGTAAGCATTATCCTCCGTTGAGAAGTATTGAAAATTTAGACTTAGAAAATCATACTATACTTATTTTGAATAAGAAAAATTAGTTAGCATTCAAAATATAGCCGTTAATGCTTGATTATAAATCTAACTTAATCCTTCTAATTAGGCGGATACAGAATCCGAGAATTTTGAAAACTAACAAACGGCTTGATAGAGTCATGTACCAGAAACGAAATCTGTTGTTATTCAAATTTGATGCTCTCCTTACTATATCCTCTCTTTCTCTCTCTACCTTTTTTCTTCCCCCTCTCTCTCCTCCTCTTTTAAAAAGAGAGATAGACACATAAACAAAGAGTAGCAAGCTGTTATTCTTCTAAGAAATAGCAGCAGATTCATATCCCATTTACCGAAGGCCTCACGATATACTCGTGGGCCGAGTACCAAGCCCGCTGTCGAAAATCTCCCCAGCCCGACTACATAGTTGAGCCCGAAATACCCCACAACAGTCCAATAAATGCCTGCACGGTAAGCCTCCTGGAGCGAGCCCGGCACGATCTCGTGACAGTAATTCGCTTATATGCAAGCGTTACAACCCCTGTGCGACGATCTCTTGTAACTGTTCAGTCAGAGACTAGCAAATTCATTCACACAAGATATATACCATAGAGGTCCACACCTTACCAATGGGTAGATAATTAAGTTATACAAATCATCTCACCAAAATTTTATCACCCAGTAGAGATGATTTCTTTTTGTAACTTCATCCCTCCACCGAGGTGGTGGAGGTGATGATTTTGTAACTTTTCAACCTATTATACTTGTTCTCTTAAAATCACTTAAATAGTTAAATGAGTTTTATTTATTTTTAAATCCTCTTACATGCTACAAGCTCAAGCTAGCCTCTCAGAAGATAGGATTTATCACGTACAGCTATATAATGTTGGGCTACAAAATTGTAATGTTTGACCTTCCAATGTAAATAATTTTATATTTATATTTTAGAGGGCTATTTATAAAATGATATGTTTAAATAAAATGCAATGTTAAATTAATGATACTCTAAAAAACTTCAAGCACAAGACATTGAATTGGCACCTCTCAAAGTTCTTGATATTTTATAATTTCTTTGTGTTTCAAATTTAATGTCAAATTATGTTGCTATAATTTATAATTAAAAATATATTCATTATTAAAATTTATAAATAAATAATTAAAATAAGTCAAAATGAAAAATACAAATTAAGAACAATTTCTTAATAGTTTAAACGTGTTTCTTCGAAAAAAATCCTTATTGAGTTTATTTTCATATTCATACGAAATTGTAATAAAATAATAGTTTAAAGAAAGAAGATTTCCAAATGGGAAATTCATATTTGCGGCCTACCAGGGAACAAAAAATCCTATCAAGTTATAAAGGTAATTCAAAGTTTCCGTTCTAATTTTAATACGAATTTCAATGACCTTTAATAGTCTAATCATGTCATACTTTATTAGATTCAAATTGCAATATTCTGTTGTCTCTATCATATACTTTGAAGTTTTGTTCTCTCACTTTGTCAAACTTGAAATCTCTTGCGTTTGGTCAAGGAAATTTTTTATCTATAGAAATTATTAAACTCTGACATACAGAAACAGAAAGTACTTGAATTTCAACAAATTTAGAAAGATATGGCTTAATGAGGCCCAATTCAAATATATGGATCGATTTCAATAATTTAAATTCAAAAATATATTTTATTTTTTTTAAATAGATATCAATGAAAAAATTTGAAATATAGATGTCACAGAAAATCATATAAAAAGTGGATTGGTTTCAGTGATGAAGATCCAAGTTCTTTTACAAAAAAAAATAGAAAGATCAGCTTCTACTGAATTGTCCACAGCCTTTTGTCCACCATTTGTCCACAGTTTTGACTTGTCTGAATACTGTAAAATTACTTCTACAAGCTATACAATTATACAACATATCACATAAAATATATCAGTTAATCATACAACATCCAGCAACTATTTGAAGTGGTCCCAAAATAGTTAAAAAAAGATTGCAACTTGCACAACAGGACAAAAATGTTGTACTTTCAGACTTTAATTTCGAAAAATACAGTTATAGGAAGTTATTGGCAGTTAAAGTTAGTTATTAGCGGTTATTAGCACTGAGTTGAATCTTGTATACTGTAAAATTGAATATTGTATACTGTAAAATTGAATATTGTATACTGTAAAATTGAATCTTGTAAACTGTAAAATTGAATCTTGTATACAGTAAAATTTTCAATTGAATCTTGTATACTATAAAATTGAATCTTATATATAGTACAATTTTCAATTGAATATTGTTCGAATGAGTAAGAAGTCTTTCTATCATCTTTTTCTTTCAGATTTTCACAAGATGAATACTGTAAAATTAACATATCAATACTCCATATCGCCTCTCTATCATCTCTTTCCTCTAGATTTTCACAAGATGAATACTGTAAAATTAACATATCAATACTCCATATCGCCTCTCTATCATCTCTTTCCTCCAGATTTCCACAAGATGAATACTGTAAAATTAACGGGACAATACAGTAAAATTAACAGATCAATACTCCATATTGTCTCTCGATCATCTCTTTCCTCCAGATTTCATTTGAAATGCTAGATCTGTTATTGCATATAACGAAAACAACAATTTCAACAGAAATAACTTACTAGATTTGAATTTTGCCGTGCTTTTCAACAAAAACTTCTATTCGATCGCGCTCCACGATTGAAGGTTCTATTGCGATCATGTATAAAAAACGAGATTGAAACAATATTCTAAAAAAGAAAATCTGTTAGTTTGTAATAATCTAGAAGTCAATAATATGATAATTTATCATAAAGCTTTGTTCATGAATTGGATGATTAATATCATTTTGTTGCCTTGAGTATTATTGCATTTATGGATCATTTCGAGTTCATGACTGAAATTGTTAAACTCCATAATATAGATGATATATACTCTTAAAAGGTCACTAACCAAGGTAATTAGCAGGAACACTAATTACCGCGAAAATGTTAGTATGTGGATTAAAAGATGGTTAAGTTTTACAAACCACCTGACACGAGATGTCATTTTAATCACATAGATACATGTTCTAGGAACATAGAATTTGACAGACCCCGAATGAGACATTAAATAGAATTGTGTTCGTGTCATTAATGTTTCTCATTCAGTGTCACGTTCTAAAGTATGAGATATTTATCGTTCCCACTAAGAAATATGTATGTGTGATTGCTATCTACCGCCGTCCGTAAAAAGCAGTCATAACGGTAGCATTCCCATATGTATAGCTTAGCTGAGGAAGTGATAGTCTACCAAAAGTACTATTTGTCCCTCGTATCTCTATACGAGCTATAGCATCACTGGGCCCCTTGATAGAGTTAGATTATCTGCTAGCGGCATAATTACAAGAGTAATTATATTTGATAATCTGCTCAAGATCAAGAAAAGATTCAGTTAGCAAGGATGACACACATCTACCTTGAAACTGATCTGATAGCTATGAGACAGAAGAACAGACACAAGTAAATTGTTTACTGGATCGTGATATTGTACAGTACAGCATCATCTGTGTAATTGGATGGTCATGATGTGTTGCCAGACGCCACCCATGATTATAGAAGTTAAAACAGTTTTAACTCTATTTAACAACATAACACAGATCCTATTGGGTCACACCATATAGGAGCTAATTGGAGAATCTTATTTTGATTGATTATAAATTGGTTATGATCAATGATAAGATGGTTATAATTAATTATACGTGTTATAATTAAATTATAAATGTTATGTAAAAATAACAAGCAAAAAACATTGGTTAATTTATAAACGTGTGTGACACGTTGTATAAAAGTTAACCGGTTAATTTATAAATGTGCAGGACACATTGTATAAATTACCGAAGCAACAACTGCAAGAAAAATATATATAATTATTCAGAATAATTATACGAATATTATTTGTGTTCGGGCCGAGGGCATTCGGATCTTTTCAGATTCGTCCTTATTCGCATGACATGTCATCGATCCTATCCAGATGACACGTCATCGATACTGAAACAAATAACCGCAAGAAAAATATATATATAATTGTTCAGAATAATTATACGAATATTATTTGTCTTCGGACCGAGGGCATTCGGGTCTTTTTAGATTCGTGCTTATCCGCATGACGTGTCATTGATCATATCCAGATGACATGTCATCAATCCTATCCACAAGGGCAAAATGGTCATTTCACACCTATGCCACCTTGCATGTGTAGAAACATGGAGAAGAGTGTGGAAGGGTGTGGAAGGGGTATTTTGGTCATTTCACATATAAAAGGATGAGGTGTCAATGGCATACCTTGTAAATAGGCATATGTTGAGGGGTATTTCGGTCTTTTGCGAACCTCCTCAAAAGCCTATAAATCGAGGGGTGCATGTAGAGAGAAAAATCACTAATTCACTTGTATCGTTTCGTGCAGAATCGAATCGGTATTTTCTCTCTTTCTCGGTTTCTCTCCCAAATAGCGTTTCGGTTGAGAAAAGAAAGTTATACGTAGTTGATGTATAATCTTGCGGGTTGTTGTGGAGTATATTTACGGGATCGATGAATAGTGTTTTACCGAATTTAGCGGTATGTCAGTTTTGCTCATTTGATAAAACTAAGTAAACGAAAATTCGTGTTTACGGGTTTTCGTCTTTTCCCCATGAATAGTGTTTTTGCATAATTCCGCGGTTTACGGTATTTCTGGCAGAAGAAATTAACCGCTCTCTGGTTAGTCCTGGTGGATAACCGATAGAGGCATCAGACGTCTGATGCTCCGAGACGAGTCGATTCCTTCCGTGATGTAGCTCTACACGCTCGGTCTGCATTCCAACTGTGATTTGGAAACAAGGTATAAATATGTTATATTAATCTATTTAATTAGTAAGTAGATTAAAGTTTTAGAAATCAATCATGGAGTAGATCTGTAAAAGGATTAAATTGGGTTTTGATGCCAAAGGAATACTGAAGGTGGACCGCCTTGGAAAGTTTCCTGACATACCCCGTTTAATCCTGAGCTTAAGTTGGCCGTAGAAATTTTTGTTCTACGGTCATTCCGCACCTTAAGCCTAAACGAGTTTTGGTTACCGCAAAACCCCAAAAGTGGTATCCGAAACCCAACAAAATCGTCATTGGTGGCCCAATTCATACTGATCAGACGTGAAATGAAATCAGAGAAATGAAGTCAGATCCATAAAATCTAGTTTTGATAGAAACAATAACTTACTAGTTTTGATGAGAACTAGTGTCTGGACCTCTGCTGCCTTTGTGCTCTTATTCAAGGGATGAGATCCATGCCGACCTTTTTCAAGGCGGTGACTTCTTGTCTGAGGTGCATGCTGATTCAGAGCACATGAGAGGTATTGACGAGGAGGTGGCACGCAGGAGAAGACGAGAAACTTACAATCCAAGTCACGGCAAAGGTACTAGTCGGTGACAATGAAATAAGAAGAGGTAGATCGAATAAGCAGAGGCACTAGTCAGAGCAAATCTGATCGGATTTCGAAATTTAGGAAATGAAATTCAAAAAAGGAAGGTTACAGAAGGTCGATCTGTTTAAATAGTAAGACGAAGTCGGAAGGTGGAGACTGACAATTAAAACGGAAGTTGGATAAGGGGACTGTAGACAAATGGTGGACAAATACCAGTGGACAAGAACATTTTCTAAAAAAAAGTTGAATATGATTCATTGAGTCAAATTCATTTTTTATCTGATTTTCTATGGCATACAAATTTCTTTTTTTTCACCGTTATATATATAGAGGTAGGCTAATATACAATCGATTGTTTCTGAGGTCCCATACAACTAAGTCATTTTCTAATTTTTAAAGTCCAAATGAGTGATCCAAACCGTTCATCTTGTTCTCCATATTAATATGTGCTTGGAGACCAAATTTTACATTTTTTATGATTTTTTACTATTTATTAAGCCACTTTGAAAATCACTGATCCAACGGTAGCTTCTAATTTTACTGTTTTGTTAAGCCACCGTTGGATCAGTGGTTTTCAAAGTAGCTTAATAAATAGTAAAAAAAATCAGAAAAATGTAAAATTTGGTCTCCAAGCACATATTATTATGGAGAACAAGATGAACGGTTTGGATCGATCATTTGGACTATAAAAATTAAAAAATAACTTGGTTGTACGGAACGTAAGGAACAATCGATTGTATATTAGCCTACCTCTATATATATATATATATATATATAGAGTTAGGCTGGGGTGCTATGGATAGCATAGTGACCTCTCGTGCTACGGCTTCATATTCAAGTTTTTAAAATTCAAACGGTCGATCTGAACCGTTCATTGTTTAATCCATATTGAAATGTGCTTGGAGACCAAATTTTACATTTTTTGGAATTTTTTTACTATTTATTAAGCATTTTTGAAACCGCTGTTTTCCAGTGGTGCAGAATTTTAATAAAAACAGCGATTTTGAAACCATCTTAATAAATAGCAAAAAAATTCCAAAAAATGTAAAATTTGGTCTCCAAGCACATTTCAATATGGATTAAACAATGAACGGTTCAGATCGACCGTTTGAATTTTGAAAACTTGAATATGGAGCCGTAGCACGGGAAGTCACTATGCTATCCATAGCACCCCAGCCTAACTCTATATATATATATATATATATATATATATATTTATGGATCTATTTCATTGAGACCAATCCATATATATTTGGATCGGACTCATTGAACCAATCTTTCTAAATTTATTGAAAATCAGATACACTTTCTGTTTCTATATTTGTGACTTTAATAATTTCTATAGATAAAAAATTTCCTTTGGGTCATGTAGAAATTATTAGAACGACAGCCTTTAATAATGTACTTCCCTTTAATATTGAATGGTATTGGTAGCATTTGTGTAAAGTAAATTCAACAACATTAATTGATAACAGTCCTAGATCTTTCCTTTCAGCAGCTTTAAATTTATGTATAGGTCATTTCTAAATAGAAATTTATGTATTCTTTGTTGCTTGTCCGTACAAATGAGGTGATGGATCATTATTATTAAAAATTTAATATCATGTCTTTCGAAAATTGACACCAACCTTTAGCAGGAATGTGACATTAGGAATCTATAATGTTTCCAATAGTTGACTCCCTTTACACGTCCTGTGCATGCACGTTACTAGGTGAGACCGTGACACCAGAGGAAGTTCTAGCAATTTTTTTTAGAAACCATAAATAAGAAGAAAAAAAAAAATCCAAATCAACTTGATTGATTAGATTTTTACAAAAATTATAAAAAGTGAGATGCTATTTCTGTCTGAATTTTTTTTTCATATCGAATTGTTATTTCAGTCCGAGCTATTTTTTTTTCATATTGAATTGTTATTTTAGTCCAAGCTATTTTCATATATTCTGAAAAAAATAATATAGCTATTAGTATAAAACTTGTGAAAACACCTCGGATCGAAATAACAATTCAGTACAAAAAAAAAATTATACCGAAATAATATCTTGTTTCTTATATATATATTTTTTTAAATCAAAACAATCAAGTTAGATAAAAAAAAAATTATGACTTACTAAAAAAAATTCGAAGTTCCATACCATAAGCTTTTCTAAATACATTTATTTATTGATTTACATCGATTTTCAAGTTGGCACGCGTATTCATATTGAGATTGAGACGGTTTAGGGTTTAGGAATGTGGACACTGGACATTGATATTACATTCTCTGGAATTCTAATATTCTATGAAATAATCAATAAAGCGAATCAAACGCTCCTATGGTAACTCAAGCCTAATTTGAATTTGGATCAAGACTATGGTCACAATCTGAGCCGATCCACCAATCCGCGCATGTTAGAATTCACATGGCCTCTCCAATATGTTAGAAATTAATAAACTTAATTTTAGTCAAATGTATTATTTAATGGTTGGAACCTCTATAATTGTCATGAATGTATTGAAATTTTCTAGATGTATATTGTGGTCTTTTAAGTTGTCTTGAAATATAAAAAATGTGTATAAAAAATAAAGAGGGTTAATGAGTGGTTTAAATGTTATTTAGTGATAGTAGTGTTTGTAGAAAGTTCATGTGGGTGCATATAATATGTAAGGAGTATTTTTAATGTAAGAGGACAAGAGAATATTGATAATAAAAATAAATTTTCCACTATAGAGTACTGAATATAAGTTTGCCGAAACTTTTATTAATATCCAAAAAACATATGAAATTTCAGAAACTGTCCACGTTTTTTTTAAATCTATTCAAACCGTAATTTTTTTTACTGTTTTAGACTAAATTATCGCAAAAAGATTTCGCGATTTTGGAATTCAAAACCACAAAAACAATTGCGGTTTCTAAAAAATGAAAGAAAAAAGAAGAAGAAACCGCAATAATTTTTTGCAGTTCGGAACCAATATGATTTTTTGTATTTTTCATATTAATTTTTGATTAAATAGAAATATTTTTTATTTTTTATTTTTTATTGAAATATTAGAAAAAAATTATATATTTCTTTGAAAATAGATGGAATACTATATAATTTTATTTATTAGAAATACTACTACAAATAACCCGGATCAACATTTTTCATGTCGGATTTTTTGTGGTTGTAAGAAAAAATTAATATATTTCTTTATTAGTTATTGGAAAAAAAATGCTAGGATTTTGAGTTATTAATCTTGGTTCAAAAGTTAAGGTTGTCATCTTTCTAGTAAATTTAATTTCTAAAAAGTTGTATCTATTTAAAAAAAATAAAAAATTTAAGTTATTTAATGATTGTTATTCAAAATGAATTCTCAAAATAGATACAACTTTTTAGAAATTAAATATACTAGAAAGATCACGATATTTTTTGTATTACCTACAACTGACTTTTAAACTGGGATCAATAACTCATAACCCAAGCATTTTTTTTCCAATAACTCATAAAGAAATATATTAATTTTACTTACTTCCTCAAAAAATCCGGCATGAAAAATGTTGATCCAAGTTATTTGTTGCAGTCTTTCTAATAAATCAAATTATATAATATTTTATCTATTTTCAAAGAAATATATAAATTTTTTCTAATATTTTAATAAAAAATAAAAAATATTTCTATTTAATTCAAAAGTTAATACGAAAAATACAAAAAATTATTGGGGTTTCTTCTTCTTCTTTTTTAAACCGCAAAAAAAATTGTGGTTTGGATAAATTTTGAAAAATACAAAAATCTAGATAGTTTCTGAAATTTCATATATTTTTTTGGATATTAATAAAAATTTCGGCTAAGTTATCACAATAATGGCTATGCTGATGGCTCAACATGACCAATTGCTATGTCGAATGGCGTATATATGATCTCTGACATGACCCGCTACTATACTAACAATTGCTATGCTGATGGCTCAACAAATCCACTGCTGATAAGTTTGTGCTGGATATAATATAATATCGAAATTTGAATATGAGAAGCATAGAAAATTAAAATCACAATATTTAAATATTTCTAAATATAACTCACAATTTTTTAATTTATTAACAGAACTAGCATATTTATTTGTTATGAAGACTCAAAAGCTATTTATAGTATGTATATTCATACTAAAACTAATCGATTCAGACCTCTCAAAGGTCACCCTAAAAGTGTATCACTTGATGAATTACTTGGTCGTGTTCTAATAATTAAGAGCATTTCACCTAAAGGCACCAATACATCCACCATCTCTCTAGATATTTTTCTCAGTAGTCGAGTCGAGTATGAAGCTTGCACCAATGCTCTAAATCCGTGGTTTAAATTCTAATTAATTTAGAACCAGTAGTTTAAATAACAATTATAGCGGTATAGCAGAATGGTTAAAAAAACTAAGGTTATGTTTGGTTGTGGAGTAAAGTTAAACCGGATTAAGTTTCTTACTCCAAGCTAAATCGGAATAAGTTAATCATATTTGGTGGAGTAAGCTAAACCACCTCTCTAGATGATGTAAGTTACTCCGGTTTAGCTCAAATATTACTTCATTTCAAGCCGCCTATGTTACTCCTCATCTGGCTCCTTGAACGTAGAGTGAGGGGTTTACTCCACCTCTTACTCCACAACCAAACATGGCCTAAGTGATTGAACTAAGTAACTAGCTATAGCGCTAATAACTAATTATATATCGTCCATAGCGCGATAACTTTTAGAGTCCGAAAAAACTATAACTAACTATTTAAAACACTCTTTAAAACATTTAAAGATTTCTACATGAGAGCAATGCAACTTGGCAAGTTCAAGTTTATTACATACATAATAATGTCAGCTAAACAAGGCATCTCTGTTATTTTAAGGAGAACAACTGAACAAGGCATCTTTGCAGCAAACCTGTTAATATAGTGAGGTCCTAAACTAGCTAGCTTTGCCCCCTCTCTGAAACCTGACACGTGTCATTCATTTAAATGCTCTCCGTCGTGTTTGCCCTGCCATCCTGCTGATTCCAACGAACGTGCCAAGTATTAATTAAGAATCTAATATACAGCACCACAGAAATCAAATTACAGATCCCACTACAGTGATAACTGAGCTAGTGTCTAGTACTCTAATGGTCAGTGCCAGTGGTCGCTATAGTGATCCAATCACTGTTAGCACTTTTAGCACTTAAGCACTCATAAGTCACAAGTCACAAGTCACATACTCACATGTCACATGCATAGCAGTTCAAATCCTATTTGTTTAATTTATTATTGTTAAAAAGGAGAAGGTAATAAGAGAGGTGTATCTAATAGTAGGATTTGCCAGGAATGGTCTTAATCAGAGATAATTGTGTTTTCTGATGCGTTCCATCGAACAAGTCTCCTTTCCCAATGGCAATCAAGTGCAACCTAGGTATTGATAATGAGAGCCTAAGCTATACAAGTTTGAAAGATGTTTAAAAAATATGATACTTTTTGTGAGGCATGATTGAGGAATGGAGGCATGGGGACAGAAGGGGCATGCATATGATGCATTTTGTGGTTTTAGTGTGTGTTTTGTGTTGGTGCGTTGGGAAGTAACAGGCATGTCAAGCCAAATCCCAGAAATGACCAATCATCATACCACCAAAGACCAACCAAATAATCTTTTCATTCAACTCATTTCAATTTTTGTTTCATACAATCCTAACTGCAATTGTTGTGTCTCCTACCTTGAATCCTTGATGTGGAACCATGAAATGATACTTAATTTGATGGTGTATTTAAATTCTCTTTCTTGGTTTTTTGGGTTATTTTGGGGCAAAAGGAAATGGTCTTTTAGTTTTACCGGGAAATTAATCTTCCAAACAGATTAAAAGTTTGGTCAAATTGTTTTGTTTTCATCAACAAATTTGTGAAATGGTTTCCATTCTTTTGTCTGAAATATGAATGACTGGTCCTACTTGGTTGTCGGCAACACATCTTTTTTTTTGAAAAAAAAAAAATTAACAGTAATGCATTCGTACTAAATAGCTAAGTAGTGCTCGGGAATCGGGATTATATGTGCATTAAAGCATCATGTCTCGTGTGAAATCAAATTGATTTCGTGGTCAAGTTACAATGCACTTAATTAAATTGAATTATTAGCAGAAAGCTTTAAGGAAAACAAAATGCTCACAGATATATAATTGTTGTATATCAGCATTGAATTTTTTGGATCATTACTTACTGTATTATATTTACATGTGTCAAATTTAACATATATTAATTTCAACGCAATAATAATGACGATAAAACATAAATATAGACGATTTAAATAATAATTTATATGTCCTTCTAAGACATGAAACGCTATCCTCTGCGGAGTTATTCCGTGCGGTGCTGTGCGGCGTTTTTAATGTGGTCCGTTCGTTTCAAATCGGACGTACTGGATTAAGAGTTCATCAAATTTTTAGTTTTTTTTAAATTCGGACAAGATCTGATCTGGTCCGTCCGATTCGAAATGAACGGACCAGATTAAAAGCACTGCACAGCTCCGCACGGAAAAACTCTGATACTTTTCCCTAAGACATATAGAGAGGACTTTAAAAAAAAATTCTTACATTAAGGCAACATTACTGAGTAAAAAATGTGTCCAATATATGCATCTCTCCAATTTCCAGTGCATAAATTTGAGAATGCCAAACTCAATTTACACCCATACGATCATATTGTTCAAGTTCATTGTTCGTTCCTGATCTGAACATATTTTAATTAAAAAAGAATTGAACAAAGCTCTCTTTCTTATAAAATCCAATTTTTTTTTTTTCTGAAAGTCTCAACTCAACATGAGTTGGCGCGTTCTAGATGAATCACTAAATTGAGATTGCACAAGAGAATCTAAAAAAAATTGTAGACAAGAGAGGAAGCAACCTCTCCTCAGTCTTCACATAGGCTATAGACTAGAGACACGCGTACAATGGCACAAGCACTATTCATTGGGTGGATTGTCTAATCCATTTCCCACTAGAAAAGAGGTCTAACATGCAATGCATGTCACACTCGTTTGGTTTCTCCACGCATGAGAAAACACAACAGAGGTATGGTATCTTTGCTCCATTTGTACCTAATTTGTTTTTTTTGTTTCTTTTGGGGTTGGTGGTGTTTGGGTCTCTCGGCCTTTTGGGCTTCATTCACTAATCACATATTGGGTTTTAATTTATATGTGGATATATATATATTATATATATATATATATATATATATATAAATGAAACAAAATAGTGAACAGTAAAAGGTTGAAAGAGAAAGAGGAGGTAATGATCAATGATGTGAAGAGAGGCAGGAGACAAAGCAAGAAGCCTTTTAGCTTTCTCATGCACATACATTCTTGCTCTTTCTCTGTGTTAATTTTTCTCTCTCCAGAGATGCACTCAACACCTGACCCTTACCATGGCCTGTTTTGAACAAAGATCCAGACAAATATGAAATACTCCTCTGAATCTGATGCATGTGTGGGTCTGGGCCCCACACACGATCCCACCACTTTCTGTCCTGTATATATATATCTCATGTCTTAAATCAATTATATGCTACAGTGTATAGTACAGTATCAGCATAAGCCCATAAAATTCTCTTCTGAATTTTCTTATGATCCATCATATATTTAGTTATTCGTATTTACACAATTTCTGTAATATTATAATGTGACGATAATTTTGTTCTGAGAACAACAAAGTAGTACGGAATTATTATGGGCATGCGGTTTATATCAGGTTACACATGCAGTGACAGGTTAGCGTAGAGGATTAAAGCAAAGTTGGAGGTTGTCAGGTTGGTAAATGGAGGTGTTACAGAATAGAGAGTAGAGAGAGAGATCAATAAAAGAGAAAAGGTGAAGAAAAAAGAAAGAAAAGGCTGCAAGGGGAATAGAAATGGAAATCACGGTCGACCAAGCTTTTATTGTCTTGTCACCATCCACTGCTCTTTTCTCCGTAAAACCCTCCTAGTATTTGATTTGATCGTTTCTCCTTCTCTCTCTTCTTCTCTTTTTTATTTTATTTTCTCTCTTATAAACATAATTATAAACGGAACGGAGATGAATTGATATGAAATGAGCGTTCGGAGTTCAGATACTCTGTCACAGCGGCAGATGAATCAATTGTGTAGCGAGTCACTAATAAGCTGGTGCATAATTAGACATTTTGCCAGTTCAAGCTTGTAGTCAAACTCTAAATTATTTTGTTTGATTTGGTTCAGCTAAGCGGGAACTAGTTAACTATGTAATTATATTATTCAGTTTAGAATATCTAGCAATTCATATGAATGTAATTTATGTAAATTTATTAATATATTTAACAAAACATTTGAAAACAGGGAAATATAGCTAATTAAGAACACAAATAAATATTAATTATTCTACATTTTAGTTATATATATAGAGTGAGTCTATGGTACTATGCATATTACGATTTGTTACCGTGCTACGGCTCTATATTTGAGTTTTCAAATCCTAACAGTTGATCCGAACCGTTCATCTTGTTCTTTATTTAATATGTATTTGGAGACCAAATTTTACATTTTTTGAAATATTTTTACTATTTTTTTAGATTTATTGAAAATCACTGTTTTTGGATGGTCCAGAATTTTCAGATCAACTGATTTTCTAAATATCTAAAAAAATAGTAAATTTTTTTCAAAAAATATAAAATTTGGTCTCCAAACACATATTAATATGGAGAACAAGATGAATGGTTCGGATTGACCGTTCGAATTTGAAAACTCTAATATAGAGCCGTAGCACAGTAACAACCCGTGATATGCATAGTACCATAGACTCACTCATATATAGAGAGAGAGAGAGAGATGGGCTATGGTGCATTGCAATGCATAGGCCCCTTGTGCATTGGATCATAAATCATCGATTCAAAGTCCAAATGACTGATCCAAGTCATTCATCTTATTCTCTATATTAATATGTGCTTGGAGACCAAATTTACATTTTTTTAAATTTTTTTACTATTTTTTTTCATTGATTGAAATTCTGAAAATCTGGGTGAACAGTAAAAACAGTAAAAATTTCTGGACCATCAGATCAGCGATTTTCAAGGTGGCTTAATAAATAGTAAAAAAATTCCAAAAAATGTAAATTTTGGTCTCCAAGCACATATTACTATGGAGAACAAGATGAATGGTTTGGATCGGTCATTTGAACTTTTAATCGATGATCTATGGTCCAATGCACAATGGTGCTCATGCATTGCAATGCACCATAGCCCATCGCATATATATATATTTTTTTTGAAAAAGTGAGATTTACCAATTTCATTAGAAATCATATAGTCTTACTGTAACCAACTCCAAAAATCTGGAACTAGCATAGTTTACAAAAACTGGAATAAAAAACATACGGTAGTAAAATAAAATGCCTCCACAAAGGCAAGTCAACCATACTTCAATAACTGACAAGAAAGAAAATACAAGTCAACACTAAAATTAAAGATGACACAGAACCAATACTGATACTAAGCTAAAAAAACCAAGTAGAAAGGCATCAGCTACTGAGGAACTCTATCCCACGCATAGGGATTGTATCTTTTGGATCCTGAATTTATGAAATTAGTGCCAAATCTCGGTCCTGAGAATCCACCTTTGCCCCTAATGATATCATGACCTGGCATGGCATGTCATTAGTATGAAAAAGGTAATATAAAAGTAATCTAAGAAAATGTATGTAGTTGAGCTTCTTTAGAGCTCGGACTTAATTAGAGTTTGATTTAGTTCAAACTTGATTCGATTGAGTTTTAACTCGAGCTCAATTCGGTTTAATTCAATGTTTCCAATTTTTTGGTTGAGGTAATGTAAGGCACTGACTTCTTTTTTTAAAAAGGAAATTGCCACCTATGAAATTCATTTTATCTACTGTAAATTAACAAACAAGTTCAACATGCAATTTGACCTCCTACCTCGCAATAACTTCATCTCATATTTTTTTTTCACAGTATTTTGCTCTTAAACAAATGAAAGAGTTCATTTGACAATGTCGATTTCTAGCCTTAATTTTAAATTACAAAACTATTTTCATTCAGGGGCTGTTAAAAACAAGTTTGTGATTCGGAATAGTATGAGAATATATAGTTTATATACTTCAAAAAAAAGTGAGAAACGAGGAGAGATAAATAGTATTATCGTCACTATTATTCATTATTTGTTGTAAAGCAATCCAAAAAATACTATTTTAACACTATTCCAAAAATATTCTTCGCCTTTATAATAATAATAATAATAATAATAATAATAATAATTATTATTATTATTATTATTATTATTATTATTATTATTATTATTATTATTATTATTATTATTATTATTATTATTTTATACCACATTCCAGTCATATAATCTTTCAGCAACTGTTTTATTACACTATTTTATGTTCGGAAAAACATCACCCGACAGAATAACCTCAATTAATTCATATCTGAATATCCAGGGGAGCAGTTCGAAACAACAACAAAAAATCATATCTGAAGCCTGAAGGCAACCTGTGTAAATTTGCTCAGCTTAATTGCAGGCAATGGTAACACATTTTCAGCTGTGGTGCTTGTATCTGTGTGACACCACCTGTTGGCTGTTGCCTGTACCAGCTCATGCACTGCCACAGCTACTGTCCATTAATTGATTTCTTACTATACTGGTGCAAATGCAATACTATACTGCAAATCCCTCTCTCATTTCATTGGCTACTGCATTTGTATGGGGGGTTGATAAATAAAAGAAAAATAGGAGATCTTTTTATATATATTCATGTGTGTGTGTGTGTGTATTATATAGCTGGCAGTGCCACAAACTGGGTCTATGGTGACCTGACATCTGACAAGGCCTGAAGTTGTACGGCGAGAGAGAGTCCTGTCAGATAAATACGGCTGACGTGCCCCTCAGACTTCACGAGATTTTCTCTGTCTACGCCTGGCTTCGTAAAGAAGTGCAATAGTATATTTCTGTGAGGTTTTCCTTTTTACTGTTATTTCTGTTATTTGTTATCAGATGTACCAAGACCTTTTAAGTAGTTATAATATACAAACCCTACGGGCTCCAAAAGTGCAATAGTATATCAGTATGCAAATATATATATAACATTGTTGTTTCAGATTTCAAATGGATGGTGAGGCCAGAATTGTGTGTAATCAAATTGTCGTGTTCGCATTGAGATTCGTGTTTTTCATTATATACAGTTCGTTCATGCTACTAATAAGAGAGAAACTATCTTTCATGTTTTAGGATAAGTGAATGTCGACCCATGCAAAATATATTATCTGTAAACATTTTATTTTTTCAATTATAATACTAATTTATTAAGTCTTAATATTATCTAACTAAATTCTAAGAACGAGAAGTAAATTATTAGTTTGACGATTTATATTTGTCAACTATATAATGTTCAAAATTTGTAAAAAGTTGCAAATGAAAAGTAAATATATATTATAATGTTGAAGTACCTCACATGATAAGTTACAACATTAAACCCTAAACCCTAAGTCAGAGCCCAGAAGTAAGTATAGTCAATAAATGTCGGCAACAATAAATGTTTGTTTTGCAATTCACATAAACAGTTCACAACTTCACATACGTATGAGGTATGACACACATCCTGATAATAAATTAACAAAGGGGAGGAAAGGGGGGCAAGCCTTTCTGCCCCTGTCAATTCTCTACGTTATTTTAATTTATAAATATTTTACTAGATCCTACATATTTGTTTTAATTGGAAGACAGGTCCTATACTTTTGTGTAAAACAAATATGTAGGATATAAATTAATATGAAACTGTTTATTTAGATCCAACAAATTTATGCCTCATGGCCCTCATCTGAAAAGGAAGCATCCAAATTATAAGGAACTTCATTACAATTTTAACATTGACCATTTCATGTTTTGCATATACTCGATCGAGCTGTTTCAGAATGGGAGAGTATCCGCGACCGATATTGTTGGTATACTCTCGCGGATACTATCATCGCTAAAAGAAAAAGTACATTTTTGTCTGTATACCGTAGTTAATTGGTGTCAAATTATGTCAGAATAGTGAACGAGCAACAATAAAATGTATGAAATTGTTAAAAAAACACATTATTGTGTTGAGCTTTTATTCTCAAATATGTTATAAGTTTTTTTTTTAATTTTATTTGTTGTAATGTTTTATAATTTGTTATAATGTTATAATTTTGTTGTGGTGTTATAAATTGGTTTTGTTCGACTAAATAAACAACAAAATAAAAATAACAAAATGCTAAGTCTACAACATAAATTTTTAACAATCCAAACATGAAATATACCAATTCAAACATAAAATACTAAAAATTCAGTCTTACTAAAATTAAAACATAACATATGAAAAACCTATCGACAATTAAAACATAACATAAGAAAAACCTAACGACGACGATGACCTGAGGGGCAGCCTGGTTTAAAGCTGACCACCCCAGTGTTGATCGGCTTGGTATTGAGGCTGGCCACCTTTCAATGGAGCAGTTTGGTCGTTTTTTGAATTATTTCAAATATACGATGGTAGATTTGCTATTTTTTTTAATGGAATTTAAAAAACAATCAGAAATTAAAAAGATGACCAGAATATAGAATAGTAAAATCCAATGATTTCCTAAATATCTGATGAACGGTTCAAATCGATCATTAAGATTTGAAAATTTGAATATAAAGCCGTAGTAAGATAACAATCCGTAATATGCATAGGACCATAGACTCACTCAATATTAAAACTTAAAAAAGAAAAATTGATCTTCCACAAGTGTAACCAATGCAAAAAAAAAACCCTTTGTCACACTAACGCAGCACCATACACGATCAATCTTGCACAGGTGTACCCAATACAATTTTTTTCACCTTTCCAATTGGAAATCAAGGATAAGAAAAGAAATTAGGGAAGTAATTAACTAAGAACTGCCAACATGTTGTCATTGATTGATTGATTGCGTAACTCTACTCTGCACCGTACACCTGATGTCACTCAAAACATGACCTAATTCTGGTTAGGTCAAACTTCACCCAGCATGAATATTTCACCCCTCACATGATCACATCACAGTCACATGGGCTGGTTTAATTTCATAAACAAAGTCCATGTAAGCAAAAGCATGTACCAAAAATTGATACCAGTCTCACTCTCACAGATAGAGCGTGTGACAACAGTAAGAGAGAGAAAAAGAGGAGACAGGTTTGAGATTGTATTGCATGGTAATGGTATGGGAACTTCTGGTAAAGACATGTGCTGAACTGAGAAGTTGCTCAGAATGCACAGTTGATTAATTAGCTCTTCTCTTTTATTACAGTAATAACATGTACTTGTTACTATATCCTCTGACTTGTATATATCCTCTCACTTGTATAAATTAGATGGGTATTTGTGTAGCGTAGCGTAGTTATTTATTTTGTTTCATTTATTTATTGGGGATTTGGCGTTTATGAGATTGCACCAAGTCCCAAGATGTAACGCTTCCTATTCATCTACCCTTTCAGCTTGGCTCTTCTCAATTATTATTTCTTCCTTTTAATGGAAACTTGCGGTTAGGACCTTGTAAGTTGTAACTCCTCGAGTTAGTTTTATACCATACGATCGCATTTTTTTTGGTTGTTAGGTTCCATCAATTTGATCTAGCAAGGTAGAAGGTACATATATTTAATAATTGGTACGTCGAGATCATGGGATCATTGGTGGTGTCAGAGTCATAGGTTCTTCTCTTGAGAATTTGAAAATCGGAAACAATCTGATACTCGGTTGGATCATGTTCGAACTTTTCTGATAAAGATATTAAAATTGTCGTTTTGAATTTAAGCATTGTACGAGTTATATATATATATATATATATATACATATAGGAATATACTAGCATGCTATGCATAGCATAGAACCCTTCATGCAACGGATTGGATTTTGAGTTTTCAAAATCCTAATAGTCGATCCAAACAGTTCATCTTGTTCTCCATAGTAATATGTGTTTGGAGACCAAATTTTACATTTTTTGAAATTTTTTTACTATTTCTTTAGATTTATTGAAAATCGCTGTTTTCAGCAAATCTGTACCATAAAAAACAACGATTTTCAATAAATCTAAAGAAATAGTAAAAAAATTTAAAAAAAATGTAAAATTCGGTCTCCAAATACATATTAATATGGAGAACAAAATGAACGGTTCGGATCGACCGTTAAGATTTTCAAAACTCAAAATCCGAGCCGTTGCATGGAGGGGTTCTATGCTATGCACAGCATGCTAATATGTTCCTATATATATATTTCTATTTGAGTTTTGTTGTTGGTTCTATGCACGAAATAGTGCTGCTACTTCAATTCCTGATCAATTAATAACAATTTCCTCTTCTTCTCCTCCTACTGTCCTACATCTCTTTTAGCATTTCTTCTTCGAATGTATTTCTGCAATTGTGACTTCTCACATCACAATTTCGTGATTATCAACGCCAGCATTTATGAAGGATATACAACTATATATGAAGCCACTTATTAGCAAATCTGACTGGAGTTCAAAATTAATTCCTCCAGGATAGGATGTATGTAGTATGTACCCTCTGCTTTTAGTGTTGTACTTGGTGGTTCTACACTTTAGATACTGATATTCAGATAACTAAGTGTTGTAACAGAAACTGTGTACTTACATATTTTTTGTAATGTAGTCTACCGTTTCTTTTTAAAGTTCTAAATAGTGTGTTATAGCGACTCTATAGATTTTTTAGACCATAAAATTATGACACTATCGGCGTCATAGTACGTACACTATAGTGACGCAATATAACAATAGCATCGTTTTTTTAACCATTACGCTATGACGCAATAAACAATATTTAAATCTTTGTTTTTTTTTCCTCAAAATAAAAAATAGTTTCTGACGATTTTGTCAAGTATCTAAGGGAATTTAAGCTATGAGGTAGACATTCATAAGAAATATGCTCTATTTTAATTTTATATTCGCCAAATAGTAAATTTTTCTGTATAAAATAGTTGCTGTTGCTTAATCAATTTAGGAAATAACATATACAACCCTCACCTTTGCCAAAAGATCCAGTATAGTTTTTTATTTACAGGTCGGCAACTACGATTTCTGGTTGTTTCTTCTTAAATGGCACGTTGATTTAATCTGTGCTCCACTTAGAGTGCGACCGTAGGTTAAATCTGCATCCCTGATACATTAGAATTCTTATTTAAAATCATTTTATAATTGTTTTTTTTTTTATTTCATCATCAGACCAAAAGATATATATTATGTATGATTTTAATATGAGAGAGTCAATTACACGGCATACTCAGTTGTCAACACGAAAAATATTATACTAATTAGTTGAAAATACTCGGATAAAAATTTTACTAATCAGGTGCAAACACACGGTAGAAATAAAATTTTGAAACTACATATATATTATGAACAAAATAGGCATCGTAGGGGTTCCTAATAATCCAAAACAACACGGAGCTTTCGAGCAATCCATACAAACAATTCAATTCACAAAAAAAAACATAGAGAGACAAGACATGCAACGAGCATATATTTTAAGAAAAATTGGAGAACCTTATTATTTCCTTAAAGGAAAAAAAATTGAGATGCACATATAAGTATAAGAAGAATATAATTTGTTTTTAATCTAGCGATAAAGATAATATTTTTTGTGTGGGACGTTATATAAATTAGAATTAATCAGAATGAAAATTTTTACGTGAATATATACTATATTATGATTCCAAGCAAGAGCTCATTGTTTAGGACCCATAGGCTATTTTTTAAACGATGGAGTTTTTGGGGGCAGAATTAGAATATTTTGATAGATGTTATGGAAAATTAAAATGCACAATTGTGATAAGTGAAATTTGAACTCAAGACATCTCAACTAAAAAATAGAGCTTTAACAACTATGATACAACTAAACATTTGTTATTTATTAAGGGTGGCTAAACTATATAAAATATTCAAAAAAGATGAAATTTAATTAAATTCCTATATGTATAACAAAAAATTTCAAATCAAAGGGTGGATTAGCCTTAGATCCACCCCGGTTTGTCGTAAGAGCATTGGACAATAGCGTGTCCAAAATTAGAGTTAATTTGCGTTATTTGTATCAAAATTCACAAGGACAATTTATATTTATGGGACCATTTAAATTATTTAAATTTTAAATATGTTTGCACGAATTTCAAATCAGACGTTGTAAGTCCAACTTTAATAAAATTTGTTCAAAACCTTCGAAGAAAATCCAATTCCCTTTTCAAAATAATTGGTATACAATACATCAATATTCATTCTGTTGACAGAGAAATTAATTACTAACTCGTCAATTCGGAAAAAAGAGGACTAAATTGTCTATATTTTTCTCAACCAAGAAATATATATATAGATTCAGTTCATTGCTTCTGTTGAACTCGAAACCGTGGACTCAATTTATGCATGGACCACATAAAAAAAAGGTGTGGAGAAAGTCCAAAACAAAATCCAAATATGATATTGAGAAATCAAATCTGAACTAGAATCCCGGACCACATAGGATTAGTGAGAATAGCATTTGTGGCGCCTAACCTCCTCATCATGATAAGGTTTTAGCATAGATAAGGCTTTTTATTTCACACTTCCAACCAATGAAAAGGTTGCAAATTATCTATTGGGTCCATTTTATCTCCACTAATCATCCTCATATTTGGGATTTGGGTTTCAATTAATTAGCTGGCGAATTGAAAGCTATTGCTGTTTTTATACAAATCTCAGAGAAAAGTTATATTGTACTTCAGTACTTGCATGTAATTATTATATGAGGAGGGTCCAAATGTCTCTATTTTTTGTGTCTCCATCATGTCTCTATTTTTTAAAACTTTAATAACTCAAGATTTATAACTTCAAGGTCATTGATAAAACCGTTAGATGTGATTTATGTTATTTTCTCTACGTACTCATAAAAAATTATCACATTTCAATTTTGTTTTTATGTGAATCAACAAGTCCAAAAATCAACATCTAGAAATCATCCAAATTAGTGCATTTTTTATATGCTCTTGATGACAATTAAAATAAAATTGAAATGTCATAATTTTTTACATGTGCATAGATAAAATGATGTAGATCATATCCAACGGTTTTATTTTGATTTTTAAGTTTTAAATTTTGAATTATTAAAGTTTTAAAAAATGGAGGCACAGTGGAGACACAAAAAATGGAGACATTTGAACCCTCCTCTTATTATATTTCTGTTATTAAATTTTTGTATTATTATTTATTAGGCCGCTCCAGCCTCCAAGTGTGTTTTTTTCGTCAATAAAATACTAGATTTAACTTAGACTTGCGTATGAATTTGAATTTTTTTATAAACCATAATTAGAAAAAATATTTTTTATGAAACCAACATTATTATTTTTTTTTACAAAAATCATAAGAAATAAAATGTCATTTTGCTCCCTTTTTTTTTTCTTTTTTAGAACCCAATTGCCATTTCGATCCCAAAAAAAAATTATGACCGAAATGACATTTTGTTTCTTATAGTTTTTGTAAAAAAATAAAGTAATCATGTTGATTTCATAAAAATCTTTTTTTTTTAATTATGGTTTATAAAAAAATTCTATGAATTTGGTATGGACATTTATTCTTTGTTTGAAATTCAGGAGAAAAAATTATTGTAGACAGTTAATTCTAACCTTTTTTTGTATAAAAAAAAATATCTACACACCCAATAAAGTGGTACTAGTTCTTGATTCTTGAAGGCTTATGTTTGAAATAATCAAATTAATTAACACATTATGCAAACTCATAAATCTCGCCAAAAAATATAAATTGTATGCCATTTTTTTTTTGGGTTGAACTGAATGCATGTGTGGTCATAATTGCAGACCAAATGCATTTCGAAGTGTGTATTTAAGCTTTGATTTTTTTTAGTAAGGTTTGATCATGGGGCCTCCTTGTAAGTTGTAACTTACTTTGACTTTGATTCCGACTAATTATATGTGGGAAAGTGATTTCAAAATAGGAGATTTTTTATTCATAGGAAATATTATAAAATAATAAAGAAAAACAAAAGGGAGTATTTTGAAATTTAGATAAATAGATGGACATGAAAAATTTCTACCCTCCATATGTTTTATATTTTTATTTTTTTGAAAAACTTTATAATATTTTTTAATTATATTTTTCTATTCAATTTACATGATCGGCAATAATTATATTTTTTTTTCAAATTTCAAATAAGTGAACGAACATTTATTTTATTATCTAAAATTTCCTTCTTCATATAATTAAGTATAATAAACAAAGATTGAATTATCGTGAATAAACTAGAAGCTTCGTCAACAAACAAAATATTTATAAATCAGTGTTTAATTAGTACGAAAAAATAATACCATTCGTATGGAAAGTTTAATTGCCAGTTTTAAATCGAAATAAATCTTATTTATAGTTTATAAATGTTTGAATTTGAAAAACAAAACATTCATTTTTCTTAAAATAAAAACTTTCATTTGTCATCGGTATTTTCTTTTAAAAGAGCCGTATAGGCTTTAGATTAACACCATTTACACAGTACAGTACAAGCTTTCCTATGCTTTTATTTGCCGATTTCTTTTTTAAATACCATAATAAATAAATAAATAAAACAAAACACTCTAGATTTGAAAGATTTTCACATTTATTCAGACTGCATAGTCAATCTACGGCTCATTTATGGGGGACTGCAAATAGGCTTAGAGGTTCCAAAAACTTAAATATATTCAATATTACATTGCATTTTTTGTGCTTTTGGGGGACCTCTAAGCCAATCTACGGTCCTTCATAAATGGGTCGCTGATTGACTGTGCGGCCCAAATAAATATGAAAATCTCCAAATTTAGAGAGTTTTGATTTATTTATTCTTGTGCTTCAAATAAAATTTTTGGCTTTGTTGTAAAATTAAAATAAAGTTGCAACAAAAGTAAAATAAATAACAAGAGAGATGGAGATAGCAATCACAGAATTTTATTCTTCACTTTTATCTATAATGTGTGTGTCCATTCTCTATTTACAAAACCTTTATTTATAAGCTAGAAAGAGATATTAGAATAATAAAGGAGAAAATAAATATCCACAGCAGTGGAGATAGTGGTCAATAAAATGAGAATTAATATTGGAGGTTATAGATTGAACATCCACATAAATATATTTTATAACACTTTTCTTTGGATGTTCATATTTCATTATATGTTGTTAATATGATATTTTAAGACTATGAACTACCTCATTAAAAATCTTATCAAGAAAAATTCATTGGGATAAAAACTTGGTTAAGAGAAAAAGAGCACAGTGCGTATAATGTCTCCCCTCATTTTGATATCATTGAATATCTTTTAATCCATGTAGACCTATCTTCTTTGTGAGTTATACAAAAATCTTTGTCGGTAAAGATTTTGTGAATAGGTCTGTCAGATTATCAATTAATCGGACTTGGTAAACATCTATTACGCCTTCCTTTTGTAGGTCATGTGTCGAAAAGAAATTTAGTGTAATATGTTTAGTTCGGTCTCCTTTGATATATCATTCTTTGATTTGTGCAATGCATGCTGCATTATCTTCATATAGTGGAGTATGATTTACCTTGATGTTTTCAAGTTCACATTCTTCTTGAATATTTTGAATCATTGATCGTAACCAAACATATTATCGACCCACTTCGTATAAGGCAATCAGTTCGGTGTGATTTGAAGATGTAGCCCTAAGAGTTTGTTTTATCGATCGCCATGAAATTACAGCTCCACAATAGGTGAATACATATCCCGATTGAGATCGTGCTTTATGTGGATCTGATAAATATCTCACATCTGCATATCCAATGAAATTGGATCTTGTATCATTTTGATAGTATAACCCCATACCTTTAGTTCCACAGAAATATCAAAATACTTGTTTAATTTCATTCCAATATCCCCATGCTCAAGACGGTAAACTAGACCTCATGAGTAATGGTCTAGCAATTAATTGTAATATTTTAATAAGTGATTATGCCAGATCATTTTTTGTATGAACACGGGCCACTAGATGTTCTAACGTAATTCCAATAGACATGCAATAATCATTAAAAGTTTAAGAAGTGAACTCACCTGCATTATCAAGTCGGATTCTTCTAATTTGATAATCCAAAAAATTAGCTCTTAATTAGATTATTTGTGCTAATAGTCTAGCAAATGTAACATTTCTTATTGCTAACAAACTCTCATGTGACCAGCGTGTTGATGCGTCAATTAACACTATAAAATATCTAAACGATCCTCATGGAGGTGTAATAGGTCCACATATATCTCCTCAAATTCTTTCTAAAAATGAAGGAGCTTCGGGTCCAACTTATTTGGAGATGCCCTAATAATTAGTTTTTTAAGAGAGCATGCTTCGCATGTCATATCTTTTGATAATAGGATCTTCAGGTCCTTTAGGGATGCCCATTTGCACTTTTAATTATTCTCCTCGTCATTATATTTCTTGGATGACCCAATCTGTCATGCCATAATGTAAATAATTTTGGATCAACTAATTTCTGGTTAGTAACATCTAACTTTGGGTTAGCAACCATATTTGATTATATTCTACTTATATAAATACTATATAGTCCTAATGACATTGCTTGCATCTTTTCAATTATGATATTATGGTCATTCTTAATAGATGTAATATGAAGATACTCACAATTTTTCTTCTTTATAGTTTCAATATGATAACCATTCTTTCGAATATCTTTAAAGCTTAGTAAATTTTTTCCTGATCTACTTGAATATAATACATCATCTATTATTAATTTTGTTCCTTTGAGTAACAAAATAGAAGCTCTTCTGGAGCATTCTATTAAATTACTTGTGTTAGATATAGTGTGAATATTAGTCTCACCAAGATGCAATTGTGAAAAGTATTTCTTACTTTTCAATATGGTATTAGTTGTTCAATTGTGAAAAGTATTTCTTACTTTTCAATATGGTTCTAAACAGAAATAGTTCCTAGCCAAAACATATAGTTCCTGGTAGAAATAGTAAATGCAAAAAAACATTGTGTTCTGCCAAGGCTGAAATAGATAGTTCCTAGCCGAAACTAAGGCCGAAACAGCTGTACAAAAAAACTTTTATAACAATAACTTCAAGTTATTATTTTATTCGGATAATACGAACTTCGGTTTCTTGAGAAAATTTAGTTGTACTAATAACTTAAGGTTATTACTCTTATTATTATATTCAGGTAATATAAACTTCAGATTCTTGATAAATATTTAGTTTTGATAATAACTCCAGGTTATTATTCCATCATTCACTTCAAGGAATGATTCTTATAAACTAAAAACAAATATAATAAAAAACTTAAATGAAATTTAAATTAATGAAAGATATAATAATTAATCACACAAATTACTTACATAATTACTTTGCAACTTCTTCCAAGCAAATCATGCTGATAACGTGTTGTAAAATTAAAATAAAGTTGCAACAAAAATAAAGTAAATAACAAGAGAGATAGAAATAGCAATCACAAAATTTTATTCTCTATTTTTGTCTATAATATGTGTGTGCATTCTCCATTAACAAAATCTCTATTTATATGCTACAAAGAGATATTACAGTAATAAATGAGAAAATAAATATTTATAGTAGTAAAGGTAGTGGTCAATAAAATAAAAATTAATATTATAGATTATACATTGAACATCCACGTAAATATATTTTATAACAGGCTTTTATTTGTTTAGAATTGACTTTTTATTTGTTTTATGTATTTACCGAAGCTCATGGTGAAGGTGGGGTAAACGAGACAGCACAAAGCTTTCCTATTCCCTCTTTTTATTTTAGAATTGACCTTTTATTCGATTGGGATCCCCATCCCACCATCGCCCCAAAATATAATTTAAAATTATCTAAAACAGCTCAATATTTAAATTGAAGTATGCTTGTATATGCATTAGGGGTGCAAACGGATCGGATAGTGGTAAAATCATATTTATATCTGTTTTTATTTTCAAGATATCAATATGAATTGAATATTAGACAGATACAGATACGATTGAATATTAATCGGATACAGATACGGATATCTGTTTTTTATAATAGAGAATAATATAATTTTTTTATAATATATATTAAATTATATAATATATATCTACTATTTAGATACATATAGTTAAAATTCAAAATCATATTCGTATCCATATCTGCACAAATATTCAGATATTAGATATCCGTATTAAATTTTCGGTTATAGAGTCGAATATAGTCGGATAATATCCAACCCGTTTACACCCCTAATATGCATGCCATGTGTTCGGCGTTCCCATTGATTTAGTAAAACCGTTGACAGCCGTATAAGAAACAAAGTGTACAGCGCACTTGGCCTAAATTTGATGAAACAAAAACAGAATTAGTTGACTGATTGTGATGTCTATCTATACCCTGGTTTCACCTGCAATTATTTGTACCAGAATCCATAAAAGAATTTTTTTTGTTTATATTTTTTTCTGACATAGAAAATGTATATAGTAAAATATGATGTATATAATATTTTACATGATTATTGATAAAAAAAAAGAGATATGTTGAGTCTCAATGCTTAGTTAATGATGTAGTGGCCGAAATTAATTTTTAGATATATGATTTGGAATTATTTGTACTTTTATGTTAGATTTTAATTCTTTTTTCTGGATTATAGATGTTTTTTAACTTATACTTCCGTAGTGGGAGAATTTAAGAACATCCACTTCTTAATTAAAAAGTGGCATGTTTTCTATAAATATAAAATATAGCAATACTTAATTTGATATGGTCTTTATTAGACTATTCCATACATTTAATTGGTGAACCATACATGAGAAGAAATAAAATAAAATAAAAAAATCTTTCTAAATGCAAAGAGTAATACTCATCGCTTCTATTTATTTTTAATAATATAAAAGTAATTTAATATATCTTGTGAGCAACAATTGATTTACTCAAAATGTCTTATACAACCATAAAAATATTAGCTATACATAATTTAATTATGAGTAGAGTTAAAATCCACCATTGGTTTTATGCTCCAATCATGCTTCATGTTCTTATTTATGTTTTCAAAATCTGAACTATTGATCCGAACCATTTAAAAAGTATTTTTATAAATCAAATTTTATAATTTATTTTAATTTTTATTATTATTTAAATAGGTATAAAATTACCGTTCAGAAGTGATTCTAGGTCTTTGAAACAGTGGTTTTGTATCTATTAAAGTCCGAACTGTCGTGTTTCTTGACGATGAAGAGTTGCAATGTTTTTATCGTCGTCTATATCATCTTTTAAAATGTAATTACGCAAAATAAATTATGATATTGTTGTTGACAAAAAAATCAAAACAATAGTAGGAGAGAACAGATGTTGCCATTGTATGCATTTTAGATTTATATTCTAACGTGACAATTGTAGAGTAGTGGGCTCCTTATCTCATCCCATTGTAGTAATGGCAATTCTCGGATAAACATGGAGAATCAAAATGAGACAAAACCAGCGTTCTATGATGCTTTCTTCAACTCTCCTTAAATGGCCAATTAAGGCGGCAAACCGGTGAGAATTGGATTTAAGTGGTCAAACCGTGATAAACGGGTCAACCTAGATTCATATCATGACGTCATATCCCAATTTAATTTCCCAACATTAGGTTTAGTAGGCATCAATTTTACAGATTCTTTTTATAGAATAGAAATATATATATATATATATATATATATATATATTATACTTTTTAGATGTTGACGTTGTATGCCGATTTTTTTATTAATACCCTACAAAATAATTAAAATAATGAATATGCCCTTCATATTTTTTTTAAAAAAACTGCCTTAACCGCCTTGGGGGGGGGGGGGGGGGGGGGGAGGGGGTCACCTACCAAAATCTGACCGCCCCCCATTAGAGCGGTCAGCTATAAAACCACTATGAATAATTTTTTTTTTCTCTTCTATCCATTCAAAATTCATTCTAACATCAGAGAAGAAGATAAAGAGAGAAGATTTTGGGTGATATTTTTCGGCGACTCCAGATATTTTTACTTTCTAATTACCCTTTAATTACTCTTTAAATATTTTTTAAATTATTCGTTATTTAGAATCAATCAATTATTTTGTAATTGTTATTTAATTACTTCTTAAATGTAGTTTGTCAAGGAAAAAAAATGTTAATTACATTGTATGTGAGCGGCAAGCTAATTTGGGGTGTGGAGGGCGCACAATACACGAAAGATGCTACCTTTGGCTTCGAGGTTCATTAAAGTACCACATTTTTCGAACTTAAGCAACAACTATACGAAAAGACTGGTGTAAACCCCAACTAGTATGACATAGAATTGGTTACACGGATTGACACACAAAGGGGGGACATACATTTCTTTGTGAGGTATCCTATAACAGATGAGGGATTGTGGAGATGTGTGTACAATCAATTTGATTCAATGAATATCCCGATAATGGACTTATATTCCAGAAGGGTTCCGTGTCAGCCCAGGGTTGGACCTTCTAGGATAAATTCAAGTTATGACAACTCAGGTTATGAAAACTAGGAGTGCCATAACTCGTCTAATGTTACAAGCTCTACATCAAATTTTTTTTCAAACCATATCCGTATAGGTTATCCACAAAGTCATCGTCTTAAATTTCAAACCGAATAGGCTACCTACCAAATCTTTTTTTCATAAAGCATATTTTACAAGGGCATGCTTTTTCCTCATTCCTACCTTGGTCACTTATTGGCACTCCTCTCGCTATGTCACGATTGGACGATCTACCTCAATCGCTATTGTTCATTATATTCAACAACAAAACAAATATAAAATAATACAATCCATATACAACATAAATTAATACAACCTGAATACAACACATAATAGCACAATGCCATAGAGTTCATAAAATAAAACAACATAAAATCGAGATATTAAAAACCAATTCAAACATAACAATTATACAAGATAATAGAGTTCAAACATAAAATACTACGATATAATAGAATCCAAACTAAGGCTTACAAGCTGAGAAACTTGCTCCCTTATGATCTTGAGCCCGGCGGAGGAAGCAGGACACTACCACTTAGTGAGACGAGCGTCATTGACCGGATCTGCATATGGGTCCATGCAATTGGGGTCAACATCTATGCCACATTTAAAAAAATATATATATATATATATATATATATATATATATATATATATATCCACCATATCTCCCTTCACCGCACATAAACAGCACTGTCCACATCTAGTTGGAGGGTTTATGTCTTCCCAGCCATTCATGCACATTTTTCTAATTGACGGATCAGGAGTGTTCATCAATCCTTCGGGATCTCTGGGCGAAAACATACTTTGCGAATTCCTCCTCGCGAGGGTTTCACCCATCCAAAAATTATTAATAAGTGTTTTTTTTTTCTCACATTCGGTGTCATTTCTTCCTATAATTTTTCGACTTTGAGTGCCATTGTCACTAATCCCTAACAATCCCTAACAATTTAAAAAGTAATTAAAGAGTAATTAAAGCATAATTTAAAGATAATTAAAAAGTAATTAAAAATATTTACAAAGTAATTAAAAAAATACTTGGAGTCGCTAAAAAAAATGTTCGAATTTGCCTTTCTCTTCTTCTCTTTTGTCTTTGTCATTCTCTTCTTATCTGATGTTAGAATGAATTTTGAGTGGGCGGGAGTGAGAAAAAAAATCTATTTATAGTGGTTTTATAGCTGACCGCCCCAATGGGAGGGGGTGGTGGTGGTGGTGGCTAGGTTTGATAGGTGACTGCTCCCACTGGAGCGGTCTAGTGATGAGAGTAGGCCGCCCCCTGTAGGGGAGGTTAGGTTAGTTTTTTAAAAAAAAAATTGAGGGCATATTCATTAATTTGATTATTTTTTAGAGTATTAATAAAAAAAATCGGGGTTTTATGGGTGTCATTAATTCTATTAATTCAATTTAATAGAAAAATGTCTTTAATTTTTTTAAAGTAAACGAATCAAAAATCCAATCCTTTCTGTGACAATAACGAAATAATATTGCCACATCTTTTTCTGAATTTTTTTTTTCATATATTTCTAAAAATTAAATTAATGGAAATTTTAGAAGTGGTTATCACAAAATATTTGATAATCGATCTCATTTGACAAGATTAGCAATGTTAATTTATGACACGATCCGATGGGTCACCTTGTACCCGACCCGACCAGTAAAACTATGTCGATAAGAATTAATTTATTAACTAAATTTTTAATATTTTCTGCTTTGTTTGAATATTTTAATGAACTTTCTGAATTAGTTTAATTTGTTATACTGGGTTGGCAAGCAATATATGACGCCATAGGGCTTGTACTTGATACCACAATTATTAAAGAAGAACATTTGTCAGATTTAACCTATTTTAAATTTGATCTTGTATCGGGTCAGACGTAAAAATTATCGACAGAATTAGATCCGAACCGATGGGTAAATAAAATATTGTGACTATATCCAATTCGAATGTGGAGAATGGTCCAATTTTAATTTATCCCTAATTAATTATAGTTTTTAGAATCTTAAACATAATTAATTTAAGTTTTAGATATATTTGATATATATTTAAATTATATTAGATAAATGTGTGATTTGTAAGAATTTAAAATAGTAAACATGTAATAATAGAATTTCAATGATAAATATGCAATTTTATAGTTTTTAAACGGTATATATGAAATTCTCCCTTCATTTTAAATAAAGCGATTTTAACAGAAAGCAAGACAAAAGTCCGAATCATGAAAAACAGTAATATAATTCTTGACACAAGGATTTGGCAACTCCATTGATAATTCTTTTTTGAGCTTACATGAAATGGATATTTGAGTAACAAAAATTAAGATTCTAAAAACTGTTGGGAATGCAAAGAATCCATTTGGAATTGATGGGATTTTTGATTGATTGGAATAAAACATCACTATTTTGTTCGGAAGGATATATGATGTGGAAATGGGTATCTCTTATATTCTTTTTTTTTCATTTCAATTTAATTTATGAGAAATAAATAAAAATTTAAATAGTATTTATCACGTCATAGCATAACAGTTAAAATAATAACGTTATGATTATGTAGCGCTGCTATAGTGGATTATAATGTTAATAGCGTCGTAACTTTTAGGACCCGTTCAGCAGCTTACTGAGGAATAGGAATGGGTGTGGGAATTAAAATTTTTGAACTAAGTTTTACTGCTCACCGTGTGAATAAAAACTTAGCTCTGAACAAATTTTTTATTTCCACAGTAAACAATAAAATATCAAATAAGCCCTTATAGTCTAAAAATACTACAACAACACTATAGCACGCTACTTAGAACCGTAAAAATAAAGCATCAATGGAACCGAATTTGTTTTTCCCCATGAAATAGAGGCGCTAGGTGCTTTTAATGGAAAGTTTATTAGAAAAAAAAGTAATGAAGTAAATTTAGATCAATGGAACCGAATTTGTTTTTCCCCATGAGATAGAGACGCTAGGTGCTTTTAATGAAAAGTTTATTAAAAAAAAAAAAAGTAATAAAGTAAATTTAGTTAGTTCCGTTCTATTTCACGTCACTTTTTAAAGTGATTCTGACGTAATTTATTTATTCGAGATATAGTTTAAACTTTAGATAAGATACAGAGTATTTTTTTGTGACAATTTCAATCAACTCATTAATAAATACAACGACTAAAAGTTCAGTTTATTAAATACAACGGTTAAAGTATATCCGGCCATTTTGATTAATATCCCTGAAACAATTGAAAATTTTACAAATGTCCCTGCTCCCAACTTTTTTTTAATTATGCCCTGACCGCCTGGGCCTCGGGCGGCCCAAAAAGCCTATGGAGCGCCGGCCCAAATGGCGGCCCACAACACCAGTGAGGCGCCCCCCCATATGGCGCCCCATAAGCCAAGTGAGGCGCCCCCCCATCTGGCGCCCCACTGCTCATCTAATTAGCCCCCATCCTTTCTGCCTCTTCTCCCCCATCCTTTCTGCCGAAAAAAAGAGGGAAAAAAGAGAAAAAAAGAGAAAAAAGAAGAAGAAAAAAGCCGTTCCGAGACTGTGCATTTACTGCTGTTCCGTTCTGAGAATTTCGTTTGAGGCGAGAAACTGAGTGAATAGGTATGTTTTTTAATTATAATAATTAGTCATTACTGTTGATAACTAGTCATTACTGTTGATAATTAGTCATTATTGTTGATAATTAGTAATTACTGTAGTTATTTTTGACCGTTTCATTTACTGTTGCGTACCGTATATTTACTGTAGCGTGCCGTATATTTACTGTAGCATACCGTACATTTACTGTAGCGTACTGTTCATTTACTGTACCGTATATTTAGTGTAGCGTACTGTTCATTTACTGTAGCGATTGCTGTACACGTACTGTAGCAAAATTGTAATTTTTTTAAACTTTTTTTTAATTATTTTTCAATTAGTCATTTATTACTGTACCCATTATTATGTCATGTAATACTTGTAAATTTTTTTTTAAAATGTAGTTTGTTAAAGAAGAGATGTTAGTTGCACTGTATGTCGGCGGCAAGCTCGAAAGGGATGAAGATGGCGTGCATTACACGAAAGAAGTCGCATTTGGCTTCGAGATTAATGAAAATACCACATTTGAGGAACTGAAGCAGCTAATATACGAAAAGACATCTGTAAACCCCAACAGGTATGAAATAGAATTGGCTACACGGATTGACAACTCACGTGGGGGGGGTAGACCTTACTTTGTTAAGTTTCCAATAACAGATGCCAATTTGTGGAGAGTTGTGTATACTCAATTTGCAGCTTATGGGGTCCCGGTAATGGACATATATTCGAAGAAGGTTCCCCGAACGAGGGCTGGACCTTCAAGTTCGGCTAGGGCTGGACCTTCAGGTTATGACAATTCGGGTTATGACAACCAGGGGTACCAGCAGCACTCCCCTTATGACAACCAGGGGTACCGGCAGCACTCCCCTTATGACAACCAAGGGTACCACCAGCACTCCCCTTATGACCACCAGGAGTACCACCAGCACTCCCCTTATGACCACCAGGAGTACCACCAGCAATCCCCTTATGACAACCAGGGATATCACCAGCAGTCCCCTTATGACAGCCAGAGGTACCACAGCCCCGGTTATGACAACCAGGGGTACCACAACTCCCCAGAAAATACTGAAGAGTTACCACCACCACCCAGACAGACACCCATAATCCCTAGATTTCCAACTATGCCAGAGTCAGGACCGGTACCCGTTAATCGAAATGATATTGATATTGATGTTGATGCTATTGATGCCATACCAGAAAGGGAAATGGAAACGGGGGACGAATACCAAGGGGTTTGGGAAGCTGATGACTTATTAGATGGTGATGCAAATGTACCAGGTTTATCCAGGGCAGAAAAATTCCCGATTACAGGTCGGGGAAGTAAGCATCCAGTCGCCACATTCAACGACACCACAGCTTTCGAAGAGGCGGACATTAGTTTCTTCGGTCCTCGTGTTGAATACAATAAAGAACTTGCCGCAGGCCAAGTTTATACCAACATAGATGAACTTGTAAAGAAAATAAATGAGACTCATGTTCACGGCAACTGGGAATGTATAATACACAAAAGGGACCGAACAAGGTTAGTTGTGCTGTGTAAAACTCACCCGCGCTGCGAGTTCCGCCTTTTTGCAACCCCTGCGCGTTCAGGGGAAGCATGGATGATTAAGAAGTGTGAACCACCTCATACATGCAAGTCTGCGTCCACAAGGAGAGACCATGCGCAGCTGACTACATCATTAATTGCCGATGCAATTGAGGAGGACATTAAGTTGGATCCAACGATGAGCATCAAGGCGGTGGCTATGACCGTCAGACACAAATACAAATATGTAATCCCAAAATACAACAGGCTATGGAGAGGTCGTGAACTTGCCATCTGCAGGATATTCGGTAGTTGGAAGGATTCATATGGCTATCTAGCACCATTGCTCCAGGCCATGGCAAGTACAAATGTCGGCACCGTATATGAGCGATGGCATGGCCCTTTTTTTGATAAAGACGGAGTACTAATAGAGGGAGCTAAACAATTCAAGGGCATAGCATGGGCTTTTGGTGCTTGTATCCAAGCTGTGCCATACATCAGACCCGTTATCAGCATTGATGCATGCTTCATGTCTGGCCGTTACGAAGGGAGGCTACTCATAGCATGCGCATATGATGCTGAGAACCAGCTGTTGCCTTTGGCGTTTGCAATTGTTCATAAAGAGGACGGCGAGAACTGGGGATTTTTTATGCAGTTTTTAAGAAGACGGGTGATTGGGGAAGGGAAGTTTTTCTGTGTGATATCAGACCAGCACAAAGGAATAAAATATGTTTTTGATCGTGAAGATTACGGTTGGTCAACCCGTACTGGCCAGTGTGTGCACAGGCTGTGTATGCAACACGTTGCGGAGAACCTTTCCAAGGCAACCGGGGGTGACAAGTGGGTTACTGATACATTTAGATGGAATTGCAGAAAGAAAAAGCCGAGAAGGGTGGTAGAGATGACTAGCAGTTTTGCAAAGGTACATGTATTTCAATTGTTTACATATATTATTATATTTTAAGAGAACGATTTTTTCAGTACAATTATTTACTTACATTATTCTATTTTCTTATTTTTTGTGTAGTACATGCCAAAGGCAAATCTCTACCTAATGAAGGTGGGCAAAAATAATCCCCGAGATGTCAACGAAGACCCAGCATACGAGAAAATATATCAATCCCGTGATGGAGGTTGGCGTTGGGGAATTATGACAACCAACGGGTCCGAGTCGCTGAATGCAGTATTCAAGCAGAGCCGGATGTTGCCTGTGGCTGCAGTTGTAGAGGACACATTCTACAAGTTAAATGCCTGGTTCCAAGAACGGCGTGCTAAGGCCGCAGAATTAATAAGGATGAACCAGTCATTTTCAACAAGGGTGGAGGAGAAACTAAGACGACACAGGGACAAAGGTGCAACTATGACCGTGATCCCGATGGGTAATGATGGAACAGAATTCGAAGTGCAAAATCCAAATGAGTACGTTCCAACCAGCCGTAAACCAGACGGCACTATGGCGTTTGTGAAGAGGGCTTGCAAGTACGTTGTTAAATTCGGAGATGCCAGGGCGGTAACCTGTACATGCCAAGGACCCCAGCTAAGTCACATACCCTGCAGTCACGTGATGGCGGTATGCCGAGTGAGGAATTACTGTGAGGATCACTATGTTGCTGACATGTACCGTACTGATTACCTTGCTTCCACTTGGGGTGGATCTTTCCATTCTTATCCCGATCAGCATGAGTGGCCTGCATATGTCGGTGATAGAATACTCCCTTCAGAAGGATGGATAAGAAAGGGAAGGAGGAGACACAAGCGTATTGTAATGACCATGGACGAGATGGGTGGTGGGCGACCGTCGGGAAATCGGGCTCGCCGTTCTGTTTCCGACAGGCGCGGGGCAGGTACGTAGAATTGTACAAAATTTATTTATGCTTTAATTATATTACTAACTGAATTGCATTGTTATATTCAGATGCAATAAACGAACACAACGAAAGAGAAAATGCCAGAGTTGTTGCTGAAGCAACCGGTAGAACACAACCCCCTCCTCCTGTAAGCCAATCATCTAGTAGCCAAGCATCTACAAGTAATGCCGCACCTGCAGCTCATACCAGTACAACTAGTCGTTTGTTAGGTTTATTGAGACGTCGTGGTAGGGGCAGATAAACTTGCTATTTTGCTTGTGTGAACTTTTTGGTTTATTGTGAACTTTTTTGTTTGGTTTGAACTAAGTAATGAGCTATGTTTATAACTATACTTATTTCTAAGCCTTGCGAGCTGGGAGTGTGGGTCGCAAAAAAAAATTACGGTTTCAAGATAAAAAAAATACCAACATGAACATAAACTAATAAAACATAATGTCAACATAATGCGCCCCAATGTAATACAGCAGTCCCATAGTCAAAATACTACAGTCAGAAATATATCACAATAAACAAAAACTCTACAATCATCATCTCCGTCTCCTTCCGGAAAGAGACAACCTAGGAGCCGCTATGCCCTTGCCATGCCTGTGCGGCTGCACGCGCCTCTGCGGACTCACATCTCGTGACGCGTCCTCTCCCAGATCCTCCTCATCCTCGTCCCCCATATCCTCATCCTCGTCCCCCGTATACATGTGCTGCGTACCTGTCCTGGGTGCCCATGGATCAAATCCAGCTGGCTCTGCATTGGCGGGCTGTGTACGCAGCTCCCATGGATCTTGCTCCCAGCTTGCAGCATACGTGGAAGGAGGCGGTGCGCCAAATAATGCAGAGACAAAGCCATCTGCAGTCTGAGATGAACTCCCACCAGCCTCAAAGTCGTGCTCCATCTCCACCCCATATCGTGGTCTGTGGGAGTCATACGCCTCTGCATCTGTATCTGCCGGGGCCAGCTCATCCATGGTGAATCTGGGATCGGCATTCCAATGAGGTGCTCCATCCTATATTAAAATAATGTTAGTTTTGCTACATACAAAGAACTCTGCAACAAATAATGGTATAATTGGCGACTGACCGTGCCAAGCTCTACTGGAACTCCGTATTTATTTTTATAAGCATCCCATCCTTGGGTATTCAATATCCAGTCGTGGAACGCCCAACCTGAGTCATCAGCTGCTTAATTGCAAGTTAACTGAGTTAGAACGAACAATTCAACGAAAATAAGAATATTGTGTGTGTCGTACTTTTAATTTTGAAATGTTCATACCTGCAGGAGGCGGCGGCATATCGTGACTGTAGATGGCCTCTGGTTGGTAGTTCGGATTTCGCGGTGCAGACTTTATCTCCCGCCAATTAATGTTCTCCCCAGCATCGCGTAGCATGCCAACGAGGCGGCCTTCAAAACCACCTGTCTCCACGATTGGTGCACTGTGCTGGAGCATCTGGCATCCTATATATCGCCAAGCATCCCTCGCCATGCACATCAAGCTGTGTCCAACTCCTCTCGTAGCGGCCAACAGCTGCACACAACATGATTATGCCAACGGTAAGTAATTAAAATTTGCAAATTTAAATAAAAGTATGTTTCGGTTGTACTTACCGCGTGAGCATTGATCGGACCCCAAGGCATATAATTCTTGGATGTATCCATCAATCTACGTCGAAGGGTCTCGCCATAATGGCCCGTCAGGTAGACTGACGTCATGCCCCATCTCTGGTACCATACGGCATATCTCAGAGCCCCGGGACCAGCACCCAACGTGACTGTAGATGGCGGGCTCCATAAGTGCTGCTGCGGATGTCGAGCCCAGTTGTACTGCATGACAAAATGCTGGCTCCAGTCGACTTTCGACTTAGTATGCGCCGTTCTGCAAGTGCAATTAATTAGAAAGGAGAGAAACAGTGGCAATATTAAAGTGATAATGAAATTAAGTAGATGATACTTACTTGTGGAACTTGTCAGTAGCATCCTTGCCCATCAGCGGGTGCTTCGGGATGAAAGCATCCAAGCCAAACTGTCGAGATACCCGATCGGGGTAGTGATACTCAACTATCCAGAAACAGACGACCGGTCCCCGATAATACCATAGCTGCCTCTGCTCTAATGTCAGTGGGCTAAGCCATCCACGCTGATACCATGGACGATACGGAAACCAGTCGATATTCCCATCTCGGAGCATCTGGAGCTGACCCCGGACATAAGAAACCCCCCTGCCCTTGTCTTCGTGATCGTGATGACTGCCCCATATAGCGGCGTACGCGGGGCATCTGTCTGGGTCAGGATCTCCCCACCGGGGATGTGGCAACGGTATAACTGGTCGATTTATGGGCAGATGCGACCACGACCAATGCTGGAGCAGTAGAAGTGGTCCAAACATCTGTTTATTCTTGACCTGAAAATTTAACTTAAAATAAAAACTGGGTGCTTCTTATCCAACCTTCAATAACAACGTATATTAATATAGACATACCAGACAAGCATGACAGAGGCCTCTGTATAAGTGGGCGAGGACGGCTCCACCCCAGTTCCATCTCGATTCTCTCTCCAGGTCCCTCAGCAGGGAGAGATACATCATCGGGACTGCGTCACCGCTGGAATCCTCGAACATGACAGCACCGCACAAATCCAGCACAAACGCCCTAGTATACCTGCAATGTAAAATAATCAATGTAAATAACTGAGATTGTTGACGAACTACTAAGTTAATTTAAAGAGTGTAATAGTACCTCCTGACCGCCTCAATGTCATCAGTATCGGGAAATATCTGATTCTGGTGGAAGTGAGCCCGGAGTGCCTTTAGAGAAATACAGTACCCGGAATAGCGAAACTCCTCCTCCTCCCCCTTCTTCTTCTTATATTTCTTTTGCAGAGTCTTCGGATCACACCCTAACAACTCCGGTATCATCCTCTGCAGCTCTGGATGGTCTGAGATGCCACCTATGGGGTTGCCATCGATACGTAAACCCCATAGGGCGCTCACATCACCGAGGGTGACTGTCATCTCCCCAGGCGGGAGATGAAATGTATGCGTCTCAGGTCGCCATCTCTCCGCTAGACCATGCATCAGAGACACATCGATCCTACTCTGCGGCATGGTGGCAAGCTGGTACAACCCGAGGTTCAAGATGTATCGCTGCATTTCTGGGTGGGGAACGAACGGAATCTCAGACATGCGGTGCCTCACCGTAAGCATGACATCATCCTGTATTTATTATCAATTTGTCAGACTCAAATCGTGTAATTTTTTTAGTAACTTAACAGAATGTCCTTTTGTTTAAGTACAAAAATCACGTACCTCAAGAGATGCCAATGAGACGCGGTGCTTAACGTGATGGGTCCATAGGAGAGGACTAAATGTGTCAGGATCATGGACACCATCTGGAAAATCGGCCTGAGACGACGGATCCGCTCCAGTCGGATCCTCAAAGCCCCTGCCAGTCGTATCGGCCTGAGACGACGAGCCCTCTCCAGTCGGATCCACCGAGGACGTGCCCTCTCCAGTCGGATCCACAGCATCTGCACCCGCTGCAGGCTCAGCTCGTACTCCCCACCGTCTAACTCTAGGCATACTAAATTTACAAAAAAATATTAATCAAAACATACAATTTATATAATTTTTTTTTTAATAAGAATTGCATGTATCTAATCACAAAATAATTGCATGTAAATAAATTGCGTGTACATGATGTTCATGCATATACAATTAATTTTGTTGCATGCATATGCATTTGCATGTATATACAATTAATTTACACTTTGCATGTAAGTAAATTGCATGCATGTGCATTTTTCCCTTATAAAAATTAATTTTGTTGAAATTAAATAAACTTTACAAAAAAAAACGCATGTATAAATTTTTTTTAATAAGAATTGCATGTATCTAATCACAAAATAATTGCATGTAAATAAATTGCGTGTACATGATGTTCATGCATATACAATTAATTTACACTTTGCATGTAAGTAAATTGCATGCATATGCATTTTTTTTACAAAAATTAATTTTGTTGAAATTAAATAAACTTTACAAAAAAAAAATGGATATACAATTCTGGATTTATTTTTTAGGTCTATATGCAATTTGTTTACAAAATTATTTTTGCATGTATATGCATTTTTTTTTTGTAAACAAATGAACTTTTACATAAAAAAAATTAATTTAAAAATATTTGCAGACCTAAATTTTAAAATTTTAAAAATGAGATATACATACAAATTACTTACAATAAAAAAATATATATATCATTTTTAAACAAATATTGATATACTTCAAAATAATTAGTTTACTTAAAATCTTTTATATTCATATATACATATTTTTTCTGAACTATCAAAAAAAAAATTTTCAAAAAATAAATATGCATATTTTTAAATCATAAACCCAACAACTAAATTCTTAAACAGTTCAATCATTTGAACCATAAATTCTAACCCTAAATTGAACCGTAAACCCTATATTTTTAAGTAATTCACAATTCACAAACATAAACCCTACATTTAATTATAAACCCTAAATTTTATAAAAATTCACAATTCATAACTATAAACCCTAAATTGAACCATATGACATTCAAGCAATTTTACCATAAATCATAATCCTAAATTCAAGCAATTGAACCAATTCAACCAATTCAAGCATCCAATTCAAGCAATTAAGCAATTCAAATATCTAATTCAAGCATCCAATCAAACCAAACCGAACCAATTCGACCAATCGAACCAATTCGACCAATTCAAGCATCCAATCGAACCAATTTGAGCATCCAATCAAACCAATTCGACCAACCGAACCAATTCAAGTCATTACCACAATTAAAGCATCAAATCGAACCAATTCGACCAATTCAATCAATTCAACTAATTACTCACGTTTAACCCTAAACATCAAATCGAACCAAACCGAATCACATTACACCATTTAATCACATTAACCCAAACCCTAAATCCTAATGGAATAAAAAAAAGAGAACTCACTTGTTCGATCGAGAGAGAAGCGAATCGAGGCGCGAGGCAGAGAGGGGTCGGCTCGGAACGGCTTCTTTCTTCTTCTTTTTTCTCTTTTTTTCTCTTTTTTTCCTCTCTTTTTCGGCAAAAAAAATGGGGGAGAAGAGGCAGAGGAGGGGTGGCTCGCGGGGAAAAGAGATGGGCAGTGGGGCGCCAGATGGGGGGGCGCCTCACTTGGCTTATGGGACGCCATATGGAGGGGCGCCTCACTTGTGTTGTGGGCCGCCATTTGGGCCGGCGCTCCATAGGCTTTTTTGGGCCGCCCGAGGCCCAGGCGGTCAGGGCATAATTAAAAAAAAGTTGGGAGCAGGGACATTTATAAAATTTTCAATTATTTCAGGGATATTAATCAAAATGGCCGAAGTATATCCATCTCATTAAATACAATTGATTTAATTATAACATAAATATTTGTATTGTTTAATCAACTTTATTTAATTATTATAATATTATTATTGAAGTATAATTGAATAATATCAAGTATTTTTTAAAGTTAAATAGTAATTTTCATAAATTCCATCTACAATCCAACATTCATCTTAGTAAATTTATATAATCAATTCCATGTATATTTATAAGTAATTTTCGTAAATTAATTTACGGATTTCCGTAACTGTAAAATTCAATCTCACATAATTTTGCGAAAACTGAACTTTTCTTACATAAGTTGTTGGGCGAGTGTTACATGACATCTTATCAAATTTAATATTAATATAAAGATGTTAGTTGAGGATTTCAAATTATTTAATAAATAAAGGTGTCATCGTTTTTTTGTTAATAGTGGCGAGTTCATTTTGATCCGGACAACGGACAGCTCTATAATTAAGAAATGTCCACACAATTAAGAATTTGTTTGTTTGTTACATAATTGTATATGTTCATAAATTAATTATTTAATTTATGGAAATTCATACTCATAGATACGTACAAAAATAATTATGAAAATATGCTAAAATGAAATTTCAGTTATACTCTGATATTAGTTATGATTTTTCATTTATTTATTTCAAATATGAATAGCTATTCAATTTTTTTTAATCTATTAAAAGAACCACACCGACTGACTCGTCTCTTTATTTTGTACCAAAGTAAAATATGTTGGATTGTACTGTAATCTACTTACCTGTTTAACTAAATTTGCAAAATATATATTTTTTGAATTTTACAGTTTTTTGACTTGAGATATTGTGTAGGTTCAAGATGATATAAATTGCAAAATATACATTAAGGAGGGATGATCAATACCTATACCTATTAAGGATGAGTCATGAAAAACCTAGAAGAACATAAACGTATCATCTCAAAATTAGATTTAAATATCTGCAAAATTGGTAAAGTATGCTTAAGAATGTGCTAATTTAAGACTAACTATTTCAACGGTTTATTAGGTGTTATAACGGTTTAATTCATACATAGCCAATCGAGTTAATGCGTTAAGCAATGGTTTAATTCATTCATATCCATTATGCAATGGTTTAAATCGAGTTTGAACCTCAAAATTCTAGAGAAAACTGTTATGGCCACCGTTGTAACGGTTGTTGAACGTTCGGGTTTTCCAACGCTGCCAAACATGTGTAACTGGGCTAACCATTGTAATAGTTATTCTATACCATTGCAACAGTTAAGGTCAATTACCTTATTTTGCTTCTCTCTCTATAAATAGAAACAAAATTCAGGTTTGAATTATGTCTCAAACAGTTCCCCAATAGCACCTCATATATAGAAAAAATCATTGTTGCTTGTTTACTCGAACTTCAATATTCATACTCAATGTCAAGCATACTCTACCAAATACTGAATCAATTCTAAGATCTATAGTTAGTTTTGAGAGTTCTATTGACTGAAACAAACACTGGAGCCTTTTGTGCTATCCTCTTTTACTTTGAGTCCCTAGTGCTCGTGAGCCAATTCCGTACTTGGATCATGAGACTTTGCAAAATTTGTAGGGGCTCATTAGTTCCACCTTTGTAATTATTTTTTATTGGATAAAGAAAAGTGCGCCATCAAGAAGGTCGCATAGTTCCGGAGACGTATGCGTTAGTGCCGAATTTTGTAATCATCTCACGTGTCAAGTGTATCTTGACCATCTATTTACTTTACGCACACTTGCTTGACTTGAATATTCTTATTTTCGCCAAGCATATTTTTACACACATTAGATAATTTTTTAATTAAGTAAATAATTATTAAATAGCATTAAAATAAAAATAAAAACATATTCACCCCTGTCTTTAGAGATCTACTAAATAATGTATGAATAATGTCACATTGCTCCTTGAATTTTATTTCTTTAATTCGGCGGCAAATAATTTTTTAAATTGTTGGCTACAACTACCGTTTAGTGCTTAACACAATTAGGGAGTGACAGATATATAAGTTGGGGTGGCAACGAACCGTACCGAACCGAACCGAACTGAACTTACTTTAGGTTTGAGTTTGGTTTGAATTAATTTCGAACCGAACCTGGTTTGATTCGTTTCGAATCGAATTAATTGCGAACTACACATTTTTCGAATTGAACCCGAATCGAACCACGAACTAAATTATTTTTTAGCAGCCCTAGTTATACCGGTAGTTTATACATTAATTTTTTCTCGTGAGACAAAATTCACATGGCTTTCTTTTACTGGTATGAACTATGAAATGAGTGTTTTTAAGTTGAAAAATTATTCATGAAACAATACATCAGAGACGACTTTCCTGGTATGAGCTATGAGAGACGACCGAAGAGAGAGGAGAGACAGTCATCTAGGCCGAAGAGAGGAGTCACAACTAGTCGCCGAGAACGTCGACTAGATTTTAGAGCTAGAGGGAGAGTGAGTTAGGGAGAGGTGGAGAGAGAACTAGGTTAGATTTGAGAGCGAGGGAGTGTCGGCTAAGTTAAATTATGACTCTCTATCTTGAATTTAATTTCATCAGGTAAATGGATGGTTGGTGATTTTATAAGATTGGAACCACAAAAAAATCATGAACCTATTTCGATCGAACCAGACTAGATTTGAGTTTGGTTTTAATTAATTCCGAACCGAACCTGATTTGGTTCGTTTCAATTCGAACTTATTTCGAATTGAATTAAACTGAAATCAAACTTGAATCGAATCACGAACCTCAAATATTTTTGCCAGCCCTATATATAAGAGAGAGCAGCGTACACCTTGGGAAAAAATAATCTAGTTGAACATTGTTATTCTTTTGAATAATTATATTCATCTTCGTACTCATGTCCTTCATCTGTTTTTGTAGCTACATACAGTAAAGGAAGGTTATACTATAGTCTTTCCTTTTTTTTAGTTTCCATACATGTTCTGTATCAACATTTATAGGTATAAGTGCTTGAAAGATATAAAATTAATACTTATAAATTAAGATATTAATACTTGTATGTCTAATTTAATATGACTATCTTATTTTCTAGTCTCTCAATGATCCCTGCATCAACCTTTCAATCTTTCCCGCGCAAACTTTTTTCTAACAAAAGTAGTTGATCGCATAGATATAAATACTTATAATACTTGATATTAATATTTTCAGATGTCTGTCAGTACCATATGTTAAAATACTTACAAGTATATATATAAATACTTGCACAACAAGATATACTTGTGTAACGACGAATCCGAAAGTACGTCATCATGAATCTCATTTGAAATATAAAATTGTGTAGAAGATGTTTGTAGTTTTAGATTCGCAAAATCATCATAGATCGTAAGAAATGTGGACAATATTGAACACAAATTAGTTGTGTTCATTATTTTTTTTCTTGTTTTAAAAAATATTTTATCGAAACACAAATTAAGATGTAAATGACACTTTTTTATCTGTTTATCCGATTCATACCATATTAAAAAAAAAGATAAAGGTAAGATTTTTTTTTTTTTCATTATCATAACGAATACGGATATGAAAATGCCTCCTTCTAATGCGTATCGTAGCCGTTGACACCCCTATTACCCGTTGACACCCCTATTACTAATGAATCATAATTTTGAAGTGTGATGATATACGAGGAATAAATTGTGCCAACTATATAACTACTCTTAGGTGCATTTAACAAGTAGAGTTTAGAAGGAAAGTATCAAAATTTAGATGGCAATACAAGAGTATTAATTAGGGGCAATATCAATATAGCAAACAAAAATATTTCATGTGCTCTTAAAATTAAGAATATGACGCTGAAAATAACAGCGCTTTCTATTAGAATAAACTGTGAAATACGCATAAAGATTCTTAAAAAATATAACATAATCATGTATTCACCCCATTGTCAAAATACTTTTCTTAACTCGATGTAGTTTGTAGCATAGTTACAAGATTCGCGAATTAAATTTTTATAATTTAGTTTTTTTTGTGATACTGAATTGAACGTTGAACTATTCGGTTAATCGAACTCTGACCAAATTAAATCTAAATAATTTGTAAAGTTTACAAAATTTTCCGGAATTTTACGAATTATTCATGAATTTTTCACATAACATTTTTTTTTGTTTTTGTTTAGCTCTTTTACAGGACTGAGATTTCTAATTCAAAAAATTCCGAATCATTTTTAAATGATTTTTAAATCACAAATTTTTAATCTCATCGAACCGAACATGAATAATTCATTTGTAACTACGGTCAAATCTAAAAAGAAAATTAAAAAAAATCTTGATTTTGATCAAAATACAAATTTTGACCATTGATAAAAATAAATTAATTTACACAGGTTATTTTAGTCTTTCAATGCATGTTGTTGTTGAATGTTGACGCCCGGACAGCGTCACTAGTTGTCGGAAGTCTTGCAAGTACTTGTACATGTATATTTAATGAATATATCTCTCTTTCTCTTTCTTCTCAGATTAAAAATTATTACTGTGATTTGGTTTCTCTTTTCCCCAAGTAAGTTCTCAAGAGTATTAAGTATTTATTTATGAGCCCATCTCTCGTGCCAAGGATAGGTTGATTAATAGGTGTGTAAGCCTTATACAAATCAAACCGTTCTTTTTCTTTTCTCTTTATTTTTATTTTTTCTTTTTGACGCGGTCAAAACTCAAAACAGACCGTAAAAATTGGAAATAAAAGGAGCAATGCTGACTTGGGTAATTTTTGTTTTCTTCTGCGTTTTGTACTCCTCTGTTGGCCCGGTCATTTCGTTTTGACGCGACGCTTTTACTATTCACCAAGGGTAATAGAAAGTGAAAACCTTCAATAATTACACAGACCACATCTGAATTACTGAGTTGACCGGGTATACCCGGTGGCCCTGGGAGGTGTTGACCGGTAAAGTGAAGGATAACGACAAGAGAGAGAGGTAGAGAAAAGAGTTACTAGGCTCTGTTTCTTTTTTTGTTTCGCAACTACACAGCAAAGAGAGCCGCTTTCAGAAAAAAGATTGTATAATAATAGTCTATCAGTGCTATTAAGGGAGTAGGAGACTAGTGTGTGAAAGAGAGAGCGTTTATATCAACGCTAATAAGCTCTCAAGAGCGGTGCTTCAAAATTTGATGGTCACTTGCTCTTTTTCTCTCTCTCTATCTCTATCTCTGTCTTTCTCTTTCTCTTATCCCCATGACCCATCTCTTAACTTCTCAAGCTTAGCTTAGCACTAAGAAATCCGATCAATAATCACCAGAGAGAAAACCAACCAAAAAAAGAAACTTTTCTCTCCGCTACCTCTCCGTTCCAACCCGATTAGATACATGCTCCATGGATTTCGACGACCACGATGAAGCCGAGGAGGAGGAGGAGGAAGAGGAAGAGATGGGAGTCCCTCCGGTGGGACCCGGTTACCAGCTCCCTCCAATCTTGCCGAATTCCTCTGGCCCGAAGCCACTCAACTCGGCCCCTGGACCTGAACCCGTGCCCGGGCCAGGTCCTCGCAAGAGCCCTACTGGAAGCAGCAGCGGTGGTGGTCGCTACCGCGAATGCTTAAAAAATCATGCTGTTGGGATTGGTGGCCATGCAGTCGATGGCTGCGGAGAGTTCATAGCGGCAGGAGAGGAAGGCACAATTGATGCCCTCCGCTGCGCCGCTTGCAACTGCCACCGCAATTTCCACCGAAAGGAGGGCGATGCAACGGGCTGTGCTGGTCCGAGTAGTATCCCTACGGGAGCAATCCTAGACCCTTCCACAACATATCACCAACCTCACCCGCAGTTCTCGCCGTACTACCGCACCCCCGCAGGATACTTACACCATCACCACATGGCAGCGGCAGCTGCGGCGGCTGCAGCTGCACATAGGCCAGTGCCTCTAGCGTTGCCGTCGACTTCTGGAGGTGGGGGACATAGCCGGGATGAGGGGGAGGATGTGTCGCATCCGATGGGCATGATGGGATTGGGAGGCAGTGGTAGTGGCGGTATGATGATGGGGATTGGAGCATCAGGGTCCGGGTCTGGGTCTGGATCCGGGAAGAAACGATTCAGGACCAAGTTTACTCAGGAGCAGAAGGATAAGATGTTGGCGTTTGCTGAGAAGGTCGGGTGGCGGATCCAGAAGCATGATGAGCAAGCCGTGCAGCAGTTCTGTAACGAGGTATCGGTGAAGCGTCATGTGCTTAAGGTCTGGATGCACAACAATAAGCATACTCTTGGTAAGAAACCCTAGATGAATTGATTGGAAAGAGAGATAGCTTAGCTTAGCTTAGCTAGGGTTTCTTTGATGTTTGGTTTTTCTCTTTAATTATGATCTATCTGTCTGGTTAGGCTAGTTTTCTCTCTGGTTTTTTTTTTTTATCTTTCTTATTTTAATGTTGCCTTTTTTTTTTTTCTTTTTAACTTTGGGTCTTACTTTTTAGTTTTTAGGTTGGTTTTCTTCTTATTTTATTCATGTTGGCTGCATGGTGGAATTTGAGGTGTTTAATTTGGAATGTGTTATTTGATGTTGGTTGGAAGGGAACCAATTAGGCCATTGCTAATTATACCTTGTTTTAGACAAATTTAGTTATATTGAACAATGGTAATATTGGAATGATAAGACTCAATTTGACAAGGCATATATAAGAGTAGAGTACATGAAGGATACACTGTTGTATTCTTCTTCTATCTATTTAATTTGTAGTTCTTTTTGTTTTCTTCTCAGTTTGCCTTTTGCTCCTACTAGCGTTCAAATTCTCATGCTTGTATGACTGTATGTATTTCTTTAAGAACTGTGTAAGGCTGATTTCTGACTAGCTCCATTTAATCCGATTAACTGACCTCGACCAAATTCATTGTGGTATTTTCTAATCTGAGTTTGGCGTACGACTACTACACTGCTACACATGTGCATACAACATTCATTTCATTTATTAATTTTTTGAGAAGTTATTGAACCCATCTATTCATTCCTTCTCTCTGCTGCCTATTAGAGTTGGATACTAAATAGGACTAGAATCAATTCTCTCTTTTTCTCTTGTTGCTTTTAATGGACACCGATGTTTAGCCATGTTAATAGCCATGGCAGAAGGATGATCACGAGACCAAACCCTCTTTCTCTCTCTAACATACAGCTAAGCAATAAGCTAGTATCCCCCCTTGTTGCATTTATGACTGCTATTGTGTCAGCTAGCAAACCCCCTCCATTAATACCCAGATGATACCAGTATCTGTTCAAGCTTTGTCTACTACATAGCAATCCCTTGTCTTTGTCTTTGCCCCCACGCTTTCCCATGCACAGTCACATAGCCCCACCACACAGCGCTTTTCTCTGAGCAAATATGAACACCAACATGAGACATGGCCTCCTGTTTTGTATCAGTTCTGAGTTCCCTCTCTCTCTCTCTCTAGACTCTAGTACGTCTTCCCATTAATCTTTTCTTCTCTCCTGTTTCTTCTCCTGTTGTGCTGCGTCATTCTTTAATTTTTCTTCCTCCATGCATGCCACTATGCTGAGGAGGTGTCTTTAATGGCGGTTGTGCTTATGTAAGAAAGAGTGTTGTTCTGTTAAAGGTGAGAGATTTTCAGGAGATCTGGTATGGTGTTATTTCCAGAGCGTGGTCCACTATGCACACGTAGGTGGAAGAGGAGGAATTAACTCCGTTTGTCTTGTTCCTAGCAACTATGATAGCTGGTTGTTGATGAGAGATAATATATGTGGTGAATAAATCTTCCCTCTTTTTACATTGTTTATTTTAACCATTCATTCAAAAAAGAATGTTTCTTTTTACCAGGAGGTTTTCAAATTGCTGTCTTTTTCTGTAATATATAACCCTGGAAATATTGTTGTTTTAGTAGAGTTTATATTCTGACTAATTACAACAAAATAATTAAGGTTAGTAAGGTCGAATTAAAAACTCAAGATGAATATTTACTTGGACCATCAACTCTTCATAAGTTGTTTATTTTCGAACATTTTTATTTGTGATTCCAAATGCATAATAGTGTCGGAGTTTTTGAGATATGTTAATTTTTTGCATTGCTTCATTTGTTTCTTTTTGGTGATTTATACATCTGATATAAAATTATTTGAGTGCATAATTAATCTATATTTTTCGAACAAAGTGATTATTCTTTGGTTTTTTTTTTCTTATTTCTGAGGTTGGCGGTGTGGTTTAGTCTAAACTTTGCCAACTTAATTAATTATAAAGTTTACTTTTTTTGCCTGTTAAATGTATCTGATCATAGAAATTAAAAAAAAATTGTGCAAACGGTATTCTTTAGTATAACTTGATCATTAGATACAAATGCTGGATTCCTTTAGTCTAATAAAAAAAATATTAGATACAAAGGTTAACGTTGGATTTTCGTTAGCATAACTGATAATATAATGTAATTCATAATCATAAAAAATTATTAAATACAGATTTAATTTGTTTTATAATAGTTGATAATATAACATAAATTATAATTATATTATGATTACATATTTAATAATTGAAATTGTAAAATATTAATCTTTTATATTTTATTGTTTTCTAAAAAATAATAATGCTATTGAATAATATTAATAAACTTTATACATTCAAGAAATTTTTTTTTATATTTTATATTTTCTATTATCTATGTTTAGCATAAAATTTGGAAAATATTGTTTTTATATTAAAGATAATTTAATCAAATATAAAATAATAAAATTTAACAATATTATAGTTAAAGTATTTTTGCTAAAATTATGATTGTTACTTTTATAATTTTAGCAACTCCACTTTTCATTTTCAAAATCATTATTGATTTCCTCTAAAATCACAACTGGTTTTCTCAAAATCAGAAATACTTGTTATTTAATTGTGAATTGATACAAAATTATGAAGATAAAGATGTTATGTAAAGTTTTATATACTATATATATATATACACACACACACAACCTAATTTGAGAAAACGAGAATTAGATGAATTTAACACGAATTTAGCATGAATTTAAAAAAACTGATTGAAAACACACGATGTAGGTCATACATAAAATATTAAGCATTAGCTGGAAATTCATGAGTTTATTGTGTTAAATTTGCAAATCAATTATATACTCTTGCTGTCTCGTAATACATTGTATACTTATTCGCAAAGTAATTCTCAAAAACTAATCCTTCGAATTATATACATGACTAAAGTATACCATATATAAAATGAACTTAGTGAAAATAAAAATGTTACTAAACTTCCATGTTTTTTTGGGGGGCGGTGCCTATTCTTTTGTACTCACGGATTCGTATATATCGTACAGCTGCATCGTTTTGTTTGCTTACGCTAGCTTGATGCTGTGCTATTTTTTTTTTTCCACAATGCAAATTTATTTTTAGGCGTATAGCTAATAAGCCTACAACTCTACAAGTAACAACTAGAACAGATATATTGACTATTGAGCATTGGAAAAAAAAAATTCCTGTTTTGAGAGGTTCTTTTATAGTGAGTATATATGTCCAGATAGAATATTTTCAAAAGAGGCAAAATCAATATAAAGTGCCTAAAATATAGAGATCCGTTTTAAGATTCGTGCTAAATTAATCCTCAGTTTTGGAAGGGAATAACAACAAATCATTTCTCTCCTCAAAAAATAAAAAATAAAAAAAAGAATTCCTCATCAATGACATGATTTTTCATCCCTTGCCAATTTAATTCCACTCTTCTATACCTGTTTGGTTGTTTGCAATCACCATTGTAGATTGAAAAATTGCACCTTTCAAAAGTGATATCATAGTTCATACATATATATGACAATTGTCTGACATTTTTCACCATTATTTAGTTAATAGAAATCTAATGAATCCAAATTTAGATATTCCAAAGTAAAGAAAAGTTCATTTATAGTTATTTTCGGTTTTATACATATTTTTACTTACAAATGCCTGACTTTAACCATTAATTTAGCAATTGTTAATGACATCTTACACCATTTGTTTTGTTTTACTATTGCTCACTTTAGTGCTCGCAAAGGAGCCGGTCGACAACAAAAGTAGTATTAAATTTTAATCCGTGCTAATTAGTTCATATCTGGTTATCATAATCTTAATTAGATAATTAAGAGGCTTAATTAAAGGATATAGTTAATTTAAGATCTAAGCGAACGTGAATTAAGATTGTAGGCAAAAGCAGACTAAATTAGGTGATCTTAATCATTACTAAGAAAAACAATGTTAGAATTAAGAAACTAAGGAATTTAAAGAAAACTTAAGGAGGCTCAAGGAAGTGCTGTTGAACGACCCTAAATAATTTTGGCTTAGATTGTTAATTAGGCTTATCAGGTCCATTCAATCCATCTTTCTTTAATTTCTTTAATTAGAATACATTGATCTTAAGCAACAAAATTATCAAGCAATTGAAGTCCAAATAGAGAATCAGTTTTTGGTCTAGTGACAAAGACAGTGCTCTTCGTGTGGGAGGTCACAAGTTCAAAACTCGATAAAAAATTCTTTATAAATATTCAATAGTTGAGTGACTTGATCTCCAATCTTTACTAAAACAAGAAAAGAAAACCGAAACAATATATCAAACCAATTCATATATTAAAGGAGCTTCCATGCATCATAATATGTCTAAAATGAAGGAGATTGATTAAACCAATTAATTATTCATCAAAATTTAAATATTTTGACAAAGATTAAAATTGAATAATTACATGAGGCCACCATAATATCTCAACTTCATTTAGTTGCACCAATATTTTTCCCACTACGAGGAAATATTGACATCGACCTAAACACTACACGGAAGACACCTATTGGATCCATCATGCTACATTTTTTGTGGGTCCTTTGTAGCATGCAAATCGGTTGAATTGGGATTGCATGATATGCCTACATCATGGTATCACCAAACCTAACAATATCTCCGTGTGGTCGCTATACATACTTTGTTAGAGAAGTTACAAAGAATGAAACTGTCTCCTATGAGGAGAGATGCTCCGTCTCTCATGGCCCCATTTGTGTTCTTGTCTTTTAATGTGTGTTTATGCTTGAAGGAATGAAAGAGATTGTGTCATGTGAAATTGACATTTATGCACCAATTTTTTAATTGAAATTGAATTATCACGCACTGATGCTGGCATTAAAGTGTCAGTTTATGTGCACTGTAGCAATGCAAACAGCAAGATAAGTCTCTGTTGCTCTTCTCTCTTGTAAAGACATTTAAACAGGAAAAACAAAGAACAGAGAATAGAGATCCAAATATTGTGCCTTGTTTATTATTTTCTTTGTTTCAGACACAGATTAGTTAGTCAAACTTCGCACACAGAAGACAAAACATAATATTAGTCACCAGATTAAAGATACTAGTTTGTTTCTATTCAAATGTTGGACCTGTAATTGAAATGTGTTTTGTATTAAGCCCATCAGATTGTATGCTCAAATGGAAATTTAAGTAGAGGTAAATGAAAATTTTAATATTGGGCCTTATCAGGCCTTACTAGAAAACTGGGCTTCGATTTGGATGTGAGAAGTTTGAATCTTTTTCCACCCATAAAAGGTTTAACAGAAACCTCTGATATTAACAAACCTTTTAGGAGTTGGTTTTCTCTCCGTTGTTGGGATCTCATTCAATTGTGTAATCCTTTAATCATTTACTGATGGATTTTGTAGGATAGCAGTTCCAAGTTTATTCTATGATATTGGTAATTTTTACTATTTTTCCGAAGTATTTTTAACCATATAAATTATAAAAAACAAACATACTATTTATCCAGTTAACAAAATTTACAGTTTATTTATTTATTTATTTATACAAAATATGAATTATGGATGTACAATTAAACAATTTGCCTGACTCACCTAAGGTGACCAACTGGACCTGTGATACAATGAATTCCAATTTTGTTTGATTAGATACATATTAAATTTTATTTAATCTAATAAATATATATTGGTTATGAATTTTATAAAATATGTCGGTTAAAAACTGGCTTGACCGCATAATAAGCGTAATATTTAGATCCTCATAAATTTTTTAACAGTCCTGTATTCTGTTTTCAATCAATTTTTTTTTTTTTGTAAATGTTCTTATGAATCATTGTAGTTTTTCTTAATCTTCTTTTAGATAATTTGTTGATTTAATATTGTTTAATCAATGATATTCTTATTGTTAGTTAAAATATGATGTATCGGATAATATAGAATGCTATTGCATGAATTTTGTCATTTTTAGATTCTTTTTTAATATGTTTCATTTTAGTTATTTGTGTTTGGGTTCTTTTTTTGTTTTTTGTTTTCTCATAATTAATAATTAATTATTCTGTAATATTATAATACCTTTTTTTTTATCATGAAACTCACAAATCTTCATAACCCAGCTGCCCAAAGAAATGGTAGAAGTTTAATGTATTTTAAGTTATGGATTAAGAATGTTTTAAATCCAACAACTATGAATTGGAATGAAAATGTAGACAAAAACAGAACAGTGGGACCGTGTTTTTATAATATTATTATTTACAATATTAAACAATATACTATTTTTCAATTATATCAATAATAAATAAAATAAAGAATTTTACCTTTTCAAATTATTTTCTAATGACAACTTGTCAATTAAAAAAAAATAAACGCTGAATAACACTGTTCCACTATTTTAAATTGATTAGATACACAAAAAAAAGGCTCCTTTTTATTAACATATGAAATTCTCTATTTTATTTTCTGTCCAGGGTCCTGAACTCCTGATCGACTGGAGAGGATAAGGATAATATATTGAAATAGAGGTTCTATTGTAACTGAAAAAGGAGAAAATTGAGTAAAATTGTGAAAATAAGAAAAGTGAATTGAATTGAATTTTTTACGGTCAATTTTTTAATTTTTTACGTGTAGGTCTCTTCTCAGATAGAATATTACGCTCGTTGCTTAATCAAATAATATCATTAACGTCAAATTTATTTGCTAGTTAATTATAAAATATTTTTCATCACATGATTTAAACTCCGAATCCTTATCTCTTTATTTCCTTTGACACCCATGATTTATGTCCGTTACCTTTTCCTTATACATACGGAGTTTAATAATTAGCATGTGACAACAAGTGTACAACTCGTTTTACCATTCCTCCATATAAGAAAAAGATACCTCAAATTACAGTGGTTTAAGTTTTAACATTTAACAAATTCAATTGTTCAGACAACATATTTAAACAGTGTTTCTGAAAGTATTTGTTTAAATTCAAAATATTTTATATCACATGTATTTAATTTTTTTTTTTTGGGGGGGTTTGTGATTCAGTGTAATTAGACCTAACTTTGTCATTTTGCTTGGTATTAAAGAAAAAGTTCCATAAAGTTAGGCTGAAGGATATCAGAACTTAGGCAGTTGACTCAATAGGTCAAATTAATATTCTGTTTTCCCCTTCTCGTTTATATGTTAAGAGGCCAGGATCCTTTGTGGCCTCAGACACTGTGGATGATTTAGTAGTGGGTTACAAATACTTCTTTAAATCCTAGATAATGATATATTGCTCTATTATAGTATTTCAGCCAGCACTTTAACTTCTCAGAAACAAATTCATAAACTAAATTATAAAAAAATGTGTTAAATTGGATTAGTAACTCGCGTGAATTTTCATTTTGAATAACATAAATATAGATAAGAATAGTAACTTCTTGTGAATTTTTATTCAAAATTTTCTATTTTATAAATGTATTTTCAATCATTTAAGATCATTACTTAGATATTATAAACTTGAAATTCATTCTACCTCAATTTCCAAAATATATAGATGGTGATTCAAGAAAATAAATATATTACCTACTGATCAAATTTAGATACACATTCGTTGGAGCAAGTACATATTTAACTGCCATTTCTTTGTTGCAAAAAATTAAATTTGCAAAATAAAAAACAATGAGAAGAGAGGCAAAATAATGTAACGATCTGGAAATTTCAAATCTACTAGAAAGTATTTTTATTTTTACCCAAATATATATTTAAAAAATAAGAAGTGTTCAAAAGCCTCACACAATCTAATACAATCCGATGGTCTGATGGATATTATCTCCTTCATGAAAACTAAAATCCTGCTGCAAAACCTACACAAAAGATTGCCACATACAATCTCGAGTCTTTGACCAGCACACAAGAAATGAAGAAAAGCATCAGTTGCCTTTTGTTCTTAGTGATCTATGGCCAAAGGATAAAGCAAACGAGAAAATCCAGATGAAACCCAACCAAAACTTAATATAATTGATGATAACAAAATCTGGGGACGCCTCATCCAAGCTTTCCATTCTCTACCTTCAAAGAAATAATCAAATCAATATTCAAAAACTAAAACTAAGCTCCAAATTGACCATGACTGCCATTACAATACCTCAAGAGAAACATTCTAAGATCCAAGCACCACCCCCCAAAACCTTCTCTTTTCCAAACAATTCTTCTCTCAAGCATTTTCTTTTTTATGTCATACTATTCATCACCCTCTTGATTTTTATCCAGTACAAGGCTCTCCAGTCTCCTCTCCATTTTTCATGGTTATCTGACAAGGACCTCACCTCCAGGCTTCGAGACTCGGTCACCTTCCTCCCATTAAAAGATTTGCGGTTCTCGAAGCAACCCGAATCGGGCCATACATGGTTCATGAGCTCTGTAAACGACACTTTTGAACCGAACGATTCTGAGTACCTCTATTTTCCTTCTAACTCATCCAAAGGCCGGGTACTGTGCTTATCTGCACATGACCGTCATGACGGTGGCAAGAACTTGTATGCTTTCGCATGGCGTGAAGCATTACCACATGGCGCCACATTGTTACCTGGTCTGACATATGTCTCAGACACATATTATGATCACAACAACCTGTGGCATGGACTCAATGCTATCGTACCATTCATTGGATGGAATATGAGGAAAGGCTGTACCGCTCCAGCCAGATGGGTTCTATTCCACTGGGGCGAATTACGTGCCGAGATGGGTAAATGGGTCAAATCAGTTGCACAGATGACCATAGGAAAGGTAGAGATAGAAACTTTTGAAGGGATAGAAGGCCCGGCATGCTTTGAGGAGGCAGTGGTCTTTAGACATAATCAGGGCGCCATGAGCAAAGCGAGGGTACGAGAAGTATATGACACTATACGTTGCAAGGCCAGAGAATTTTGTAAGGTTGAAATGGAGAAAATTAGAGATAAAAAGGATGTACAAATGACACTATATCTACGCACCGGTGCGAGGTCGTTTAAGAATGACTCGGTGGTGGTGAGAGTGTTCGAGGAGGAGTGTCACAAGGCCGGGAATTGCCGGGTTAAGGTGGAAAAGACAGATAATTTAACATTTTGTGACCAGGTTTGTGATTTTTTTTTTCACCTTTAATTTTCTTTTTAATGGTAATCTGCAATGCTGAACTGATGTTTATAAAGGTGGTTAAGTTATAGCATAATGCGAATTCATCCTTCCTTTGATAAGAGAGAAACAAAGGGTAGAAGTAATAGATAATTTTCAAGGAAGATTAAGACATCCTAATTGGGCTGAAAAGTAAAGCCCGTTATTAGACCAAGCTCCTCTGCTCTAAATTTTCACTGTAACAAGAAAGTTCAAATTGTAGCATGGAGTCATGGATGCATCAATCTGTCAATAATATATCAGAACTAACATTTTTTCACATGAAAGAACATCAAACCTTAGTAGGAAATATCGGCCAATACCGATCCGTATCAGCCGATACGTATCAGTATCTGCTGTGACCGATCAGATATTAGTTCAATACTCGCGATAGTGTGTTAAAGAGCTTGAGCCGTATTAGCTGATACTAGTCCGATACGTATCGGTATCGGCCATGACCGATCCCGATACCGATACCGATATTTCCTACTATGCAGCAAAATGTACGATGATAGTAACTTACATTTTACTGATTTTCAGGTAAGACTGATGAGTGCGACTGACATACTGGTAACCCCTCATGGGGCTCAGATGACAAACATTATGTTCATGGAACGAAACAGCAGCGTGATGGAGTTCTACCCAAAGGGGTGGGAGGATTTGGCCGGTGTCGGACAATACGTTTACAAGTGGATTTCTGACTGGGCAGGGATGAAGCATCAGGGTGTGTGGCGGGACCCAGAGGGCCCACCGTGCCCTGATCCTACTGACAAGTTACAATGTTTTTTCGATTTCAAGGATCGTCAGATCGGACATGACACAGCCTACTTCTCTAAATGGGCATCAAAGGTTCTTCAAGACATGAAGGAATATAAACAAAGCATTTCGATTAAAGGAGAGTATTCGTCGGCAACAAGTTCGAGTTTCTGTCAATGTAGATAAAGCAGGGGTCCTCAAATTGGTACAAATATGTCTGAAAATTTGGGGAAACTAATTATCTTTTATTAGCATTTCAGGACCAATAGATGATCAATATTTTTATAAGATTGTGGTAAGTTGATAGTGAAGTATAATTCTTTTTCTTTTCCAGTATTTATTTATGCATGGAAGGAACAAAATTGTATGTAATTTTGCTGGAATACATTTAATTTTCTCTTCCAATGGAAGAAGTCACTTTCAATTGTCCATCTAGTGCAAGAATAATATAATTTCAATTGCCCAATGTGCGATACTCAAAACCGCGAAGCCACTGTTCTTCAGTTATATTTGCTGCTCTTGCTGCGTGCAATCAGCTAGGCACAATTGCTGATGGTGAAAATGTTCATTCATTTGCACGTGCACGGCAACCTGATTCACAAATAGTTGTACATAATGCGCTTATAGGCTAGATATGTACTCCCAAGTGTGGGTCATTGATATTTACAAAATGAACTTGGTATTCTCCTAGAGAGACATAGAGATAGAGAGGATGACTATCAGTAAACAACAGATTATTAAATTACAGTCTGGTCAATCACTGTTTAACTTTACTTCAGGCAAAATCTTAAATAAAGGAAAATTTAAGCATGCTACAAGAAAATCATATATTTAGGTAGTTGAAAAATAAATAATCATCGTGCGTGCCAAATAAAAAACCCAGTGTAGGAACTAGGAACTACTTCAGGGCTTTACAGGATTCTCTAAATGATTCAGTATAAGCTGAATTCTTGTAATTTTAAATCATTCAACGATCTAAAATAGAGCTAACACAAATATCAAAATAGAAGGGATAATAGTGGACTTATAAAATTCATAAGTAAAATATGAGATGTCTTTGACTACTCTAATTTGACCACTAGCTCCATCTGGAATGTGTTTCAGTAGTAACTTTTCCAAGAATAACCCTTCAACACGATGCCACAAAATATATGGATTGTCGAAAAAGAATAAGTAGAAAGTAAACACGCATATTACTAATGCAGTAACAGCGCCATTAGGAGCTAGTACCAGAGATAGATCTAATGCCAGAGCCAAGACCATGCACTTGGTAGCAACAGTAAATATAAGCATCATAGTAGCCAAGAAGGAAAAGAAAAATGCAGCAAAGTCTGCTAAGATAAATACCTTGAATAAATATTTCCCTGCTAGAATTGGTTTGCCAGTATCTTGATTTGTACCTCCTGGCAGAGTAAAAGCTACAGAAAATGTTACTGTCGCAGTAAGTACAGAACCCAGGTCCACTAATTGGGCTTTGGCCAATACACTTTCTGATCTCTGTTTAGCACCTCTTGTGTCTGTTGTAGAAATGGGGTCCTGAATGGTGCCTCTAATTAACTCTGTTTCTGACATTTGGTTTGGTCTTTAGTGTAGTACAGAAACCAACCTGTACTTGAATGATCTCTCATATTTAGTGTAGTACAGAAACCAACCTCTAAAATTCACCCAAAATGTCCTTGTGCTGCAATGTGCCAAAAAGGTATCTTCTTAGAAAAAGAAAAGGAACATAGAAGTTGAAGTTCAAACAAATTATAAAAAAAACACAATTTCTATAATGTGCTACAATGCAGTAAAAGCGATGCCATTGAATGTGCAACGACCCCAGATTATAACGCCGTTATGTATGTAACGTCATCAGTTGGTTAATTTAAGCAATAGCATACGTACGCAATACCATCAGGTCTGACCGGATGTCAAAAGTGAACACATTTTCTATCGGGGTGATACGCATCGGTTTAGAACGCGATTTCAACCGATATAGAAGTGTTTTTCTCTAGTAATGAATCTTTCATATTTATTGGAATCTGAATTGTTAGATCTATATATATTTTCGCTCACAAAAAATATAGTGCATACATAATGTAAATGTAAAGCAACATAACATATAATTAAACTGAGAGAAGAAAAGAGGAAGTGATGAGTTAGATTTAGCATGATATTTAAACCACAGGTGAAAAATACATGCAGTGAAACATACATATATATGACAAATTAATGGCAAAGTCTCATTAAAGAAAGATCACATCATTAGACAATATGGGCTTTTGTATAATATTTGCAAACGTTTCTACATTTTTGGTATCCAATTTTGTTTGTGTTTTATATTCCAAAAAGTAATTATCATTAAATAAAAGCAACTAAAATAGCAATTCCCAATGATGGATTTTGTAAGACATATCTCACTAAGTCAATTTACTCAAATGGGCTACGTACTGAGCCTATTTGACATTTTTGGGCTGTGATTCAGTAATAGTGTGGTTGGACATAAAACCTTTTATTTATGACAGTTGCTTGGAAATCGGAATAATCTCAAATCAGTATTATATTCATATTTTTCTCTTTTCTCTTTTCACATTTTTAAATTGTTTTAAATTTATACTATTTATAAAAACACACTTTTTATCGAATGTTATTAACAAAATTTGAGACAGTTTATTTATACAAAATATCAATCAAGGTGGTACAAAAAAATCGTCTGGTTTGCTTGACGTGAATCACGTGACCAACCGGACCTGTGAAATATTGAATTTCGGTTTTCTTTGATTAGGTACATATTGAATTTTATTTAATCCAACAAATACATATTGATTGTGAATTTAAAAAAATATGACGGTTAAAACCTCATCTGATGGCATAATTATTAAAGATAAATTTTATATATAGCTCCTCACAAATGAATTAAGTTTTTTTAATCAACAAAATTTTATAAATGAAACATGCTTATGAATTAAGTTTTTTTAATCTTCTTTTAGATAATACCAACATTTGTTCTAGTGGCAAAGGCCACAAGAATTTTTTTAGTAAAGATTAGCAGTCAAGTCATCCAATTATTTAATATCTACAAACAATTTAAAAAAAAAATAGTGATTTTGTACCTATCTTAAAAAATAGTAAATTATTTTCAAAAAATATAAAATTTGGTCTCCAATCATATTTTAACGTAGATATCATATTGAGTGGCTTGGATCGTTTGTTTGAACTTTTAAATTGAAGATATATAAAGACGCTGAGGCACAGTTGGGACATGAAATAATGAGGCATTTGAGCCCTCCTCTAAGATTATAATGGATTATTTGCATTATAAAGCAATGTACTATTTTTGAATTATATCCATAATAATCATTAGAAAACGAATTAAAAATTTTACATTTTCAAATTATTTTCCAGTGACTACTTGTCAATCAATCGATAAATTAAACACTGTAATTACTTGTCAATTCGCTCCTATTTATTTTAATTTTTCTTATAATTAAACATGATGTTTTATATATTTTAAATAAAATGTCATGTTAACACTCATTCGCAGTGCATACATTTTATATAATCAATTTCCATTCAAATTTGATCCTCTTATTTTCAAAAGTATATGATTCTGTCGATCTTATATTTTGTGATTCGGATTCGAAGTGGATCATCCCGCACCTTGTAAAAATGGCAAAATTCACATGCTCTTCACAGCAAATACGGGCCTCATACAGAATTCGTATCCTCTGAGATATCTCAAACTTTGTGTGACTTTATGGAAAATTGCAACCGTTTAAATATGCTATGCACGAATCTCAAAGCACACATAATACTGAACCCCTACATCACCTCCGAATAGGCACCGGACACATCGGTCATGCAAAAGTTGAGATATCTCTCAGAAGATACGCACTCCCTCATACAAGTGAACCCGTATCCTCTCATATATTGTACCATTATTGCAGAGGATCACTTACTTTACGGTTTGAGATTAAATCTCAACCGGCTTGGGATTCGGGTCACTGTAGGGGGCCTCATTTTTAGACTTTGAGATTCGTGCCAAGTTAAAAAGTATGGTTCAAATCTAGTAATTATAAAAGATTCTCTTATCAGGTATTGGAGAGGATGTGAATTCCATACAAGTATCACAATTTAATATATTTTTTTCTTTTAATTGTATAGTGCCAAAAGAGCGACATAGGGATAACTAGGTACCTGAGGTACAATTAATAAAAATGGACGGCCCAGATTAATTCCATCCAGGCTAATTCAATCTGGTAGCTGTTGAGGCTAAGGGGACCTGCTTTGAGATTCGTTCCAAGTAAAATGAATGATCCAGATTCACCACTTGCACATCAGGTACCTGGGGTGATGCGGATTCTAGGGATACGCCAAACAATTAATATAGAATTAGCAAGGATCGATATGGACTCGACAGCACCAGTTTGACATTTCAAAAAGAGAAATAGAAACGTCAATTTCAAGTTTGTTTTTCTCATGGCATGTTGTAATGTTTTATGGACATTAATAAGTCAAACTAATTAAAATAATTATATGTGCTATAAAACGTATAGTGCGAGCATCGCAAGGGTAACGATATGGGATGTGTTGGATTAATATAAAAATGTGCAAATCACATTTTCGAATAATAAAACTTATCTTGATCTTTTATATATATTCGACTAATGAAACTTATCTTCCAAATAGTTAAAGAGAGAAGAGGGAGAGGGGGAGGAAAACAGGGCAAAATACCTTGTGCTACATATGTAATCAACTCTTTTATAAATATATTTGTTAGTTTGGCAATTGCCAACTAACCATAAAAAAAAAGAAACTTATCTTCATCTTTTATACACAGAATGGATCAATATAACTACAAGAATGGGACAATATCCGCAAGGAATACTGTCGACATATCATCACGAATATTATCATTGCTAATAAAAAAAAAAAAAACCTTTATGTCAGTATACCCTCGCAGATGCTGTCACATTTTTGTACGCGTTTGAAAACATATCAAATTGAGATTAAAACATACAGTATAAGTGACTCTAAAACGAATAAGAGAAAGAATAACAAGGACTTGAGAGTGTCTTTCCGGATTGTACATGAATGAAGTGGATTACGTTTCAGATTTCGCATGCACGGGGATATGAGATTAATTATGATCCTAACCGTTACATGTGCACTATCTATCAGATTTGTTTTGCCTGTAAATTGGACCTTTGGAAACCTGAAACTGGTAGATTTCAAATTATATGCTATTAGAGAGAATTTTATTAGTTTTTTTGAGAAAAAATAAGGGTCTAGCCCTTCATTTGATTAAATGGATTAGGTTTACATATTCTAATTTTTTTCTTTTGGAAAATTAAGTTCACGTAATTGAGAAACTTGAGGTATTTGACACAAAGTGTAGTGTAGCTATCTCCAGGCAATGATTTAGGAGAGGTGCGCCTTCAAGTTTTGTGGGCGTGTAAATTCAACAAATGTAAAAGCAATTGTTTTGATTCAAGAAACTTCCATTATTGCAAACTATAATATTACCTTCTATTTATGATTCGATTAGTCTATATGATGTATATCTGGTATAAATATGATGAGTGAGGCTATGGTACTATGCATAGCGTGAATTAATCCGTATTAAAGATTAATATCTTTGTTTTTAAAGTTGAAATAGATGATCTGAATTGTTTAACAAGATTTTTCATATGAAAATATATTTGTCAATCAAATTTAACTTTTTTACAATATTTTTAGAAAAATCACTTGATCTAAAAATTATAGACCATTTAAAAGTAGTGATTTTCTACTTATCTAGCTAGAAATATAAAAAAATAATTCTAAATAATGTAAAATTTAGTTTGCAAATACATTTTCATAGAAAAATTATATTGAATAATTCAGACCAAATATTTGAACTTTGAAAACAAAAATATTAATTCATAATATGAAACAATCGGCACCTTGCATAGTAGCACTCATATGATTATTCATATGAAAAACTAGGGTAATATTGCCGAAGAAAGGAATTCTGCTTGCACTATCAATTACATCCCACCATCTTATATAAGAGCATCATTAAAGACACAATAAAGAAATTAAAAGAATTAATCCTCGAAATATTAAAGACACAATAAATAACATCATTAAAGACGCAATACAGAAATGAAGAACATATCGTTTAAAAACAAAATAAAGAAATTAAAAAATTAATCCTCCCTCCTGGAAATGCTAAGAATAGATAATTGGTTTCGCCAAATTTTCAGACATAATTGTACCAATTTGAGGACCCCTGCTCTATCCGCATTGACAGAAACTCGTTGTTGTTTCCGACGAATCGGTTCCTTTTATCGAAATGCTCTGTTTGTATTCCTTCATGTCTTGAAAAACTTTTGATGCCCAGTTAGAGAAGTAGGCCGTGTCATGTCCGATCTGGCGGTCCTTGAAGTCAGAAAAACAATGTGACCTGTCACTAGGATCAGCGCATGGTGGGCCCTCTGGGTCGCGCCACACACCCTGATACTTCATCCCAGCCCAGTCAGAAAACCACTTGTACACGTACTGTCCAATACCAGCCAATTCCTCCCATCCCTTCGGGTAGAACTCCATCACGCTACTGTTTCGTTCCATGAACATAATGTTTGTCATCTGAGCCCCGTGCGGGGTTACCAGTATGTCAGTCTCGCTCATCAGTCTAACCTGAAAAACGAGAAATGCAAATTAATATCATATAATTTGATATTCTTCTAAGTAAAGATGTTTTTTTTGTTGCTATGATATATTATTGATAGATTGATGCATCATGCTACAATTTGAACTTCTTGCAACAAGGAAAATTTTGAGTAGAGGAGCTTGGGCTAAATAATGGGCTTTACTTTCAGCCCAAATAGCAAAAATTTAAGTATGATCATTTAGTATGTACGTGGGTTGAAATTGCGTATTAGATTTCCTCTAGAAAATGGAACAAGTAATTTTCATAAACAGGATTCTCTTAATCTTCATTGGAAATTATTGTAACAAGGTGGCGACTAATTGGTTTATACACTTTATTTCTCTGTAATCAAAGGGAGAATACACTTGTATTATGCTAAAATTTTACCACCTTTGTAAACATATATCAGATAAGCATTGCAGATTACCATTAAAAACAATTTAAGGTTAAAAAGATACAATCACAAACCTGGTCACAAAATGATAAATTATCCGTCTTTTTCACCTTAACCCTGCAGTTCCGGACCTTGCGACACTCATCCTCGAACACTCTCACCACCACCGACTCATTCTTAAACGACCTTGCACCCGTGCGTAGAAATAATGTCATTTGTACATGCTTTTTACCCCTAATTTTCTCCATTTCAACCTTACAGAATTCTCTGGCCTTGCAACGTATCCTGTCATACACTTCCCGCAGCCTCGCTTTGCTTATGCTTCCGTGATTGTGTCTAAAGACCACCGCCTCCTCAAAGCATGCCGGGCCTTCTATCCCTTCAAAAGTTTCTATCTCTACATTTCCTATGGTTACCTGTGAAACTGAGTTGATCCATTTACCCATCTTGGAACGTAATTCGCCCCAGTGGAATAGAACCCATCTGGCTGGTGTGGTGCAGCCTTTCCTCATATTCCATCCAATGAATGGTACAATAGCATTGAGTCCATGCCATAGGTTGTTGTGGTCATAATATGTGCTAGAGACATATGTCAGACCAGGCAATAATGTGGCGCCATGTGGTAATGCTTCGCGCCATGCGAAAGCATACAAGTTCTTGGCACCATCATGACGGTCATGTGCAGATAAGCACAGTACCCGGCCTTTGGATGAGTTAGAAGGGAAATAGAGGTACTGAGGATCGTTCGGTTCAAAAGTGTCATTTACAGAGCTCATGAACCATGTGTGACCTGATTCGGGATGCTTTGAGAACCGCAAATCTTTTAGTGGGAGGAAAGTGACCGAGTCGCGAAGCATTGAGGTGAGGTCCTGGTCGGATAACTGTGAGGCCAAGAGTGGCCATGAGAAATGGAGAGTAGACTGTAGAACCTTGTACTGGATGACTATCAAGAGGGAGATGAATAATATGAGAAAGAAAAAAGAATGCTTGAGAACAGAATTGTTTGGAAAAGAGATTTTTTTGGAGGGTGGTGCATGGATCTTAGAATGTTTCTCTTGAGGCATTGTTATGGCAGGGACACTCATGATCAATTTAATTACGGCTTAGTTTGAGTTTTGAGTTTTGATTTGATGATTTTCTTTGAAGGTGGTGACTGGAAAGCATGGATGGGGCATCCCCAATTTTTGTTATCATCAATGAATTATATTTAGTTTTGGTGGGGTTTGATGCATGGTTGATCTAATTTTTCTCTGTTGCCTTTATCTTTTGGCAATAGATCACTGATTCACTAGGCCAAATGGCCAAATGGGTAACTGATGGATTTCTATTTAATTTGTGCTTGTCAAAGACTCCAGATTTTATGCGGCGGTCTTTTGTGAAGTAAGGAGATTTTTTTTTTGATTTAATGAAGGATATATTATATTCATTAGATTATAATTAATAAATTTAATTATTTTATATGACACTACTGATCAAAATTAATATTCATGATCTAGGATTCAAAGAAGTTTGTGTTTGTAACAATCGATATACTAAATTAACCACACTGACTGAGGCCACAAAAGATCCTGACCTCTAACATATAAAAAGGATAAGTTGGAACACACACAATACTAGTTTGACATATTGAGTCAAATGGGTATGCATGTTCAGAAATTCATCCTAACATGGTGAAACATTTTCTTTAATACGAAGAAAATTGACAAACTAATTAGGTCTGAATGATCATCTACGCAAGAACATTTTTTTTTTCTTATTAATTATCTATCTATCCAGCTTCTATACCAACTTGATAACAGTATATATTCATGTATTTTAAATACATGTGATATAAAATATTTCAAATTTAAACATATACTTTCATAAACACTGTTTAAATATGTTGTCTGAACAATTAAATGTGTTAAATGTTAAAACTTAAAACCACTGTAATTAATTTGAGTTATCTTTTTCTATGTATGTATGGATCGATGCATGGTAAATAAACGAGTTGTACACTTGCTGTCACATGCAAATTAAACTCTGTATATAATATATAAAGAAAATGTAACGGAGCTAAATCATGGGTACTGTCTTTTTTTGTTTTTTTTTTTTTGCGAAAAACTTGGCAGGGCTACCAATTAGGTTTTAATTTTCATTAACTAACACATCGTCGCAAATTACAACTCTGAAAGCTACCCTCTTAACCCAAATTTGCACCATTAATCTCCCTACGTGCATGACACTGTTACGTACGTACTTCATGCGCAACAATTGCATGCACCTTCCTCGCCATCTAAATCATGGTACTGTCAAAGAGATGAGGAATCCAAATTTAGATCATGTGATGAAAATTGCTGTGTTATTTGCTACCAAATAAAATTGACAGATGATATTAAATAAGGAACGAATGTAATATTCTAATAGAAGAGCAGATGATATAACACGAAATAGTTGCTTCAGATGCATAAAAGTAAAAAGAATGGAAAAAAACGGTTCCTCAAAAAAATATTACCTTTTACTTTGTTTGCTTATAGCAGCGCAAAAGAGTTATTGTCTTGTGGATTAATTATTGAAAATTACACAATTTCGGGTAACTATAGTTACCGTGCTTCACAAAAATACCAGAGAGGAAGAGTAGGGAATAGAATACCAGGGAAAAGTAATAAAATATGTGACAAAATTAATTTATCTTTTTGCATCTCAATTTGTAGAGAACAGAAAATGTGGATTTTATTTGATTATTTGAGATAGAAAATATGAAAAATTTCCCTTCTCCTTTTTTTATGAAAAAAAGACCTCGTGCATTCCACCTCGAACCGGTTAGGTCTGAATTCTGATTGGATGGTCCCGATCCAAACTAAAAATTTAAGTTATTTCAGGATCCGGATTACATTTTATAACGTTACTAGCAAATAAATCTTAAAATTTCCATTCTTGAACCTATTTTTTTTTTTTTTTTGGGGAAAATTAAGCAGTTGCCCGTTTCATCAATATGAAACATGTTAAGTTACAAGTTTAGATTATTGTGTTCCCAATCTCAGACAAAAAAAAAAAAAAAAAAAAAACCCTGAGATAATAAAGACACTACACAGAGAAACGGTATATATAATCTAATTTAAAGTAACCTAGCGAGACATCACAGCTGACACTACACTAGCAAACATTAACCTGTTAACATACAGCTGTCCACAAACTCTCTGAAAATAGATTCTGAAGTTTAACTATTTTTTTTGTAATACATCTGTTTAAATATTGTTATTAGCTTTACTTCACAACCAAACACTATCTATTTCCTATTGATCTTGATTGTCTTTTTCAAGCAACTGACTGACGACTAAGCCTACAGCAGCTTCACGTATGCTCTCTCTCGCATACTCTATATTTTGATTGGATTTTCTTAGTTTCACGTACCACCACGGCTTTCGTAACGCACAGAAAACAATGACATAATATACAGATTTATTTTACCAATCTAATTCTACTTTATGCGAAGGGATTCTATTAATTATTAAAGCAGAGTAGTTCTGATGGAAACGGACCTACTTTATATTCGATGAGTTCTAAGACTATGCGTTTTGTTATACGATATGTACATTATGTTTTAATATTTATGCGCACTCATTTTAAAAAAAAATGTGCACACAGATTTTAAAGCGGACCGAACAGTTTTGAAGTTCGTCAGACCTGCTCTGGCCTAATAAACTATATGGCAGGAGCCAATTAAATTGTAAAGCAGTTGTGATTGCTTTGGATCGAAGTTCTTACAAATTGAATTATGATATACTTCTGTAGAAAGTTAACCCTTCTAAAATTCTTTTGGATGTATATTATCAGCTATGTGATATCATTTATATTTTTCATATGTTTAATTTATTTTTTTTACTCTTAATTTTTTATCTGATGATATCTCAATCATGTTCAATTATATCTAATTCTTTGAAAAATTAGTATTTGAATGAATGCTATCAAGATATAATATATCTCTTTAATTATATAGCACCACTTTTCTGTCTCTATGTAGAATCATTATGCAGTTAAATGTGTGTTGTTTATAGGGGTGGCAACGAACCAAACCAAACCGAACTTGTCTTTTGATTTTGGTTTGAATTAATTTCGAACCGAACCTGGTTTGATTCGTTTCGAACCGAACTCATTTCGAATCAAATTAATTGCGAACTACACATTTTTCGAATCGAACCCGAATCGAATCACGAAGTAAATTATTTTTTAGCAACCCTAGTTATACCGGTAGTTTATACATTAATTTTTTCTTGCGGAATAAAATTCACATAGCTTTCTTTTACCGGTATGAACTATGAAATAAATGTTTTTAAGTTGAAAAGTTGTTCATGAAAAAATACATCAGAGACGGCTTCCCTGGTATAAACTATGGAGAGACGACCGAAGAGAGAGGGAGACAGTCATCTAGGCCGGAGAGAGGAGTGACAGCTGAAGAGACAGCCAGTCGCCGAGAGCGTTGGCTAGATTTTAGAGCTAGAGGAAAAGTGAGTTAGGGAGAGGTGGAGAGAGAAATAGGTTATTGAGATTTGAGAATGAGGGAGTGTCGGCTAAGTTAAATTATGGCTCTCTATCTTGGATTTTAATTTCATCATGTAAATGGATGGCCGGTGATTTTATGAGATTCAAATCAAAAAAAAATCACGAACCTATTTTGATCGAACCAGGCTAGGTTTGAGTTTGGTTTGAATTAATTTCGAACCGAATCTGGTTTGGTTCATTTCAATTCGAACCCATTTCGAATCGAATTAAACTCGAATCAAACCCGAATCAAATCACGAACCTCGAATTTTTTTGCTAGCCCTAGTTGTTTATCATCACATGTCTTTAATATTTCAAAAAAAGATACTTATTTGTGTCTATATTTTTTTAATGCAACATAATATTCTATAAATATGTTATTTTGAAAATTATCTTTTTCTATGATAGGATTTTATGAGAGTGAAGTCTAAAAAAAATCCTAATTTTTTAAATTAATGAGACTACATATATATGCCAATGCCATTAGACTAAAGTCCCTGTTGTCTCAGGTATCTCAAAAGTGCAGCCCATAACTTTACGGTCCTGATTTACTTTCAGTAATGCCAAATTCAATCCGGTGTATATTTATAACTAGGGGATCGGATCCGCTTTAGGATTCGTGCCAGGTTAAAAGGACGGCTTGAATTTTGTTATTGGACTTGCGATACCGGAGATGATCCGAATTCCTTAGATTAGGGTGTCAATTTCTATCCAATTTGAACGGGTCAACCGATCCAGCCTGGCTAAATGGATCGGATGCGGATCACAATTAATTAATCTTGTTCATATGAACAAATTAATATGCTCGTATGCTCGGGCAAGTGTGCATCAGAAAAGAAAACAAATCCTAAAAACGCAAAATATACAACGTGAAGATCCTGGAAAACTTGCTTCACACACTTTAATTTGGTAAAAATATTTACTGTAAATAAGTAGTAAATAATAATATAAACCCCGGATTTCTCTCTGAACCAACGCAGCAGAGTTGCCAGATAAGAAAATATTTCTGCATGCTTTTCTTCAAAGATATAATCTAATTAAGGACACGAACTACATATCAATATCATATTCTTTTCAACCGTACATCAGGAATAAAATTTTGTCTTACAAAAGGATAGTAACCAATTAAGACTCATTATTATCAAATATTAGATATTAAATTTCGAAATTGAATGGATCAATTGTTAATTAACAAATTTATCATATAAATAGTATCTGTGCCTTTGAAGGCTAGAAATAGTGAAATTATTACATTATTGCTTTTAATTAGATATACTCTATGCCTTTCTTGTCTAATAAGGCTGCCTTTTCTTGTAGAATTCTCAGATAACGGAACAGCTATTATTGCAAGGTTAGTACTTTCAAATTTACATATATCATTGGCCAATACTTAGAATTGGTTTAGATCAGATTCTGAACTTGTAATGAAATTAATTCTTTTCTTTGTATTTCGTTATTAATTACTCATTGCTGCTTTGTTTATTGACAGGTTTCAATCCAGTGACATGTCAAATAAAAGACATGAATCCTCATTGCCGCCTATTAGCTTCAGTTACACGCCATGGCTTATCCAATTGCATGGCAGTAAAAAACCGACCCAAAATTTCATAAACCCGTTTGACGGAGGCAATGAAGAAAAAATAATACCCATGATGAAAGGAAAAATATGTTTGGGGGTTTTTGGAGAGTGGATCCTATTAATGGACACAAAGAGCAAGAACTTAACTCTCTTGAGCCTCGCATTAGATCAAACCTTTAACCTCTCACGTTTGCCAGAGCCATTGGAATCTATCGGAGGTTTTATCTTATCATTGCCTGTAACTTCAACCAAGTGCACTATTGTTTTCGTTAGTAAATGCGAAAAGTTTATTCTTTTTTCCTTCCTTAAAGCTAGAAGATGGAACAAGGTTGAATTCAGACTTGATTATAGTTATAATGACTACTGCTTTACCGGAGACATCACGTTTTGCAAGGGGAAATTATATGCCCTCCTTTCTCCTATCAAGCGTGCTAAACAAGAACCGTGGAAAACCATTGTGATTGACGTTGAGGCGATGACAACGGGTGTTTTTGAAAAGACAACCATAACAAACCCAAGGTTTCCTATATTTTCTTTAAAGAAATTGGCAGTAACAAATCATCTGGTTGTATCTGGTGAGGTTGTGTATTTAGTATATGTGTTCATCTTTAGAGGAGCTGTTAGACATGTCAACACATATATTTTGGGGATGTCTGAGCCATCTGAGAAACAGAAAGTTCCAGAGCTATGTTGGAATAGTGTGCCGGGAATTGGTCGCCGAATTTTCTTCTTAAGTAGAAACTACAGTACTTCATTCTCTGCAAATAATGTGCGCGGTAGTTCCATTTATCTTTTGCGACAAGAAGAGGAAGAAAGGTTTTATAAAATTTCCTTGGATGATGGAATTTCTAGCTTCAGTCTATTGATCTCTGAGCTAACAGATTGGGAGAATACATTTTTTTGGGTATTGCCCAGTAGGTGAGAGCATGTTTTGATTATAACTTAATTTCAATGTTGCTCTTTGTGATTATCTTCCTTGAATAAAAATTATATTAAAATGTGCTACAGATCAAGGAGCAACAAGTGGGGGAACTCATCAAGACAGTTTCATTCAATTTGTTCCAAAGAGGTTTAAGATTTGATAATTTTTGTTTGCAAATATATATCTAACTGATATATATAATATGTCATAAAATACTTTCTCCATACATTGTTAACTTAAATCTCTTTAATTGTGCTCTTGGCAGATTAATGCAACTGCCATTTACAAGAGAGGAGAGAGCACAAATGATGTCTCAAGGCCATGGGCAAATATGCCCATAGAAATGGTAGAGTTACTCCTTTCAAAGCTAATTTTGATTGATCGCGTACGCATTCCTTCTGTTTGCAAGGCATGGAGTTCTCTCTCCTCGCATTCCATGGGAGATGGAAGAGCATGGCCATTGCTCATGCATTGTCCAAAATACTCTACTGCTTGCAGTTTTTATGATCCTCTGTATGGTCATAAATATAACAGTAACATTAAAGAACTCGAGTCATGCGGGAAGATTCGGTCCTCCAACAATGGATGGCTTCTCATAACAAGATCATATCCATTTGATTCTGCATACATAATTAATCCCTTCACAGGAGTTAAGTTTAACCTTCCATCCTTGCCCATTCATCGATCTGATTTTTGTGAAGCAATGACAATTTCTTCAGACCGTGCTGTAATTCTAATTTGGAATGAGAACTACACAAACCGGCAGGTTAAAATATTCATTTGGCTGCCAGAAAAGAAACATTGGATCAATAAGAGCGTATGGAGTAATGATTTCAAGGTGGCATTATGCACTAATCTTATCTTCCTCGATCGAAAGCTGTATTGCTTGGACAAGAAGGGTTATCTTGGGATATTTTATGTCGAAACGGAAGAAAGGAAAATAGTTGATGTGCCAGAGTTTGAATGTGAGGATACCTATCTACTAGAGTATAAAGGGAAAATTTTCTCTTTTTTTCGGAGGGATGAAGCGGAGCCGATTGGCATATATATGTTGGATGAATCCGATCCCGAGTTGGCTAATTGGACTAAGATAAAAGACATAGATGATATAGGGGACATCACTGTATTTTTGGATAATCGAGCATCATTTGCAATTCCATCTCCTTCAGAAAGATTCTCTAACCGGATATACTTCCCTGGGTATGATGACGATGAATCGGGACGAGTAAATTGCTGGAAATATTACAGCATGAAAAATCGTTTGTATCATCCTAAATGTGATGGTCTGAAGGAACCTATGAATTGTGTTTGGATTACACCTAACTTGGAAGCCTAAGATTTAATATATGTATTTTTTTTTTCTGGTGTTATACATTGTCTACATCTTAGATGATTGTAATATTTTTCTTCGTTGTATTTTTGTTTGTTTAGGTCAATAAGAGATTAGCTCTCCTGTCTTCTCAGATAATTGGATATTTGTTTCCACTGAAAAAATTTAGATGCTCATATTGTTATATGTTTATTGTTACAGTGATTTCTTTTCCTTTTCTTTTCTTGTATATTCACCAAAGGGTACGGTTAACTCTCAAAACCCTTTAAAACTTTGTAACTAATTGCGGCTAATAAAATAGAAGCTCAACTCATCTTTCTTGCTAAAAAAGGTTCCTAACAACATCATAGCAAACCTTGGTTAACTAAAGCATGGAAAAATTAAATCATATAAGTTCCAGGAAATTACAATAAATCAATGGATGAAGTGTACTTTGTAGTAACTGTTTCTCTGTTTTACCCTCCTTTTTTTTTTTTTCCTTTTGCTTTCCTTATTTTGTAGCTGAAAGGAGGCTTAAATTAGTACAACGTGTAGGCCTAATTAACGGCCCATTTGGGGTAACTTTGTTTATTGGGCCTAGATAAGTATCTGGCCCAATCACTACAGAGTTATTTTTTCCTCATGTTCTGTTATTAGGTATCCCAAGTGGTTATTTTGAACATTTCCCAACTTCTCAATCATCGCTACCAGACAGAAGTGTTTCTTTCAAGACCTCACATGGGGTGTAGAAACATCCAAGAAATATGATACCATTGTTTAGACAAACATAGAAGAAACATAGAAGAAAGTGCGCACAAGATGACAATGTTTTTTTTTTTTGATTCGAAGACAATGTTTGTTTACTTTCAATGATTTGCAACATCTGCATGCCATCAAGAAACCGATCAATTTAGCAAGCTATTTATCACTGAACTGGAATCTTTTTAAAATAAACAAGCCTACTGGTGTTATATATTCTATTAATTTTTCTGTCTGTATTTAAAATTTTGTGTTTTGCCATTATTACTCTCCTTCTTAATTAAATTCAAAAAATTATTATTAAAAAAAATTAATTCAAAATTACTTATCTATTAATATTTTACTTATCCTCGTTTGAGTCAAATAAACCAGTTGTACAAAGTATCTGATGCATTTGTATATATTTATTATAAATACCGTTTGGTATTCTTCCATAAAAATGTTTAGTATTTGTAAACGGAAAATAATTATATATTTTATATATACAAAGATAATATTCAAATATAACTAGGTCGCACATTGGAAATCCGGATGGAAAAATCCCTTCTAGATATTAAATAGTTATGTTACTTATAATTGACCTCTAACCTTTACTAAAAGATATCAAAATATAGTTGTTTTATATATAGATGACTTAATTTCTAATGACCATGATTTTAATTATATGCAAATAATTAATTATGAAAGATGATAAAATAATGTTTTATGAAAGATAACTTTAAATCGTGCTTATTTATTATGAAAGATGAACAAATAATGAAAATAACCTATAGACATTACTAATTAAGGATGGATCAGAGAGAAAAAAAAATGGAAAAAAATCTGACTCTTGTACTTTTCAGATGTAACGTTTATCTCAATATAATATATTATGTTGTATCCTTCTTTCTTAATTAGATAATGATGTGCATTAATTTCTGTATCTTTCTTTCTTAATTAGATATCTCTTAATTAGTTGATGGTGTGCATTCATTGTGAACAGATAAGAAAGAGAGTCTAAAGACAAATTGAGTATAATATATACATTTTCTCTCTCATCTCGCAGTAATTAAAATAGCCCCACCCTTATAAAAATGTGGCGGTTATGGAATATTTTCTTTAAACTCAGGATTTAAGTTGCAAAAAGAAAATAATTAAGATGTAAATTTCTATGATGACTTTGTGGAAACAAGTATTGTGATATCTAAAAATGTCATCCTTCAAGCGTTCCATTTACTTTTCCTGGTTGGTAAATCCTCTCTGAAATTTCAACACGACCAAACCAAAGGTTAATCAATCAAGATGTAAACTAATTGTATCTTTCAATGAATATGAGATATAAAAAAAGACACATAGCTCATAATTTTTATGAAGAACTTCTCCTTTACAATACTTGAACTTCTATCAATAAATACATCTAATCATCTCTGAAGTAGTCGCATAACTTTGCATGATCTTCTTCCAACATCCACAAAAATTGTGATGATTCGACATAGAATCTGATTGGGAAGATAACATTTGTCCTTCCTAATTTATATCTAGGTGGTCCCATTGACATTTTCTCTTGCCTTCTTGGCCTTGATTTCACCATAGAAGTAGGAAGAAAAACCCCACAGGGAGAGCCCAAGAGCAACTCCTTTACCACTACTAAAAGGCTCACCGAAAAATGCCACGGCAAGAACCTCGGTTATCGGTAAAAGGACCGCAATGATAACTCCAGCGAGTAGAGATGAACCATAGAAGATGGCACCAACGGTGCCGAGAAAGAAGCACTGGAACATGATGGCACACCCGACAAGCACAATGTAGTACCTGGTCTCGCCGAGCCCAAACTCTCGAGCTTCATGTCGGATTGCCTACAATATTTTTGGGGAAAATGCAAATCATTGAGTAAAGGATCTCTTCGACATTTACTGTGACAATTGCAAAATTTAAGAAATTCTATGATATTAATAATTAATTGTTTCTTTCTTTGTAATAGTTAAGAAACAGACAAGGAGGAAACAAATATGTAGAACCCTAAATCAAAGGCAGATCTAAAGCCAAGCCAAAGGGTGTTAATTAGCTATTCTTATTATTTTATAATTTGTAATTGTATAGATTGAAATTTAATTTAATTCTATTTTAAAAAAAATATTCAATTTTTTAAAGTTTTTTACATATATAGTTCAGTTTCATAAAATATCAAATGTGGGCTTGTGGTTTAGTGGTTAAAATTTCAATTGGTGGATGTGAAGATTTGTATTCAATTTTTACTTAAATTCACTTGGACTCAACGGTAATATCAGTTTTCAAAGTTCAAAACATCTTTAAACAATAATAAGAGTGAGTCTATGGTACTATGCATATTACGATTTGCTATTGTGCTACAGCTCTATATTCGAGTTTTCAAATCCTAACGGTCGATCCGAACCATTCATCTTGTTCTCCATATTAATATGTGTTTGGAGACCAAATTTTATATTTTTTTAATTTTTTTACTATTTTTTTAGATTTATTGAAAATCACTGTTTTTGAATGGTCCAGAATTTTCAGATCAAGTGATTTTCTAAATATCTAAAAAAAAATAGTAAAACATTTAAAAAAAAATGTAAAATTTGGTCTCCAAACACATATTAATATGGAGAACAAGATGAACGGTTCAGATCGACCGTTAAAATTTAAAAACTCAAATATAGAACTGTAACACAGTAACAACCTGTGATATGCATAGTATCATAGACTCACTCCAATAATAATACAGAATCCATTACGTTATGCCATTAAATTGTCTTTTCACCGAATCAGGAATTTGTTGAAATCATCAATACTGGACCTCTGCCCGGGAATTCAAATTTAGGATGTCACATCAATAGCTACATGTGCCAAAAATTTAATCAGGGGCCTCTACATGTGACTCACATGATATACACCAACCAATAGCTACGTGTGCCAAAAATTTAATCAAGGGCCTCTAGATAAGGCTCATTAATTGCTCCAACTAAATTGGTGGGGTGCCATGAACTGTTGATTGAATTTAATTTTGTTGTATATGTGCACATGCCTTATCAGGGGCGGAACCATGATTTGAATTTGGAGACCAAATTTTTTTTGAAGGTTTTGGGATGCTAATCCATATGTATATATAAACAACTGTATATAAATGATTGATGTATATATGTATATATGGTTTCAATATTCATAGTTTGATGGGAGGTGTCTAGCTCCCACTTGCACCCCCCAATTCTACTCCTGAACTTACCAAAAAACCGCAACACACACATATCATGCATATCTATGAATTCGCATCCTCTAAGACATCTCATATATATTTTGCACGACTTTTTGGAGAATCTCAACCATTCAAATACTTATGCACAAATCTCAAAGCTCAAGAAAGAATGCCCCCTATGCTATCCCGAATAGGCACCGGACACGTTGGTCACGCAAAATATGAGATATCTCAGAGGATACAGATGAACTACAAATAGTTCTCTTTTCCTGTCACGATATCCCTTGCCAAGTTGGCTTGCACCATTTTTTAATACATTTACTTGTTCAAGGGTTGTAACATATAGCATGCAGCCACTATATTGTCAGTCGATTGCCAGAGATAAAAATGGAATATTAAATACGGAGTGTAGTAGTGTATGTTGGTGATTTTCCCGGATTAATTAAAAGAAAATTAAGGATAATGAAGAGATATTAAAGCAAACTAGTCATATTTACGTGGAAGTCAATATTGAAATCAATTTGAGATAACTTTTAACACTTAACAAACTAATCCTGTCTTTGCTCTCTCTCTCCCCACTTTATTCACGCATGGGGTACGTTTGGATGATACAGAAATAACTCTAACTCAAGAAAAGTTGCTATTTTTAATGAGTTATTTTCAACACAACACGTTTGGATGAAAAAAAAAAAAACTATTCTCAATAAAGGAATAGCTCAGGGTTAGCTATTATTCAGCTATTCCTATGAAATGTTGGGTTAATTAGCGGCTATTCCGAATCCAGAAATAGCTGTTATTCCGAGCTATTCCTTAATTAATCCAAATGTAATGTGTAGTCTCTTCGATCACTTAGTCACACATATTGTGTGGTAGTTAGAATTTGAACCAAGTCTCCACAGCCACAAAATAAAATCGCAACTACTAAGCTAAACGCATGCATTTAACATTTTTATAAGGAGAGTGAATTGTATAAACCTTAAAATATTATAAATAAAATTTTAATATATTCGATCAAAAATATTAAAATTAAGGGGTAGCTTAGCTGTAGAATGGCCCCTCAAGAAGCGTGCAGCTTTAAGATTTGTATCAAAATATGATCATCAATCTAGATTTGTCCCGAATAAGTGGGAATATGTATACACTTACAGTAAAATCCTTGTTGAATAACATTCCAACAGTGCAGAATGCAGTGCCGAAGAAGCCCATGACTAGCTGCATCTCCATAACTAACCTGTAAGTCACCGGCACTCGCACCTTTTCATACTTCATCTGGCTTAGCTCAACCAGTGGTAGCACCAAGCCATACATTGCTGCAGCACCAAATGTCATACCAAAACCAAGATAGTACTTCTCCTTCGACTCTCCTTTCGGCCTGTCCCCGCTCGAGTTTATCCCCAGCATAGCTGCTCCAACGATCAAAAGCACCACGGCATTAACCGAGTATGCAGTGAACCTCTGTTTCACTAGCAGAAATGCAAAAAAAGCCGTGAAGGCAAGCTGAGTGGATATAAGTATGGATGATGTCGACACTGGAAGGTATGATATGCCATATGCATAAAGCCAGTCAGCCAGTCCAGTGAGCACTCCGATGAGGGCGCAAGATGTGAAAAGCGACGGTGACATGATGACTAATTTTTTGTCTCTGCGTCTGAAGTACAATATGAGCAGCGGGATTAGAATAAGTGGCCAGCCACCGGTCTGGAGCCAACTCGAGAGCCAGATTCGCTTGCCGCCTTTTAGAAAGTAGAGGCGCAAAAGAAGGGGACTCCCGGCTGTGCCAACAACCATCATAGTGAAATTTAGGATTAGAAGAGAGACTTTGGTTAGGCTTTTTCTTTTGTGGAGTTCGTTGTTAGGTTCCGGAACAGGTTGCTGAGATTCTACTTCCATGTTCTGGATTTTTAAGGTTTGATGATATTTGATATAAAAAAATTTAGGGGGAAGAAGAAGGTTGTGATCCTATGGTATTAGCATGGTCTGTGTATGAGATCTAATATATAGGAACTGGAATAGAAGGCTTTTTTGAGGGGTGGCAAGCTTATAAGAGTTCAGATTTCTTTAATCTCCCTTCTATTTAGCAAAGATGGTGATTACCTCAAACATTTAAGGTCATGTTGGGTTAATTCTTCTAATGTGTCACCATCAAAAAGGAAAAAAAAAAAAAATTGAGTCGACTATGAAAGAAAGAATTTTCAGTACACTATGTCATCAGCTCGTAATCAAGTTTTCTTTGATTTTTTTTCTAGTATTAAATGTGATTGGGGGGGCCAGGTATTTAAATAAAAGGACAACTGCCCCTGATATAAGCAAAATAATCATAAATCATTGCAGCTTTATGTTAACTCGTCTCTTATTAAGAATTAAGACGATTGAAGTGGATAATACTATTTAGAATGACATTATTTCAGATTTTGGAGACCAAATTAGTCCATTAATTATTACATTTATTTCAACAATGATATCGTTATTCTTGCTCTCATATAAGATAACACTAATCATTATTCAAAACATTCATATGAAAAAAGTGGTACTTATTAGGCTGATTAGTGAATTTAATTTATGCTCGAGAGAGCTTGCATTCTTGACATATATACGTCTAGTTATCATGCATGGAATTACCAGGATGAGATTTTAGGCCTACAAATAATTAATTTACAGAACTCTAAATTACAGAACTCATATCATTGATATGCACTGAAATAGTTATATATAGAAATGTGCAGAAAAAAAAAATTCAGTTATATAAAAAGATATTCATGGGAAACTGTATTTTTTTTTTCCTTTTGTAAGGCTATTTTACTTTGTTTATTGGGCCTAGATAAGTAGCTGGCCAATCACTAGAGAAGGTTATTTTTTACGAGGGTTCAAATACCTCTATATTTTTTGCCTCCATCTCTTTTCATTATTTTTAAAGTTCAAACAGTCGATCCGAACCGCTCAACGTAACCTTCATACTAAAATATGTTTGGAGATCAAATTTTATATTTTTAGGAATTTTTTTACTATTTTTTTAGATAGATACAAAATCAGTAAATCTGAACCATCTAAAAACAGTATTTTTGTACCTATCTAAAAAAATAGTAAAAAAATTCCTAAAAATATAAAATTTGGTCTCCAAACATATTTTAGTATGGAGATTAGGTTGAGCGGTTCGGATCGACTGTTTGAACTTTGAAAATAATGGAGAGAGATGAAGGCATGATGGAGGCACAAAAACATGGAGGCATTTGAACCCTCCACATTTTTTATTCATGTTGCTGCTGTTATTTGGTATACCAAGTGGATTATTTTGAACATTTTCCAACTTCTCAATCATCGCTACCACCTACCGGACAGAAGTGTTTCTTAAGAGACCTGTAGAAACTTCCAAGAAATATGATACCATTGTTTAGACAGACATAGAAAAAACATAGAAGAAAGTGCGCACAAGATTACAATGTTTGTTTACTTTCAATGATTTGCAACATCTGCCATCAAGAAACGAATCAACCAAGCTATCTATCTATCACTGTACTGGAATCCTTTGAAAATAAACAAGCCTACGGGCGTTATATATTCTATTGATTTTTCTGTCTGTATTTTAAATTTTATGTATCGCCATTATTACTCTCATTCTTAATAAAATTCAAAAAAATATTATTAAATAAAATTAAATCAAAATTACTTATCCTCTCTTGAGTCAAATAAACCAATTGTACAAAATTAGTATCTGATGTATTTTGCTAGATATTTATTATAAATACCGTTTGGTATTCTTCCATAAAAATGTTGAGTATTTGTAAACCGCAAATAAATTATATATTTTATATATACAAAGAAAATATTCAAATATAGCTAGATTGCACGTTAGAAATCCGGATGAAGAAATTCCTTCTGAATATTAAATAATTGAGTCACTTGACTTTCAACCTTTACTAAAAAAATATATCAAAATATAGTTGTCTTATTATATAGATGGACTTAATGTCTAATTACGAGTTAGGCTAATATGACACTAGTGTTATATAAAACTAAATAACACCACATCTTAAACCCTTAGATCTGCTTTAGGATCCGTAATATCCGTTTTTACTGTTCAAGCACTTCATTTTGTACGGATCTTAAAGCAGATCTAAGGGTTTAAGATGTGGTGTTATTTAGTTTATATAACACTAGTGTCATATTAACCCAACTCTCTAATTACCATGATTTTAATTATATGAAAATAATTAATTACGAAAGATGAGAATAATGTTTTATGAAAGATAACATTAAATCATGCTTATTTATTATGAAAGATGAACAAATAATGAAAAAAAAAAAATCTAAGAACTAGCATTTAGTCTAGTCATAAAAGTATATAGTCTCTATGTGAGAGATTATGGGTTCGAAACCGGATAGAAAAAATCATTTATTGTATTACAAGAATATTAAATAGTTGGGTGCCAATCTTTACTCAAAACATAATGAAAATAACCTATATAGACATTACTAATTAAGGATGGATCACAGAAGAAAAAAGAAGGAAAAATCTGACTCTTGTACTTTTCAGATGTAACGTTTATCTCAATATAATATATTATCTTAAGTATCTTTCTTTCTTAATTAGATGATATGGTGTGCATTCATTGTGAAAAGATAAGAAAGAGAGTCTATAGAAAAATTGAGTATAAATAAATAAATTTTCTCTCATCTCTCAGTAGTCAAAATCCTTCTATCAAATAGCACCACACCGGCAAACCCTTATAAAAATGTGCCGGTTATGGAATAAAACAAATAATTAAGATGTAAATTTCTATGATAACTTTGTGGAAACAAGTATATTGTGATATCTAAATGTAGTGGTTTGCTAACGGGTAGGGTACGGGTACCTCGGGTATACCCGGGTCGGGTAGTCGGGTAGGGCGGGTACGGGTAGGACGGATAGTCGGGTAGATGGGTACGGGTAGGTCGGGTAGGTTTTTAAAAGAGTGTACCCTACCCGTTTCAAACCCGTGCCCGTCTCGGGTAACGGGTATGGGTAGTCGGGTAGGGCGGGTAGGGTATGGGTATTTTATTTTTTTTGAATTTTTTTCATTTTTTAATATTGTTTTTTCTGTTTTTAATACTATTTTTTTGTGGCAAAATAATTTTGAATTTTGAATTTAAAAAAAAAACGGGTAAACGGGTAAAAGTACACGGGTAAACAGGTAAAGGTACACGGGTAAACGGGTAAAGGTACATGGGTAAACGGGTAAAGTTGGTCGGGTAAACGGGTGCGGGTACAGGTAAAACCGGTGCGGGTAGGCGGGTTTCGGATACGGGTAAGACGGGTACGGGTTGGACGGGTTTTTTTTTCCAAATACTTGAGTCCGATCCGTCTCAAACCCGTACCCGTGTACCCGTGTACCCGTTTTCCCGCCTATACCCAGGCACGGGTACGGGTACCTCGGGTAACGGGTACAGGTCAGGTAAAACGGGTCATACCCGTTCGGGTTTTAGCAATTGTCTATCTAAATGTCATCCTTCCAGCGTTCCATTTACTTTTCCTGGTTGGTAAATCCTCTCTGAATTTTCAACACAACCAAATCAAAGATTAATCAATCAAGATGTAAATTATTTATATCTTTCAATGAATATGAGATATAAAAAAGGACACATGGATTATAATTTTTATGAAGAACTTTCCATTACAATAATTTAACTTCTATCAATAAATGCATCTAATCATCTCTGAAGTAGTTGCATCTAACTTTGCATGATCTTCTTCCAACATCCACAAAAATTGTGATGATTCGACATAGAATCTGATTGGGAAGATAACATTTATCCTTCCTGATTTATATCTAGGTGGTCCCATTGACATTTTCTCTTGCCTTCTTGGCCTTGATTTCACCATAGAAGTAGGAAGCAAAACCCCACAGGGAGAGCCCAAGAGCAATTCCTTTACCACTACTAAAAGGCTCACCGAAAAATGCCACGGCAAGAACCTCGGTTATCGGTAAAAGGACCGCAATGATAACTCCAGCGAGTAGAGATGAACCAAAGAAGATGGCACCAACGGTGCCGAGAAAGAAGCACTGGAATATGATGGCACTCCCGACAAGCACAATGTAGTACCTGGTCTCGCCGAGCCCAAACTCTCGAGCTTCATGTCGGATTGCCTGCAATATTTTTTATGGAAAATGCAAATAATTGATTTAAGGAACTCTTTGACGTCATTTACAAATGCAAAATTTAAGGAATTCTATGACTAAATTCTATTATTTATTTATTTCTAATAGTTAATTAAGAAACCAACTTGGAGGAAACAAATATGTGGAGCCCTAAAATCAAAGGCATATCTAAAGCCAAGCCAAATGATGTTAATTAGCTATTTTTATGTTTTTATTATTTGTAATTGTATATATTGAAATTTAATTGAATTCTTTAAAAAAAAATTATATATATAGTTCAGCCTCATAAAGTATCAAATGTGTGCATGTAGTAGTTCAGTGGTTAAAATTTTGATTTGTGGTTGTGAATATTTGCATTCAATTTGTACTTAAATTCACTCCGACTTAACAGTAATATCAGTTCTCAAGATTTAAAATATCCTTAAAAAATAACAATACATGATCCATTACGTCATGCCATTAAATTGTCTTTTCACTGAATCAGGAATTTGTTGACATCATCAAGCAATAGTACTGGACCTCTATGAGATACATACATATCTAATAATCTATGCCCGTGGAATTCAAATTTAGGATGTCACATCAATAGCTACATATATGTGCCAAAAATTTAATCAAGGACCTCTAGATAAGGCTCATTCCTCCAACTAAATTGGTGGGGTGCCATATCTGTTGATTGAATTTAATTTTGTTGTATATGTGCACATGCCTTACCAAAAAACCGCAACACACACACATATATCATGTATTGTATATCTATGGCATCTTGAACTAGTGTACAAATGAACTACAAATAGTTTTCTCTTTTCCTGTCACGATATCCCTTGCCAAGTTTGCCTGCACCATTTTTTAATAACATTTACTTGTTCAAGGCTTGTAATAACTGCCAGGGATAAAAATGGAATATCAGCTACGGAGTATATGTTGGTGATTTTCCCGGATTAATTAAAAGAAAATTAAGGATAATGAAGACATATTAAAGCAAACTAGTCATATTTACGTGGAAGTCAATATTGAAAGCAATTTGAGATAACTTTTAACACTCAACAAACTAATCCTGTCTCTCTCTCTCTCTCTTTCTCTCCACTTATTCACCCATAATGTGTAGTCTCTTCGATCACTTAGTCACAATGTGTGGTAGTTAGAATTTGAACTAAGTCTCCACAGCCACAAAGTAAAATTTTAACTACTAAGCTAAACGCATGCATTTAACATTTTATAGGGAGAGTGAATTGTATAAAACTTAAAAAAAAAAAAAAATTAAAATTATGGGTTGGCTTAGCTGTAGATCTGCCCCTAAAGAAGCGTGCAGCTTTAAGATTCGTATCAAAACATGATCATCAATCTAGATTTTTCACGAATAAGTGGGCATATGTATACACTTACAGTAAAATCCTTGTTGAATAACATTCCAACAGTGCAGAATGCAGTGCCGAAGAAGCCCATGACTAGCTGCATCTCCATAACTAACCTGTAAGTCACCGGCACTCGCACCTTTTCGTACTTCATCTGGCTCAGCTCAACCAGTGGTAGCACCAAGCCATACATTGCCGCAGCACCTAATGTCATACCAAAACCAAGATAGTACTTCTCCTTCGACTCTCCTTTCGGCCTGTCCCCGCTCGAATTTATCCCCAGCATAGCTGCTCCAACGATCAAAAGCACCACGGCATTAACCGAGTATGCAGTGAACCTCTGCCTCACTAGCAGAAATGCAAAAAGAGCCGTGAAGGCAAGCTGAGTGGATATAAGTATGGATGATGTCGACACTGGAAGGTATGATAGACCATATGCATAAAGCCAATCATCCAGTCCAATGAGAAGTCCGATGAAGGCGCAAGATATGAAAAGCGATGGTGACATGACGACTATTTTTTTGTCTCCACGTCTGAAGTACAATATGAGAAGCGGTATTAGAATAAGTGGCCAGCCACCGGTCTGGAGCCAGCTTGAGAGCCAGATGCGCTTGCCGCCTTTTAGAAAGTAGAGGCGCAAAAGAAGGGGACTCCCGGCAGTGCCAACAACCATCATACTGAAATTTATTATTAGAAGAAAGATTTTGGTTAGGCTTTTTCTTTTGTGGAGTTCGTTGTTAGGTTCCGGAACGACAGATTGCTGAGATTCTACTTCCATGTTCTGGATTTTTAGGGTTTGATGATATTTGATATAAAACAGATTTAGGGGAAGAAGAGGAAGGTTGTTATCCTATGGTATTAGCATGGTCTGTGTATGAGATCTAATAGATAGAAACTGGAAATAGAAGGTTTTTTTGAGGGGTGGCAACCTTATAAGAGTTCAGATTTCTGCAATCTCCTTTTATTTAGCAAACATGGTGATGACCTCAAACATTTAAGGTCATGTTGGGTTAATTCTTCTAATGTGTCACCGTCAAAAAGGAAAAAAAAAAAAAAAATTGAGTCGACTATGAAAGAAAGAATTTTCAGTACACTATGTCATCAGCTCGTAATCAAGTTTTCTTTGATATTTTTTTTTCTAGTATTTTATGTGATTTGGGGGCCAGGTATTTAAATATAAGGACAATGCCCCTGATATAAGGAAAACAATCTGTTGAAAATAAAGAAGATTATTGTATTGAAGTATATTTGTTATTTTTATTTTGTATTGAAGTATATATATCTGTTGAAAATAAGGACAGCTGCCCCCAGATAATTTTTTCTAGTATTTTATGTGATTTGGGAGCCCAGGTATTTAAATTAATATAAGGACAACTGCCCCTGGTTAGTGGTTACCCTGTATTGAAGTATTGAAGTATTGAAGTATTGTATTAGAATTCATAAAATCTGTTGAAAACAATTATGAGGAGATTATTGTATTGAAGTATATATATTTGTTATGTTTATTACAAGAGTTTCTACACCTGTTTATACTAAAATTATATTTAAGTGACCGTTTGTACTATTTTGCTATTTATGTTAATGCGGTACACATTATTGTTTATTTTATTACTATAAAAATATATTTTCTATTTCCTTTATCCTTAACCTCTTGATCTATGATACGTGTCTGAGATCAATTCTTCTATGTTTCTTTTTTTTATTTTCAACACAATCATTGCAGTAGTGTATACTATATAGCATCTCCTCTATCATTGCTTTATATATGCTATAAAGACGTTTATATATGCTAACTCGTCTTTGATTAAGAATTAAGACGATTGAAGTGGATAATACTATTTAGAGTGACACTATTTCAAACGAAACAAACACCTTTTTTAGACAAAATTAGTAAATTATTACATTTATTTCAACAATGATATCGTTATTCTTGCTCTCATATAAGATAACACTAATCATTATTCAAAACATTCATATGAAAAAAATGGTACTTATTAGGCTGATTAGTGAATTTAATTTATGCTCAAGAGAACTTGCATTCTTGACATATATACGTCTAGTTATCATGCATGGAATTACCAGGATGAGATTTAGGCCTACAAATAATTAATTTACAGAACTCATATCATTGATATGCACTGAAATAGTTATAGAAATGTGCAGAAAAAATATATATTCAGTTATATATACTTCGATACTTGTAGAAGATTTTGATCTGACCAAAGATATTCATGGGAAACTGTATTTTTTTTTTCCTTTTGTCGTAAGACTATTTATCAATAATAATTTTTAAATTAGTAATTAATAATAATTTTCTAATTAAAATTTTAATAATAAAATATTATGAAATTTAGAAAAATAAAAAAATAAATTGAAAAGGTAAAGATGGAATTCAAGGTGAAAAAAATACAATTAAAATAATTTATTTCCAAAGAATAATAAATAAATTGAGAAGATGGATTAATTAAACTACTTTAAATCATCTACATACCTCCCAAGATTTTTGGAAAAAGAAAATTGGTCCAAGCTAATTATTTCTCTGCCATCGTTTTAAGCTTTGAATGGAAATGAACTTCAGAATATGGACTCAAGTTGGGTTAGAAAAAAAGTCCATCCAATCAGGGGTGGACCTAGAATTTTTGTCAAGAGGGGGCAAAAAAGTATCGAATTGGGTTTAAATAGCTTAATGGATTTAAATCCATTAACTAATTGGATACTCAATAAAAAAATAATATTTTGACTTATATTTTTCAATACCTTGACTTACAATTTATGATCCTATAACTTATAATTAATATTACCAATCATAATTCAAGAAATTTATTTTGATCTTAACACTAAATTTAACCTGAATTACAAATCAAACATCCAGAGGCAAAATTTTTTTCAGAGAGGAGCAAAGTCAATCGGTACCAATAGATCATCACTAAAACTCAAAATTCAGAGAGGCGGCTCCCCCCTATGTTACAGTAGATCCGTCCCTACATCAAATACATTATGAGAAAATTTAGTCCAAAAGTTCAATACAAATCATGAAATTATGTTCATCCAAAAGGAGCCTTAGTCGATATTCATATAATATTTAAAATAACAGACCAACATTATATATTTAACAAATAAAATAATAATTAATATAATCTTTATTAGTTCGGATAAATAGCAAGTAATTAAATGAATGCATGTGAATAATATTATAAATTAAAAAATATATACCATACAAAAACGTCCAATGGGTAAAGATATCACCCGAATTAAGAATATACCATTATTTGAGTCAATTTAAAATTATTACATATATATACTTTTTATTTTCTGCAGTTACCCTACATAGAGAATAATAAATTCGTTTCAGCATTTACTCGTATCCTAGATTAATTCTATCCAGGTACCTGAGGTGCAGTTAATAAAAATGAACAGTCAGATTAGCTCTATCTATCCAGGCCAAACTCAATCCGGTAACCGTTGAGGTTTGGGGTGTCTGCTTTGAGATTCGTGCCAAGTGAAATGAACGATCCAGATTGACCACTTGCACCTCAGGTACCTGGGGTGATACGGATTCACAGTCCTATAGCTACAAACAAATTATAGTTCAAATGTAATAGAAGATATTTGTTTTTCGCAGATGCGACAAAGGGAAAGTTGAATTTAAAGTAACTTTGTTACTTGTAAGACTTAAAAAGGCTTCTATCACCCGAAAATCAGGCTGCAAATAATTGAGTCGGATCCATATTCATGCACTGTTTGAATTTTAGTTCGGAACGTCTTATTCGAATTTCGAATTTATTCGGTTCCAAATTTATGCACATATACTGTAAAATTGAATGAATCTTCTACACAGTAAAATTTATAATTGAATCTTGTATACTGTAAAATTGAATCTTGTATACAGTAGAATTTTCAATTGAATATTGTTCGGATGAGTAAGAAGCCTCTCTATCATCTCTTTCTTCCAGATTTTCACAAGACGAATACTGTAAAATTACAAGATGAATACTGTAAAATTATAAGATAAATACTATAAAATTAACAAATCAATATTCCATATCGCATTTCTATCACATCTTTTCTCCAGATTTTCACAAGATGAATACTGTAAAATTAACATGGCAATACTATAAAATTAACAGATCAATACTCCACATTGTCTCTCTATCATTTCTTTCTTCCAGATTTTCACAAGATGAAGACTGTAAAATTAACAAGACAATACTGTAAAATTAACAGACTAATACTCCATATCGTCTCTCTATTATCTATTTTCTCCAGATTTTCACAAGATGAATACTGTAAAATTAACGGGGCAATACAGTAAAATTAACAGATCAATACTCCATATCACCTCTCTATTATCTCCTTCCTTCAGATTTCATTTGAAATGCTAGATCTGTTACTGCATACAATGAACACAACAAATTCAACAGAAATAACTTACTAGATTTGAATTTTGCCGTGCTCTTCAACAAAAACAACTTCTATTCGATCGCGCTCCACAATTAAAGGTTCCATTGTGATCATCTATAAAAAATTGAAGACGCTGCCGAAGCACTACTCGTCCTGGTAGCGACGAAATCGAAAGCAATGGAGGGAGTAAGAATAAAATCAATGACTATGAATGAGCGGGTAAAGGCCAAGCTTCATACAGACGTTGATTTCCATTAGAAGTTGTTCTTTAAATTCAAACACTTTCGGCTAACAACTATTTCAAGCTAGATTTCTCACTGAACTCTTGAAAAGCACCTCGCTAAGTTCCTTATTATAGACTTTTTTCAATAGGCAGAGATTTAAATTACCGGCCAAGAAGTATAATTATGAAAGAATGGAGGGAGGAGAGAGATTTCTCCTTTGATTACGATTTCTCCTTTGAAATACTAGAAAGAACGAAGGGAGGAGAGAGATCAATAGCGATAATAAGAAATTTATTTATATACGCGTATTTCAGTTATGTGGGGACCGGAGTCGTTAAAACAATTTAAATGAGAGTTGGATAAAGTTGTGGATAAATGGTGGACAAAATCCAGTAGACATAAACTTTTTCTCATAAAATAAATCAAAATATACTCTAAAGCGATCCGAGACAATAAGAAAGGAGAAATTTCATTATACCCTAAATAACCACGAAATTTCATATTTTCCTTCTAAAATTCATAATATCATATTTACCCTTTTAATTTTAAGAACTTAGAAATTAAGTTACTCAATTTATTGACTTTTTTTTTACTAAAATTCTTTTAAAATTTATAAAAATACTCATTTACTCTTTATTAAAAAAATAAAAAAAATATGTAACATGTTTCAGAGTAATATTTAGTCTTCTAATTGACCGATTTTTAGAACAAATGATTCATTCTTGCTTGTGACGCACACCCAAGCATATGAATAACTGTCATTGTATATCTGTCACAAGTAGAGCAATGAACCAATTGTCCTTGAAAACTGATCAGTTAAAAGACGAAATATTTTCCTTACATAGATTATATTTTTTTTTACTAAGTGATAAAAACGAGTACTTATAAATTTATAAAGAGTTTTAATAGAAAAGTCAACAACTTGAGTAAATTTGTGAGGTTTTGAAATTTAGAAGGGTAAAATATGATATTATAAATTTTAGAGAGGGAAATATGTAACTTGAGGTTTTTTAGGGGTACACATGAAATTTTTATTGTGATGTTGAAATATGATATTATGATGTTATAATTTTAGAGGGGGAGATATGTAATAGGACGTTAAATATTTAATTTCACAGGGCAAAAGTATGATATTATGATATTATGGTGTTGAAATTTTTAACAAGTATTTATGTAGTTCAGTCCAATGAAGCACGCCAAAGCAAGCTAGACTTTTGGGAAAGAATATTCAATAAATTATTTGGTCTCAAAGTTTGGAGATTGTATTGTTTATCCTTGTCAAATTGATATTACCTATTTGTTTTAACGAAAAATTAGAAGTCTACTATTTGAAAAATTAACTCAGTGATAGTCGAGGCAGGTATTTTGTTTATAGCTTGGGTCTCTGATTTGGTTGTAGCAACGATTAGAGCACCCTTGACCTTGAACTTGAAGCTTCTATTGCTCAATTATTGATGGAAAATTGTGCTCTCTTATTTCAGATTGGGGTTGTGCATTAATTGTAGCTTGGGTGTCTGACACAAGATATTTATTTTTAGAGAAAATAATGGATGTTTACTCTATCAAAATTTTATGTCTATAATTTAAAACTCAAATTTTTTAATGTTTATAATTAATTTACAAGATAAAGGACTTAAAGGCTCTTTCACATAAGATTTTATCTTTTATCACAAAATTAAAACCAGACGGGCTTGAACTGGTTCATAGCTAACCCAACAAAATCAAGGTCAGCCTTGTGTTTTCTGAGTTAATTGATAAATCTTTTTCCTGAGTATTTTTTTTTTTAAGAGAGAAAAACGAAAGTTACCACATCTACATGATGAATTAGTTTTAGTTCAAACAAAATTAATTAAGGATTTATTCACACCTTCCTATGAAATTTAAATGGAATTTCTTGATTTTAACATGTATGTCGTATGCCACAATTAAACTTTTTAACCTAGGTATAATTTATTTTTATTTGATATACTTTGTTTCGTTCGGTCAAAGTCAAAAGGCTCCCATGTAAGTTTAGGCAGAAAGCAAACACATAAATACTTTTTGCTCAACCAGATAACGACAACTTTTGACTCTATTTTCAAATCAAGTGAAAAAATTGTAAAAGTAAAAAATAATTAAACGTGTAGACTATTTTTACCGTCTATTATAGACTATTTTTAGTTTCAAATTATTTGATAAATGATAATAATTACATCAAATTTTATGTTTTTCCGTGTGTATTACTATTACGTCCATAAAATATAGATTAAATTTCATGAGTCCAATTAAATTTAATTTTTTTAAACTCTTTTTAATATATATTGTTTACCGATATCAAAATTATACAATAAACAGGTGTCAATCTCAGTCGTTATTTCATTAGTTCAGTGCATGCACTTTAAGTCTTTTTAGTTCATGTAGACAGTAACTTAATTTGTATTATATTTTTCCCTTTTCCTTAATTTTAGTGTAGAAAGTAAAGTTGTCCTCTCAATAAACTTCAGCAAACAGCGAGTTCATTTGTAAATTTAACCAAATCAAAAGTGCTAATTAATTACGGGTAAATTAGAACATTTTTTATAAAACCAATTCTTCTATCCATTTCCTTTCAAGTAATGAACTTAAAATTAAAAATGAGACAATTAAAGCATGGTAATTTCTTTTTGGAAAAAAAAAAATCCTTTTAACCACAATATATTATTAATTTACAAGAGGAAAATCATAACCAAACCTATTAATCCGTTCTGGGGTTCATACAATTCCGTTTATTTAGCAATAATTGATTGCAAAATTACTTGGATTATGAAAAAGCAAACAGCTCATACAAATAAACCAAAATTAAGCACTTTTTCTTCCATTTTAATTATTTCTTGAACACTCTTCCAATATTTTGGCTCTTAGAGCAGCTTCTTTCTTCTTCTGATTGGTTTCAAAGTAGTCGCCGTAAGAATACGAGGCGAGGCCCCACAACGACAGAACAAGTGCAATCGCTTTGTCACTGCCAAATTTCTCGTTGAAGAAAATGACACTCAAGACTTCAGTTATTGGAATGAAGCCAGCGATCACGATGCCCGCGAGCAGCGTGTGTACACAGAAGATCATGCCGACTGTGCCTAGGAAGAAGAATTGCCAGAAGATCGAGCACCATACCAACACAACGTAGTATCGAACCTCGCCGAGTCCGAAATTTCTCGCCTCATCTGGAATTGCCTGCAAGTGGTACCATAGTTTTGTAAAGAAAGAATTGCATAATTATTGATATTGGTCAGTACGTTATATATACCAAATGTAAATGCTTTTCTGATCAAATTATATGTTTGGTACCAATTAAATCCATTAATAGCTCTTAGATCAGATAATTAGATGGCTATGAGAGGCCCAGTGGACATTCTGGCATAGCACATGAAAACAAACCTGATTTTACTGTTCCTTGAAAACTATTTACCTCAATTTATAAATAGAACATTCTGGCACAGCACATGATGTCTGGAGTCTAATACTATAGTGCCATCAGATATAAACTAAACTATAGTACACAATTATGATTCTTTGTCACCAAATGGGCCCTCAATTATTGTCGGCCAATTTGTCAAAAGCCAGTAGAGACTTGTGCAGCCCAAAGACTAACTAAAGAGATTCTTTAATTTTCTGAAAAGAAGACAGCCCAATGACTAGGAACCACACACCACAAGTGCTCTACTAAATTCCACATTCTAATTATATCCATAATAGTCTTGATAGTCACTACCAAGTTTTCAAAAAAAAAATTATATCCATAATTCACATCTTGTATCCCTTAATATCTGAGAAAATGTTTCGTGTTAAGATATTGACCAGGCTTCTAAATAGCTAGCTATAGCGGCGCTATAGCTTTTTTGGACCATAAACGCTAAGCTATAAGATGAAATTACGCTAACTCAGCTACGGCCGTTATAGCTATAATAGCTGACTGCTATTACCGCTATATGAGACCCGCTATAGCTACCGCTATGCTACATGATTTTTTTTTTACAATTTATATGAACTTCTATACTTCTATTCTTATTTCTAATGTTACATGGTTTTCTACGATAAGCATATTAAACCAAACTATATGTTTCTATTTTTATTTGTGATTTATTCTATTATTCTATATCGAGAAATATTCAAATACTAATTCTTTATTTTGATTACTCTTTTTATAGTATTTATTTGTAAATAAAGTTGATTTTGATTATTATTATTATAATTATAAAATTTGTAAATATATATATTGACTTCATTTACAATTGCTCTTTGTCTATTATAATATGTAATACCATGAAGTATAAACTATTAAATAATGTTACTTTTTAGATTTTTTTTCTTCTTATTTGCGTAATTGATAAAAAATATAGACTTAGATCAGTTGTCATTTCATTGTTACATCAATTCTCTAATATTGATTATGTTAATAAGTAGTAGAAATATATAATATAAAGTTTGAAAAGGGAAAATCGCTATGTGTGATAGCTTCCGTTATAGCTACGCTATTTGCAATAGCTTTTTTTTTTGTCTCCTCACTATGCCACTATAATCGCTATTTAGAACCTTGATATTGACAGATCTCATTTAAGTTTATACAACCCGTGATCAATTGAGTTCAAATTAAAAAGTATATGACTAGTGCGCTGCAACAAGTCAAACCGGCTGTGTCAATATCTCTGTATCCAATTGAAATAATTGTAGTACTACTACTACTATGTTTAGTACCTGAAAATCCTTGGCAAAGATCATACCAATAGCACAGAACAAGGTTGCAACAGCCCCCATGACGAGCTGCATCTCGACAACAAGCGAGTACGTTATCTCCTGGTTCACCTTCTTGTACGTCAGCTCAATCAGCGGCAGGATTAACCCGTAAAGTGCCGCACAACCTAGTGTTAGAAAAAACCCTTTGTAGTAATCCGCATTCGACTCTCCGCTTGGCCTGTCCGAGCTAGCATGCAACCCCAATACCACTGCCCCTACCGTCAACAACGCAACCGCATTGAGCGAAAATGACGTGAACCGTTGCCTCACCACGAGGAATGCGAAGAAGGCGGTGAACCCAAGCTGAGTGGAGATCAGTAAAGCTGAGGTGGAGGCTGGAAGAAAAGATAGCCCATAAGCGTACAAGTAATCGTCGACGCCGGTGAGAATCCCAAGTACCACACATGCCAAGAAAAGTTTTGGGGTGGAGAGGAAGAAGCGAGCGGTGGGGTCGGTGCGGCGGCGGTTTTGGTAGGAGAGGTACATGGGGACTACGAGAATGGGGAACCCGGCTGTCTCAAGAAAAGCCGAGAGCCATTCGCGCTTGCCTCCTTTATGAAAATAAAGACGCGACGTGAGGGGCCCTCCGGTGTTTCCCAATGCGCTCAATAAGACGTTAAGCCCGATGAGGAATACCATTAACCGGCTTTTGTTGCTGTTACCACCGGTCGTGTCACGTGTAGGCTCCACAACGCCACCGCTCTCTATGCTCATGGTTTTGCCTCTGGTTTGGTTCTCTAAGTCTTGCTTCGCTTTCTCTACATCCATGATTAGAGAAGAGGTGCTTAATTTCAAGGGGAAAGAAGGAAAGGTTTTAGGTGGTGGTACTATTAATTCCTTAGTTGGCTATATATAGAGAAAGAGAAGGGTTTAAGTGGGGGCGGTAGATCATTCACTATCTCTCTCTCCCGTGCAAGGATCGGTTGGTTTGCATCGCGTTAAATGGAATTGGAATCGTATTGGAATTTAAATTTGTGAATTTTATTTATGTGTACGGACAGGCATAAAAAATGACATGCGTGAAACATTTATTGTGTTGTTTTTCGTGAGAAAAAAACAAAAGCTTACGTACGAAATGAGAGTTTTAAACATAAAATTTCTGAAGAAAATTCAAAATTAATTTGTGCAAATTTGATATCTCATTGACTGAAGAACCGCGGCGCAAACAACAAAATCCTTTTAAACGATACACAAAATACAGGATCCTTATCCGGATTTGCAGAACTGCAAAAAACATTTGCATCTCTGTTTGAGATTCTAATGATTTAATTGTTCATTTTTCTTAATTATTTTCTTTCTCTCATCTGATGATATCCTAATTTGAAACAATATGTTGGTTCGGATTACATGGAAATTTATATATATTATATGCATATTTAATTTCTACTTGCAACTGTTGTCACTATTAGATATAGACAGATCGAGTAGTACATTAATTAGATTTTGTCCATGTTATATAATTTAATCAACACAAAACCTTCAAAGATTCTTGTTGATTTGGACATTGCATTTTGACATTTTGTAATAGTATCTTAGATTAATTGTGATCTTTCTCCATTGTAATCCAATTACAATAACCTTCATTTACTTCATTCGTGGAGGTTTGGGTTTCTTCCTTCATCACGCAAATTAAGAGCTTATTTAATATTGTAAACTAAACTATTCTATTTTTCTTTGCATCAATATATTGACATTTAAGCAAATTTATTCTCGAACGAAATAGACATATCATGAATAAAATTAACAAAAATTGTTTCTTGTTTTTATCAATAAATTATTTTTCACTACATGCTATGCCTTCACTATATTATTTTACATCTTTTGCTTGTTGAAAGTAGAGGGGAGAGGATAACTACAATGTTGAATGTTCTATTTGGAACCGGATTAATAATTCAATTTCAGTAATTTTATAAACTTAATTACAGTGTGCTTCGGCCACAAAAAATTAGAAAGTACTAAAACCGAATTAATTTTTCAGAATTTTGTTTTTATTTTATTACTGAATTATTATTTTTAGTTAAGTTTGTGGTCAAGTCATTTAATTGTTTTAATATAAGAAATCTTCATCCGGTTTTGAAAATGTGACCTCTCACACAGAGAGCATTGTCTTTGTCATTAAATCAAAAATTAGTTTTTTATTACTAAGTTTATTAAAATGCTCAAGTTGTGCATTTGTACCAAGTACATGGATTGACTTAATAATTCGATCTCAGTAGTTTTGAATTTTGTGGTCGTAGGTGTGGTTATTATGGAAATCATTGGTATTGAACTATTGTTTTGGTTTTACCTCCTTGAAACTAAATTATTGATTTGGTTCCATTTATTTTTCGAAGAAAGAAACTGAATCATTTTCCTGATAATTTAATCTTTCATTTTAATAGTTCAGTTCCATTTAATTTTCGAAAAAAAATATTATTTTGCTGATAATATGATTTATTATTATTTTTTAAATGTTGGATTCTAAATTTCTAATTTTTCTCAGGCTGTATTTGAGGAAAATATCCGCCCAAAGGAGAATTATGCGAAAAATGGAAAATCAAAGAAAACAAGCGAGGCGATGAGACAAAGTGCTGATTAGGGATGTTCATCAGTTCGGTTCGGTTGAAATTATCGAACCGAATTAGCAAACTAAAGTTATAATTCGGTTTTAGAAAAAGAATCGAACCGAACCGAATCAAAGTTTTATTTTGGTTTGTTCTGTTTATTCAATTCAAACCAAAATATATTATTTTTTTAATTTAAAACAATTGAGTTATAATAACCGAAATATATAAGAAATAAACCAGAAAATTAAGAAATAAATAAAAGTATTTAAAACAATTGATTAAGAAATAAAATGGAGTATTAAGAAATAAACCAGGGTAGTCCGAATCAAATTCATAATATATAAAAGTTTGGTCAGTTCGGTTATTTTGATTTTGAAAATTTTCAAACCGAACCAAACCGATCCATAAAACCGAAAAAATTGAACTATTTTGTCCAAACTAATTCAGTTTGATTCAAAACTGATTATACCGGACCCAATGAACACCCCTAGTGCTGATACTGTAGTGCGTGTCAGCGTGTCGGGTCCTTTAACTCGACCGGGACCTTTCCTGCGGACACATTAACAAAAAAATGAAAAGAAAAAATGATTAATGATCAACCAAGTAAAAAATAATAATAATTTATATGGTAGGTCAAGTGCTCATGCATTTATCATTGCCCAATTTCATTTTGTTGTTGTTACACTATTTTCTGGTTCTTATGACGCAATATTTAATCATGCAATACTTTTTTGTCATTATAAAATTAACATTTACAAAAAAAAAAAAAAAAAATCTACCTTTCAAGTGCAAATTAAGATCAAATGTAATGAAGATATCATGGTTGTTGATTATATTCTGAATAATTTATACAAGTTTTTCTTCTTCAAAAAATGTATACAAGTTTTTATGAAGACATCTTTTAAAAATAGCTCTATTTGTACACATTTCGGAGATGTTTAGGAAGAGACAGTTCGTCAAAATTAATGAGGATATTTTTAAAAATATGTTCGTTGCATAAAAACACAAATTTTGTAAATGTATGAGGACTTATTATTATTCAGGGTCATAACTACAAAATTATAAATTTTCAATTTATATAGGGGTCTTAAATGAATATATTCTTCACTAAGACCAGCCCCTATTATTATCATGAAGTTTATATATATATATATATATATATATTATGGTTTATCATGATGTATTCTTACGAATATAGAAGAGTTATATATATATATATATTTTCCGAACCAGTCCTCCAATTTTTCTATTATTTTTCTTGATATCATTTGTATTGATTTCTGCTTCTTTACAAATATATGACACCGCTCTCTCCAAATGACAAAGTGTGACATGTATCTGCTTTATGATATGATATGCAACAAACATATTTTATAGCAGTTTACGGGGGCTGTATGGTGGTGAAACATTGTGATAGTATATTATAGTATTAGTAATCATAGTTGAATGAGAATGAAATTAAATAAAAATGTAGAAAAATGAAAAGTTAGAATTACAATAAAAATTTACAGTCAAATCTTATTTTCTCTTTGCATTTTACTACTTCCTATTATACTCAAATGCAATTAATAGACTATTTTAATTAAAAGTTAGAATTACAATAAAAATTTACAGTCAAATCTTATTTTCTCTTTGCATTTTATTTCTTCCTATTATACTCAAATGCAATTAATTGACTATTTTACGAGAGAGGTGAACAATTAAAACAATGAATATTTTATATGTTATTTTTTTAATTGTTTTATTATTTTTTTGACTACTTGACTATGTATTAAATAAATTTAAAACTTTAAATTTTTTGCATATACATGCATTACTCGTAAAGTAATTGAATTATAATAGTTTAGATTTGTAGTTCGAAGTCAACCCGATTGTCTTTTGAAGGTGTACTCACCAATTTCTCTTAGTAAGTATATCACACTCTAATTTTGCTCTCCAAATAGTACTACGCTGAATGTCTCCGACCTCATTTATGCACTATTTTAAAGTTTGCTTTTGACCTACAACATGAACATTATACATGCTCCCAACAACAGAAGAATTGCATGCAGTCCAAATAATTCCTAGTGCATATCAGTCAGTACTTGTGGATCGGTTTCAATAATTTAAATTTATTTTATTTAAAATCAATTTAATAAAAATGTTAAGTTAACATCACTAACTATTTTGATGAGCAAGTACACAATAATATTACTCAGATTCTAATTGAATAGAGTATATATGAAATTGACCACGACTAGGTTGAACTTGATCTCAATCGGCGAATCTATGCTAGGCAGAAGGCACAAATGTGATGGACACCAATGGAGCATTATTTTGAATTTTTAGTAAATTTTGTTCGATTAAATCACTATCAACCCAACCACAAAAATCGAATAATATATATATGGATATGCTCTATATTAAAAAAAAATCAAACCACAAAAATCGAATAATATATTATCTATACAAGTAGAAAGATGGTTAAGTCTGCATGCTTTTCGTGCGTGCGTGCCACATCATCATCTTTCTCAGTTGTTTACTAATTTTTCCGATGGCTACATTCGTTCGTTCACTTTTCAATTGTAGGATTCACATTCCCTCAGGTTACCTGACTGAGTACAATTCAATCGGACGGTTCGAAATTGAAATTTTTAACTTGGCACGAATCTCAAAGCTCAAATAATACTCCTGCGCCATTCCGAGATGGCACCAGCTGAGATTAAATCTGGACCGTCCGTTTGAATTGTGTTGAGTCAGGTACCTGGGAGGATACGGATCTGAAGAATCAGGATAACAATGCCGTTGCACTTTGAAACAATTAAAAATGGCTGTTCGATTTACTGTAGCAAGCTTTCATGTAGATATTTATGAAGCAAGTCTTCTTGTGACCTTCTTGCAAAAAAATAAGACAAAAAATGCCACTTAATATTTTATCTTAATTTCAGAATGTGAAATCTCCATTTGACATGCTTCCGTGTCTTCACTCTATCAGCCAGAGAACAAGCTTAATTATTGAGATATTAGAAATAGAAGATCCAACAGAATGCTAAGATATTTTGATTGGATATTAGAAATTTAGAATTGATTGCTTTTTAGTTTTTACTATTTTCTTTTTGAAATTATAAACCAGGGCCTTGAACGGCGGCCTTACCATTTGTCAGCATGACGTATTTGTACGAGGATGACATTTTTTAATGGTGGAAGAAAATAGTTTAATTTAAAAAAAAATTATTTGTCAAGAGCGGTACTGTATTAATAATATGCGGTCATTAGACGAACAGGATACTGTCAAATAATTAATTATAATTTGAAAATAACTGAAAATAATTGTCCGATTAATCGGTATAATTTATAATAGTTTAGTCACTATCAAAGACTAATCGGCCGATTAATTAGCTTGAATAGACATTTTTTACAACACTAGTCAAAAGAGATTGATGCTTATTTTATTTTAATTTTTTTAAATAAGGACCGAATGAATAGGTTAGTTCACCTTTGTCACATTTTAAACAATCAGCCATTCAGAAAATATGAAAAAAAAGAATAATCGAACCACAACAAGTTGTAAAAAACTCATTTATTTTGAAATCTATTTAAAAATCCGAGCCTTCTCATTCTTCTTTCGTTTTCTGATTTCTCTCGTCCAAAAGCTTCTACTCGGCCACAACAAGTTTCTAATATTTTTTCCTACTCAAAAACTCATTTATTTTGAAATCTATTTACATAATTTTTGATAGTTTTTAAGGGAGATCAAATCATTAATTTGAGCCGTCCGATTAAAATCTACAATAATATTAAAGAGATTTCGTAAATTATTCATTGAAATTTGATCAAACTGTCCAGATCTATGAACAGAAAAGGGGGAACATGATACACAATATTTGTTATGGTCCTTCCATTATTTCATTAGACAATAAACAGATAATTAGGCACATGTTGCCTAAAAGAAATCAATAGACCAAAACAGAAAACCAACAAGTTTGTTTTCTAAAAGGCAACCAAACCTTTCATGGGAGCAGAGCAATAATAGGTACCGCTCAATATTGATTAATTAATGGTTCAACATTCCCAATATATTATCTTTTATGTCGAATGGTCCCACTAATTTGTTGACAAAAATATACAAAATATTCTTAATGTAAAAATAAAAAAAGCAAAAGGACGGCCTTAAAAAAATCGGAGATTTTACATAATGCTCTTTTATTTCAAAACATACAACAAAATATCATTTTTTTCAAAATCCTTAACAAAATATTCCTGTGAACTCCATTTTCCTCCTCTTTTTCCCTCCCTCCCACTCCATTTTTACTCCTTTATATTATTTGTTTTGTAAAAATATACAAATGTGATATGAAAATAGCATTCCATTTGTTGTTGACAATGTGTATAAATATAAAAAGTTTGAAAAATCAATATATTACATTTTAAATGTACTGTTGGTTATTCTCTCTAAAGAGATTTATTGTTAGATATAGAAAGAACATAATTCCAAAATCATACATGATTATTGTTTATCACTTGATATTAAGTCAATGGTAGTTTAATTAATATTTTTAAGGAAATCAAATCATTCGATTATCAAAAACAGAATAGTTAGTTTTGTTGTGAGTAGTGTAAGAAAAGAAAACAGAAACAAAAAACTTGTGTATGCCTTTTATATTTATTAAAATTTGGCTAACGAATTTCTACAGATTTATTTTCAAACTTAATTAAGATAATCTTCAAATACAAATCCATGATCACTTTTTTTAAACAATTATAACAATGACTTTTTATATTATTATTAATATTACTATTATTATTATTGTTATTGTTGTTGTTGTTGTTGTTATTATTATTATTATTATTATTATTATTATTATTATTATTATCACTCCAAACTAAACACTACCTAGATAAAAAAAATCGACATATATCAATACCAAATACCAATCCAAAGTTCTTAACCAAACCTGTTGCGTTTTTATTCTTTTATGTTGAAGCCGGTAGACATATATTATATGGTATTTAGGTTCAGACCTTGTACATTCTTTAGAAAAAAATAAGAACTTAAAGTGAAACAATAATAATAAATAAAGAGTCATTGTTATAATTATTTAAAAAAGTGATGTATTTGTATCTGAGATTTTCTTAATTAAGTTTGAAAATAAATCTCTAGAAATCCGTTAGCCAAATTTTAATAAAGAGAAAAAGTTTCTGTCCACTGGGTTTTGTCCGCCATTTGTCCACAACCTTATCCACTCTCATCTAACTGTCTTTTTACAGTATACAAGATTCCATTGAAAATTTACAGTATTATTTGAAAATTTTACAGTATACGAGATTCAATTTTACAGTATATATTTTACAATATGCAAGATTCAATTGAAAATTTTACTGTATACAAGATTTAATTGAAAATTCTACTGTATACAAGATTCAATTGAAAATTCTACTGTATACAAGATTCAATTTTATAGTATACAAGATTTAATTGTAAATTTTACTGTATTGAATATTCAATTTTACATTATACAAGATTCAATTGAAAATTTTACTGTATACAAGATTCAATTTTACAATATACAAGATTCAATTTTACAGTATATAAGATTCAATTTTACAGTTTACAAGATTCAACCCAGTGCGGACGCTAATAATTAACTCTAACTGCCAATAATCACTAATAACTAACTCTAACTGCCAATAACTTCCTATAACTGTAATTTCCAAAAGTACAGTTTGAAAGTACATTTATTTTGTCATATTGTGCAAGTTGCAATCTTTTTCTAACTATCATGGAACCACTTCAAATAGTTGCTGGATGTTTTGTGATTAACTGATATATTTTATGTGATATATTGTATAATTATACAGCATGTAGAAGTAATTTTACAGTATTCGCGCAAGTCAAAGTTGTGAACAAATGGTGGACAAAAAGCTGTGGACAATTAGATGCTTCCTTTAATAAATATAAAAAGGCATACAAAAGTTATGTTTTTGTTTATTTATTTTTTTCTTACACTAGCTACTCACAACAAAACTAACTATTCTGTTTTTGATAATCAAATGATTTGATTTTCTTAAAAGTATTAATTAAACTATCATGGACTTAATATCAGGTGATAAACAATAATGATGTATGATTTTCAAAATATGTTCTTTCTATATCTAACAATATATATTTTTTTAGAGAGAATAGCCAACACTACATTTAAAATGTAATATATTGATTTTTCAAACTTTTTATATTTATACACATTGTAAACAACAAATGGAATGTTATTTTCATATCACATCTGTATATTTTTACTAAACAAATAATATAAAGGAGTAAAAATGGAGGAGTGGAAGGGAGGGGAAGAGAGGAGAAAAATGAGGTTCACAAGGATATTTTGTGAATTTTGAAAAGGAGCCATTTTCTTCTATGTTTTGAAATAGAAGGGCATTATGTAAAATCTCTCTTAAAAAAAATCTGAAACATATTCCCTCCAAAAAAGAAGTTTTTTTTTTTTTGAAAAAAAAGAAGAAGATGAAAGTCAATCTTTAAAGTTCATTTCACAGAAATATTAAAGAGTCAATTTAACAAACAAAATAAGAAATAAAAGACAAATTTTCTTAGTATCATAGTATGCACCTTTTGAACGCACGGTATTAATGTTTAATTTACACTATCCGACCAATTCTTTTTGTTAAAATTTATGCTATTTGAAATTAGTATCAAATATATGGTTAAATTAGCTACGTGATATTGAAAAAAAAAAGGCGACTACAACTCCAAAAAACCAAAAAACAAATTAAAAATACTCTCACAAGAATTTAAAAAAGTTCTTAAAAGTTCTTAAAAGTTCTTTACTTCTTTTACAAAAGGTGGATAAAAGAAAGCCTCGTGTTCAACAAAAAGAAAAGTTGAACAATCAATATAATAAAAACAAGAAGTATCTTTCTAATGACCATTCATTACAAAGAAACCATAGAAAAAGGGGGCTATTATCCCTTACAATGGCACAGATTAAGATACAATAACAAATAACAAATAAAAAAAAAAAAAAAAACACAATGACGTGTAGTTATATTTTGAGTCACTATTGTATTTGTCTCGTCAAAATGGGAACATGTCGCTTATTACATAAAATGAGTAAGACTTGGGTGCTATGGATAACATAGAGGGCTATGATGCTACGGCTTAATATTTGAGTTTTTAAAATTCTAACGGTTGATCCGAACCGTTCATATTGTTCTCCATATTAATATGTGTTTGGAGACCAAGTTTTATATTTTTTGAAAATTTTTTACTATTTTTTTAGCTAGGTAGAAAATCACTTATTAATAGTAAAAAAAAAATTCTGCACCATTAAGATATTTAATTTTCTAACTATCTAAAAAAATAGTAAAAAAATTTCAAAAAATGTAAAATTTGGTCTCCAAACACTTATTAATATGGAGAACAAAATGAACGGTTCGGATCGACCGTTAAAATTTTGCAAACTCAAATATTAAGCCGTAGCACTGTAGGCCTCTATGCTATCTATAGCACCCAAGCCTTACTCTACATAAAATAGTACATGAGATTCTTGTTCACGCAAAGATTCACATGAATCTACTTTGAATATCTTTTTTTCTTGGATATATAAATTTAAAATTGAGGAGGTTCGAATACCTCCATTTTTTTACCTCCACAATACCTCTATTTTTTACTTTTATAACTTAAAAATTAAAAATTTAAAAGTTAAAGTAAAATTATTAGATGTGATCTATGTTATTTTATCTATGTGCTCATAAAAAATTATCACATTCCAATTTTGTTTTTATGTGAATCAATAAGAAGAAAAATCAATGTCTAAAAATTATCCACATTATTACATTTTTTTACAAGCTCTTGATGACAATCAAAATAAAATTTGTTATATATAAAATAATGTAGATCACATCCAACGGTTTTATTTTGAGTTTTGAGTTTTAAGTTTTAAATTTTAAATTATTAAAATTTTAAAAAATAAAAAAAATAGTGGAGATAAAAAAAAATAGAAGCATTTGAACTCTCCTCTTTAAAATTTGAGAGGTCACAAGTAGTTTGATCAGTTCACTCACCATTCATTTATCTCGTTAAATGCAAACAAATATTTCATTAATTAATTACAAATAGTGAGAGAGAAATATTATGTGATGAGAAAAAGCGACGAATCTTCACAATAATATGTTCATCGGTTCGGTTCGGCAAATTAAAGTTATAATTCGGATTCTAAAATAGAACCGAATTGGACTGATTTAGCATTGCGATCGAATCAAACCAAACTGAATTAAAGTTTTATTTCGGTTTATTCGGTTCAAACCAAAATATTATTTTTTATTTAAAGTAATTAATTTATAATAAACTGAAGTATATTAATAAATAAATCAGAATATTAAGAAATAAACCAGAATATTAAGAAATAAACTAGAATATTAAGAAATAAACCAAAACATTTAAAGTAATAGATTAAGAAATAAATCTGGGCGGTCCGGACCAAATTCATAATATATAAAAGTTTGGTCGGTTCAGTTTTGAAAAATTTCAAACCAAACCGAATTTATAATTCGGTTTTAAAAAGCAAACCGAACCGAACCATTAAACTAAAAAAACAAACTGTTTGATTCAAACTAATTTGGTTGGGTTAAAACCAACTAAACTGGACCTAATGAACAGCCCTAAATACAAGCATAACTTAAACAAGAATTTATTCTTGTCAATTTTTATGTGAAATATTTATCGCTACGTTATTGTAATATTATTCTTGATTAATTTCGATAAAGTCGAAAACAATTAAGAACGACTGCTAAATTTTTTTTTTTTAACAAAATATGTTTGTGAAATGGATTCTCGGCTTTGTTAACCTTGTTTTTATTTTTCAATAAACAAAAATACCTTTTCAACATGCCACACGGCCCATTAAAAATAGTTGGGACTAGGAATAATTAATGAACGAGCATGAGCGAGTTAGGATATGCTCATGCTCGCTCATTTAATAAATGAATGAGTTGGTAAATGAGCGAGTTTAAGTAAGTTGATAAATGAGCGAGTTACGAGCGGCTCACGAGTTATGAGTACTAAAATTTAATAAATTATCATAATTCATTTAAATAAAATATAATAAAAATCCAACAAAAATATAATCAATCATATTACAAAAATTAACAATATTATCAATACTTCAACAGTGATACTTTCACAGTTATCGTCCTACAAACAACAATAGAATATAACAAAAATCAATAGTATCATCTAACAAAGTGTAATACTTTTACAGTAGCATCAAAAAACAACAATCAACATATTACAAAAATAGAATAATCCAACAGAAACTAACAACAACACTAATAAAAATCCAACAGCTATGATGGCAGAAATTATGAATATTACACGGGATTTAATGAGGCAAGGCTGATGTGACAGAAATTTATTTGGAATTGAATGTAGCAGGGATTAGATGTGGCAAATCCTAAATGAGTGAGTTATGAGCAAGTTGGAGCATGCTCATGCTTGCTCATTTAATAAATGAGTAAGTTGTTAATGAGCGAATTTAAGCGAGTTTAAGTGAGCTTTTAATGAACGAGTTTTAAGCAATTTACTCACTTCTAATCTCAGATTAAGCGAGTTATGAGCATATAAGTCTTGCTGAATCTTTAGAGATAAGCAACGGTTAAACAAAAAAAAAAAATTGGGACTTATTTTAAATTATATAAAGTAATGGATAATGAGATAAGCAACGGTTGAAGAGATTTGGAAATCTTAAAACCCACCACTGTTTAGTCTGAGATTAAAGATTCAGCAAGACTTATATGCTCTTTATGTTTTTGTCCTTAGCAGCCGCCTGCCTCAGAGCAAAAGTATTGGAAATATATTATGTTGCACATCGTCACATGGCAGCATTACAGGATAGATACCAAAAGAATATATCAAAAAGCCTCAAAGGCAGAAGCACTAATTAAGGAGAGCTAGCTCTCCTCAAAATTAAAAGAAACAATGCCATGCACTCATCATTGATGGCTTGAGTCTTGAGTGGGACCTAAATAGCACTTAGCACGGCTAAGCAGAGATGTAAATTCATGTCGTGCCATATTGTGCTGTCAATTGCACGTGGATCTATGCTGATTGAATGGGTTTAATTGACTCTTATTTATTTTCAAAATTATTGTGCTAATACATGATTTTTTATATAATTTAGAGTAAAATATCATGTATATTGTAAAATTAACACTTATTTGCCGCATTAAAATTTTATATGATCGCTCTCCATTCACATTTAACCTCCATAGTTTAAAAGTCTGGCTTCGCCCTTATATGTTGTGATTAAGTCAAATTTTTATATGTTATGTTGTGCTTATTTATTTATTTATTGTTTAGTTTTTTTGTTTATTTGAGAAATTATTTCCATCATTTATTGTTAATTCTAAAATTGGGAAATTTGTTATATGTAGAAATTAAGAAAAAGGAAGAGAGAGAAATATAATGAGTAAATTATATTTTTTTATGGCAGAGAGATAGATAGGATTTCTCAAGGTTCTAAATAGCATTTATCGCGTCATAGCAGAGAGCTTCCAAAAAAAGCTATAGCGAATAGCGACGCTATAGCGAAAGCTATCCCAAATAATATTTTTTTTTATAAAAATTATGTTATATATTTGTACTAAATATCAACATTATTTAGTCTCATAGAACATTAAATAATATCAAATTGATTAAAAAATTATAATATTCATATTGAACCAATACAAAGTCCAAATTGCGACTCAAAATATCTATAGTAATACTAATATCATAAACTATCGATCTTTTTCTATTTAAAATATCTTCAACATCATAACATAATTTATCTTTTTTTTATTTAAATTTCAAAATAATCTAGAAATTGAAAAGAAAAAAAAATCATACTTCTAGTAAAATAAACAGATGATCCTTGAAGAAATTCTTGTTAGTCCCTAAAATTTTCATAATTTAGCAATTATTTATTTGATTTATCATCAGTTAAAAAAAAACAAAGAGCAAAATGAAAAAATTATTATAGCGGACCTGAATTTAATATAATGTAATATTCATCAAAATTAAACAATATCTTCACCATTTATTTATTTTAAAGATCATATAAATTGAAAAAAAAAAAGCAAATGTTGCATAGCGGGCGCTATTTGCGCTATACGCTATGCGCTATAGCGGACCGCTATTACCGCTATAGCGTTTGTAGCTCAAATAGCGTGTTATTATGCATAGCTTAGCATTTAGGGTCCAAAAACGCTATAGCGCGTTATTTAAAACACTGGGATTTCTACCGATCCTAAAAAAAAAAAAGTTTAGATCAGTAAAAATTATACCGATCTAAACCAACTTGTATTTTTTTCCTTTAAATTTTTTCTAGTAAACTATATTTTTTTTTACAAAAATATATAAAGTATCTTAAAATCTATATATAATAGAAATATTTCTTAAAATCTATATATAATAGAAATATTTCATCTATTTTTTGAAAAACTCTTTACATTTTACCAAAACTCTAATAAAAGTTTTTATCTCTAAGTATCAGATTTAAAAAAAAAAAAGAAAAAAAAAACTAAGTTTGGATTGGTAGGAATCCTACTAGGGGTGGCAAAAAAGCTTGTAGCTCGTGGCTCGATCGTGACTCGTATCTGACTTGCTCGCTAACAGCTCGCTCGTTACTGGACCGAGCTATTAATGAGTCAGCTCATCACTAGCTCGGTCTAGAATTAACGAGTTCAAGCTGGGGCCTAACTTGCTCGCCAGCTCGTGAGCTAGCTTGGCTAGGCATCAATTTGTGAATTTGTATGAATTTGTGTGCATTTTATACTGTCTCGGTTCAACTTGATCCAAAAACTTTGTATAATTGATTTTCTTCTCAAAACAAGATCCAGTCAAACCCAGTGAGCCAGCTCACGAGCTAGCTCAGGCTGGTTTGTCACGAGTTCAAGCTGAAGTTTTAACTCAGATGCCCAAGATCTAGCTCGCTCGGCTGTAGCTCGATCCAAAATTAATAAACTGAGCTAGAGTCTAGCTCGAACCAAGCTAACTCATTGACACTCCTAAATCCTACTTATCTTTCTACTAATCTAAAAGACAATGTACTTTTTTTTTGTTTCTCTCTTCCTTTATAATTTTTACAGATAAATTTTTTTCCTAGAATTGTGCAGTAAAAGCTAATTTGTAATTAGCAATTGGGAAATGTGGTTAATTTGCTTAATTAATATGCAGCTGGTTTGCTAAGGCTTACGATTATTTTACTGAAGAACATTTTCCTGGAATTTTGAATCAAATCTGGCAGGAAAAGAGTTTGGAAGGTGCACGCTTATTAATTCTTCTATTATTTTTAACTATCCAAAAACTTCTTTTTTATCACCTGGGTAAATTTCAGATGGCGACTGAGACATTTACCACTGACATATAGTATATATAATTTGAAGCACTACTGGTTCAGATTGTATTTATCTATCTATCAATCTCCTATATCTATATCTATATCTATATCTATATATTTACGACTTTTGTGTCAAATTGGAGTTGTGTAATTTTATAATATTTGATAAGTTAGAAGATATTATTTGTACTTGAATAGGGTTAAAATGCTCCAGTTTTTCATACCTTAATCAGAACTCGCATTCTTAATTTTGTTTTTAAAGTCCAAATAATTGATCAAACCATGCACTCAACATTATTTTGATATTAAAATGCACTTGTAGACACTAGTGAAAAAATTGGAATTATGATCGGCTATAGTAAACCACTGATACTAATACCTATCTGGATTGGTTTTTTTAAAAAAACCGATCATAAAAACTATTCAGATCGGCAATTTTAGTAAACCGATCCTAACTTAGGCACTATTAGAATCGGTAATTATAAAAAACCGATCATAATAGTGTCTAAATTAGAATCGGTTGTTTCAAATAACCGATCCTAATAGTACTATTTATAATCGGTTATTTGAAACAACCGATCCTAATTCCTTTTTTTTCTTTTTTAGAACCAAAATTTTGTGAATCCAGATATAATGCATTACATATTAAACAAGAGATTTAAATTCAAAAAATTTAATATTATATTCTAATTTAGGCACTATTAATTAGGATGTCAAAAAAAAATTATGTTAATAATAAAATTAAAGTGAAACGAAATAAGTATTATGATTTATATAAGTACAAATTATAAAATGAAAAGAAACAAAAAAAAATGAAAATGATTTATATACCCATTTGAGAAGGAAGTGCAAATGAAACAAAATAAAATAATTAAGTAATGCATGCATAACAAAATAGAAATGCTAAAATAGTAATTATTAAAATGACAATAATTTAAAATGTTATTGATAAAATTTATACCAAAATATAATGCTAGAACATTTTTATTGTATTATTAAATATTTTTGACAAATTAAATTGTATAGTTGAACATGTATGTTGCATCAATGACTTATGTCAAACATGCATGATCATAGAACATCAACTCTTGTTGGGTGAGTTAATGAAGGAACACAAATAAACATCATCCATTGATCGATCGAAACCGTTTAAATTAAATAGCACTGCATTTATTGTCTTGCATTCAATTTTGATCAAAATTTATTTTTAGTAATCCATCCATCTAATTGACCGAAAATTGAAGAATCATATGGCCATAAACACTTCGTGTTGGATCGAAGCTCATATATAATAAAATTTCTGAACTTTTAGGTTGGTTACGTTCAATGCTCTCTCTTGATCATTTTAAAACATATTTATAATTATTTCACTGCAGATCGACTGTTAATTTCTCTCGTGAAAATGAACGGACCCAAATGTTTTCTAAATTTGAAGGGGCATATAATGATGAAAGTCTATAAAAAATGACATGTAAAGTATTTCAGTGTATTTTTGGTCGGGAAGCAGCAGATTGACTTAGAGGTCCCCAAAACCTAAATATATTCAATATTACAGTGTATTTTTTGTGCTTTTGGGGACCTCTAAGCCAATTTGCGGCCTCTCATAAATGGGCTGCAGATTAGCTATGTGGCTTGGATAAATATTGAAATCTCCAAAAAACGGGACTGTTTTGGTTTTTTTTTTTTTATTATGGTATTAAAAAAAAATTCGGGATATATCTATGTATCCCCAAATTTTCAACTGATTATCAGTCTATGATTGCATAGATAATTATATCAGTATCATATCTAATACGAATACTATACAAATATGATCATACGTTATTCTTCAAATTCAATAATAGAATCGAATACGATAAAGATATGAATATACATGTTAATTAGAGGTGGCTAAACCACCTTTATAAATTAAAAATTAACAGTTTTGTTTTTTATATTTTTATATATAATTTTTGTAAGTACTTATACATTTTAGTCCCTTTATAAAATAAAATTATACTACAATATAATAAGTCATTTAGTCCATCAATTTTAATTTTTAATTTAGTTCTGACTCTGTAAATATAATAATTATATCTTTCAACAGATATATAAGAATATCGAAATTGAAGAAACATAAATATATAATTGTTTTATATTATATTGAAATCAAATTTTGAGGGACGATAGAAAATATATAAATATAATTGATGAAATAATTGATCAATAAATTAAAATTCTGCGGCAAATGACAAATTTCCAGCTAGCATTCTATAAATTATAAAAAAAAAAAAAAAGGTCGAGAACACAATGGAAAAACATCATTGATCTTCTCCACGTGGTATGGTAAAAACTAATAAATTAATTCAGATGCATATCCAGGTAACATAGCATTTTATACTTGTATAGTTCAGTTATATAAAACCATTGTATTGGGTAGAACAACTGAATTTTATTTATTTAATCTAATTTATCTGTAAACTTTATATATTTTTTATTGAAAAAATCATAATAAGTGGATCCGTTCAATAAATGTTCATGGTTAGATGCAAAAAGCACGTTGTTAATTGTATCACATTTTGTATATGTAGAGGATTTATGTACTGTGCATATGAATATATGATTTAGTTTTGATTTGAATGTTTTATGTAATATGGGCTAAAATTTAGCTCACCTAAGATAAATTATATATCCGTGTTGTTTGTAATGTTGTCTACTAGAAATTCCAAGCAGCTTGGTCAAATACTGGAAATTCTACACAGCCAGGTATTGCACTGGAGATAGGCGTGGCAGGGAGGAGCTGGTCTAGTACTGAGAAGAGAAGAAGGTGATGAACAGGTGGCATATATATAGGACGGAAGGGGCATTGAAGCATCCAACCTGTTCTTTCTGGTAAGTCTTTACCACAGTTAAAGCATATAATATGATGATTACATATTATATCTGCTCCAACGTAACTAACTCTAAACTGGTATTGGTACTAGTACCAAACATATACTGCTGGTTACTACTAGGGTTTTTTTGTTTCACTACATTGGCATCTTCATGACAGATCTTCATTGCTGAACATAATATACATTAGGCTGAATAGTCTAAAATGTAACCACTACCAAACATATGCCTCATATAACTCTTAAATTATACCACTAAGAAAATATCATAGTTCGATTATATGACCATTACCAATAAAGGATATCATACTGGTACTATTTCAGATTCCTTACCATGAGCAGGGATGATTGGAGGCACTTTTGTACAGACAATTATATTCGCAGTTCTCACCATGAGATGCAACTGGAATGAGGAGGTCAGATTTGCTTTTCTTTATTAAAAAAAAACTTAGTTCAACTGAGTGTATAGTGTAAAGCAAACATGGAAATTGAAATTCCAATTTAGCAGAAGAATATGTTAGATTGTTAGGGGAAGGTGTAACCTTTTATGAAACAAAAATTTTAAGTTGGCTTCATCTGGAAATCAGATTTTGTGCGTAATAGCATAGAATTTTGTTTTGTAACACAAGCGGTTCTTTTCCTTCTATTATTTCAAAAATCAAATTGAATGGATCTGATAAATGGATGCAAATTGCATGTTTTTAATTGTATCACATCCTAAATAACAGATGAATTTTGACGCATTGAAAAAATTAAGGCCCATTTGCATCAATATGAAATATTAACGGCCTTAATTAAGTGGAAAACTTCTAGGGAATGTTATATTGAACTCCAGTTCCCATTAAACACAATTTTGGTTTTAATTTTAAAAATGAATATACTTATTTATAAAGATCGCTATCTTGGAAATATTTTGCTAAAAGTTTCAAACAAATATATTTCATAAAATAATTCGTTTAAGTTTAATAAGTTGAGAACTCTATTTTCCTTTTAGAAATCGTTTCAATTAAAACTTTTGAGTAGTCAAGTTAGTAATTGGTCAATTATATTAAACAAATATTTTGACGAATGATAATTAATTAATGCACAGATATCAAGTGAGGGGACCGTTGGAATGATTCATGGGATCTACTACTCTAGTTACCGTTCAAGTGATTATCTAAATAAAAGAGCTTTTAATGCGCCGGGTATGGTCAAGGGCAGAGGGGTCATGAGCAACAGAAATTTTTATTTATAGAACAATAAAATAAAATAAAATATATGGATAATAGTGAAAGATTTTGTCATAATTTGAAATCTAAGAAAAACTTCATGATTTATTTATGAGGGTTCAAATGCCTCCATTTTTTGTGTCTCCACCATATCTTTATTTTTTAAAACTTTAATAATTTAAAATTTAAAACTTAAAAATAAAAATAAAACTGTTAGATATGATCTACATCATTTTATCTATGCATATGTAAAAAATTATGATATTTCAATTTTATTTTGATTGTCATCAAGAGCTTATAAAAGATGCACTAATTTGAATGATTTCTGGACATTGATTTTTGGACTTGTTGATTCACATAAAAAACAAAATTAAAATGTAATAATTTTTTATGAGCACATAGAGAAAATAACATAGATTACATTTAATGATTTTATTTTGACTTTTAAATTTTAAATCTTGAGTTATTAAAATTTTAAAAAATAGAAATATAATAAAAACACAAAAAATAGAGACATTTGAACCCTCCTCTTTATTTATAACGTTCAGCTGACTTTATAAACCGTAACGTTCTAATTGGAAGCGAGAATGAACATTACAGTTCATTTGCACTGTATGAAATATCTATCTGGAAAAACAAAATCTACACTCCAAATTTAATTGCTGTCGGTAGTTCCGGATACCAATTCCCATCTGGTCCGCTCGATGGAATTAATTGGAATTCAGATCCAGTGCAGTAGAATGCATGAGATCTAACTCGGTTTTAATCTGACACAAATATCAAAATAGATCTCTAAGTTTTACGAGTAGGGATGAAATGTATTATTATTTTCCTACTTTTTTACATATTTATATATGTTTATAAAATTTAAAAAGTCAATTAAAACGGCTCAATATAATATTCATATTAAAATGCTTTTGCAGGCAATTTTTTTGAATATTTTAATTTATTAAAATTATTTGGAAAAAAAAAATATAAAATTTGGTCTCCAAACATATTTCGATTTGAAATCAATTAACAATGTTGACAATCACTATAAAGAATATCTAATTTGAAACCAAACATTTGAATTGTAATATACAATTTATGTAAGTCACATCCATGGCAAAAGATAAAACTTGATGAAAATTTATCATTCATAAAAAAAAAATACATTGGTTGTACATGTTTCTTTTTATTTTTTAAATGTCATTTAATTTTTTATTTTTTGAACTTTGATTGGTTATTTTTTTTTATTTCTTTTCATTTTTTATATCAATTATAATTGATTGTTACATTGTTATAATGGAAATTTCCTTATAATTAATTAATTAATTAATTTTTATTTAATATCCTAATTAGTTACTTATAATTGATTGTTACACGACTTGTTATATTGATATGGTCAAGATTTATTTTAATCTAATTGAAATTATTGTTTTCAATAAAAAAAATATTTTGTTTTATTTAAATAAATGTAATAAAATCTTTGCTAATTCAATAAAAAATATCAAAATGACTAGAGCAGATGAATATTTGTTTTATCATTGATAGATACAAGATATATAATATAGCTACTACATTGATATCTTCATTTTGCACTAAGTCATCATTATTTCACATTGTACTTTATTATACTAATTGAGTTTCTGTTTATAATATGAATTTAGAACAAATTTATTTTAATATCATTTATGGATATTGTTGAATAATTATTTTTTTTATTAGTCTATTTTTTCTGAAAATAAATTTATATGAAAATATTTGATTTTTCTCCTATAATATATTTCCGTTAGAACTTACATATACGATGATACTGGTAAACTATTAACTAATATATTCAAAAGAGACTATCAATGCTCTACCACTTTATGGTCACACAACTTTCCCAGCATGTACCTTTTAAAGATTCCTTTAAAAGAAGCGTTCAAAAAATAAAAGCCTTGGGTGCTATGGATAGCATAGAGAGCCATCGTGTTACGGTTTAATATTTGAGTTTTTAAAATTCAAACGGTCGATCCAAATCGTTCATCTTGTTCTCCATATTAATATGTGTTTGGAGATCAAATTTTACATTTTTTGAAATTTTTTTACTATTTGTTTAGCTAGATAGAAAATCACTTAATCTAAAAAATTCTGCACCATTAAGATATTTGATTTTCTACCTATCTAAAAAAATAGTAAAAAATTTTCAAAAAATGTAAAATTTGGTCTCCAAACACATATTAATATGGAGAACAAGATGAACAGTTCGGATCGACCGTTTGGATTTTGAAAACTCGAATATTGAGCCGTAACATGGTGGCCCTCTATGCTATCCATAGCACTCAAGCCTTACTCTAAAAAATAATGTATCGAATTTATATAAGAACTATGACAAATGTTTGATTGTGGGGTAAATTTCTTACTTCAAATTTATATAAGAACTATGACAAATGTTTGATTGTGAAGTAAATTTCTTACTTCATACTTAAATTTCAGAACTTCATACTTAAATTTCAGATGTGAAGCAAAATAAAAGTAAAATGAAGTTAAATCACCTTTCTAAATGAATTAACTTTTATAGTGTCCACTGTCATAGATAGAAATTCATTTCAAATATTTTAATTTCTTAGACAGTTTAATTTATTCTATGTTTGAGTTGTCAAACAAGATGTAAAATAAAAAAATAAGGAATTTAGTTCAAATTTATTTCACAACCAAACATAACCTAAATTTCTTTGCATTTTTTTTAGGTAAATGTTGGAAGTTAAATCACCCAATTATTTAATATTCACAAAAAATTATTATTTTCGGGTTTTAAAATCTGTGACGTCCCACACAAAAAGTATTAACTTTGTTAGATTGGTTGTAGAAATTTCTTTGCTTAGTTTACAAAAGGCGGAGGCTATAATGATTTAAAACGCTGCACTTTTGCTTGAACAAAATAAAAGAGTCGTGTGATCAATTAATCAAATATAATAAAAACAAAAATGATCTTTGTCATTGTCATGACCAGTCATTACAAAGAAATCGTAAAAAAAAACGCTATTTACCACTTGAGAAAATACACACTGACTTGTAGTCATATTTAAGCTTGACATGAATCTACTTGGAATATTTATTTTTCTTTGTTTATTATTTTTGACCGGTTAGATCATTCAACAATTTATCTCACTAGAAGCATACTCATCTTTCCTTTCATTAATTGCTAAGCATTTTAGTGAAAGAGAAATAGATGGGATGAATAAAAATAACTGTGGATCAGATCAACAATAAAAAGGTTGTTGGGTTTCTTATACTTCTCTTCTCCTACCGTCTCAGTGACATCAATGGTACTGTTATTTGGTCTTCTTGCATTTAGACCCCCAACCCAGTTTGTGAAATATGTCATTAAGATATGATTTATTGCGCCAGCTCTTGGACTGTTTTGCATCGCTCCCTTGGCATTCATTATTGTATTTTGTTAATAATTTAAAAAGACATATTTTATTTGATAATTTTAAAAGAAAGATAATCTATGAAATTTCCCATTAATTCTTTTAGGCTAACAATATTTTTCGTAAGAAACCATTTAAATTCAAATTTATTAGAAGTCAAGTTAGTAATTTATCAATTAAACAAGGAAAAATTGTGAGATTGTCACTACAAAACTTTGATATTGTGAGAATGCCACTACAAAGTTCAAACTTGTGAGAATGCCATTACAAAACTTCAACAATTGTGAAATTGCCATTAATAGTGTATTCTTATACTGTTTTTATGAAGAATTAATTAAAAAATATTGATTTGGTATATGTATTTTTATATTACCAATTTTACCATTAATACACAAATCAGGCGAATACGTTCTCCTCTTCAGAACGCATTTCTCTTCAGTCCACCCAAATCGTGTACCTCCTCCTCTTCAGAACAACACGCCTCCTCCTCTTCAATCCAGGCGACTAATCGCCTCCGCCTCCTCCTCTTCAGTCCTCCTCCCTAATCGCCGCCGCCTCCTCCTCCTCTTCATTCCTCCTCCCAAATCATTGCCTAATCGCCGCCTACTCACCTGGGTCAGCTCCCTACCTCCTCCCTAATCGCCTCCTACGGTCCTACCCATCTCACCATAAAAGGTATCAATCTTTCTTATCTCTAGTAGCATCTCGCGACAACAACTGTTCTAACAAAGAAAAGAAGGCATGCAAGTCCGTGGCAGGAGTTGAAAGACCCTTTAGGTAAATACCTCTAGTTTGCAAATGATCTTTTCATTTTAAAAGACCCTTTGAATTTTGTTGAATTATGTTTTCCAAAAATATTGTTAAAAGTGAGTATATCTCTATCTGCAGGATATAATTAATTGAATTTAGTAGATGCTAAATATTGCAATTTGTTGTGGATAATTAATAATTTCTGGTTGTATACTGCGTTGAATGAATGGCATTTTGATATAAAATGGTGCATGCTGTAAGTGTACCAGTTAGAAGTTGGTTGTTCCATGGATTAGAGCAAGGAATTTTGAATTGGAGTTGAATTACATTACTGGAGCACATGTGATACTTTTCTTTGTTCTAATTTGCAAACCTCTCTACAGAATCTCTGACAGCAGCTACCAAACCAGTACAAGTACCAGTTTTGATTTCCTCTGGCAGGCAGCCCTCCAACATTTAGAGTGACATTTAAATCATTCTATAATATATACAACTACAAAGAAGCAAAATATATTACATTACTGAAACTTTTTGTACATCAACAATTGCAGTGGATGTTTTGGGTGCTGTCAAGTGGGCTCGTTCTGTGGCAATGCATTTCTGAGAAGAGAAAGAGGAGGCTATGGGTGATGCATGAAATTGTAGATAATTTCATAAAAAAAAAGAGGTGCTCCTAAATTATTTACTGTTTATTGGAAGGCCCTTTGCTTAATTTATCTACTTTGCTTATTAGTCATTGTTTTAGTCTTTTACTGGATTGTGTAATTTTGTAGGTTAGGTTTTTAATTTAGGCGGTTTTTTTATTTTGTAATTTTGTAATTTTGTAGAAGAGTATAAGTTTATAGCAATTAAGTTGTTCCATAAATTGGTTTTCATTTTATTCCTTTTGATAAATCTTTTGTTCTAATTAATCTCTAAGGAATGATGTAAAATTATAATTTTGATGTCATAACTGAATTTCTATATTATAAGTCAAATACATAGTAGCTTGTTTTATTGTATTTCCACCATTAAAAGGTACTTTCATTTCTATTGATATGTTTATGGATCAGTTTTAATCTTCGTTCTAATCAAATCTCTGTTTTCATGTTCTTGTCAACTTTCAGTTGATTTTTTTTCCTTTAATTTTCCAGATCTAAATTAGTTTAATTATTTATCTTAATCTGTTACTTAAAAAAGTCCCTAGTCCCTACCAAGCTTTCAAAAAAAAAAAGTACATGTACATCATACATTAATCTCTCTAGAGATCCTTCCTTTCATATGCAAGATAACTTAGACTTAACAAACACAACTACATTGATCATCATTTTACCAGAGGCACACCGGCAATAACTTAAAAGAAGAAAGACAAATACCAGAGGCACACCAGCAATTCATTTGACCCAGCTTTGTTCTTTTATTTATGTCACTGAAGCACATTGTAGCCATGTACAAACAAAATGCAAACTTATTTCCATAAAGCATGAACAAATCTATACCGAAAATAGTACCAGTGTGAATGAATTTATACAAAATTTGACATCATGCAGGTGTAATAATGCTGGTATAAATACCAAATATAGCACCACAACCTCCCTGGGCAAAAATTGAAAAGAGAACCATGGCAACAACAGAGATTGGTAATAATTCAGCTCTGCCAAGCCAGAGGCAAAATGCACCACCAAGTGTCTTAAGTATCCAAATGTTCCACAGACGACCCCGCATGCCCCAGTAAACGGTGCCCTTATCCGATAGAATGCCACCTAGTGGACGGGCTACTATGTTGGCCATGCCGAAACAAGCAGCAATGGTACCAGCAATACGGAGGTTTACATCAAATCGGTCATAGAAATACTCAGCTATGACATTATCTATTGTCAGCTCGATGCCCATGCAGTAACCATACAGCAGCACGAAGATCCACGTGTGATAGTTTGTGAGAGCATACCATAGAACCTAATTCATTAATTAATTAGATGTATCAATCGATTGGTCATTCATGGAATCAATTAATACAAGTAGAGACTACATATATAGTGCAATAAAAAGCGCAATTAATATAATACCTTTGAGAATTTGTCTTTGTTCATATCTCCTTTTTTCTGGAGACTTTTAAGATTTCCATCAGACAAGGTTACCAATTTCAGATTTTACTATAGTTTCATATTTTACTTGGAATTTACTTGTCAAAGGTTACCAATTTCAGATTTTAGAACCCTAATTTCAGCAAACTACAAAATTACTATAAACTTTCAGAAATTTAGATAGAGAGAACAAGAGAGAAGAGAGAGAGCTTACCAACTTCACAAGACTCTGAAGAAAGTCGTGAAATAGTTTCAGCCGAGAGGAGCTTCACCGAGAGAGAGAGGAGAGAGAAGCGGTTGTCACTGGAGAAGTTGGCGCCAAGAGAGAGTAGCGTTTGTCGCTGGAGAACTTCGCGCCGAGAGAGGAGAGGAGCGGCGGAGACATCGCCTGTTCCGATTAGAGCCTGTAGCTGCTACGCGTGAGAAAGAGAGAGAGAGAGAGAGAGAGGGGGGGGGGGGGGGGGGGGGGGTCGTGTCTTTTAATCAAGGGTATTTTAGGTATTAATTTTTTTTTTTTTTTTTTTTAAGATTGATAGAGTATAAATGATAATTTTACAATTATTGAAGTTTTATAATGACATTTTCACAAGTTTGAACTTTGTAGTGACATTCTCACAATATTAAGATTTTGCAGTGGCAATCTCACAATTTTTTAAAAGAAAGATTATCTATAAAATTTCTCACTAAAATTTGGTAGGCTAACTCTATCTTTCTTAAGAAAACATTTAAATTCAATCAACTTAAAAGCGAAGGCTAATTAATCAATTAAACAAATATTCTCACGTTACTTACAGCTGTCTTTTGACTTTTGAGTGACCATCGTCTTTTCAATTAAGGTATCTCAGTCATCTAATTTTAAACATAACCCATTTGATCACAATTGCACGAATTTTAAAACAGATCGAACGGTTCATATATATTAACTCAAAAGATTTTTTTTTTTTTTAAAGTTAATGCAGAGGATAAGAATTCATTGAAATAAAGGGTCTTTTAATGCGATGGGTCTTTCAATTCCCATCAGGTCGTCTCCATGGAATTTAATTCATAGTCATATCTAGCGCAATACCTGACTGATTAGACTAAGAGCATCTACATCCCTGAAACTATTGGAGTTTCTAAATAACTGTTAACTAATTTTTAGAAACTTTATTTCTGAAAGTTTCTAAACCCTCACATCCCTAAAACTCAAAATTAGAGTTTCTTAATTGCCACATCAGCAAATAATTTACAAGAGAAAAAAATTTCAGCCAATTATTTGGCCACGTCAGAGTTTATAAACAGTTTCTTATTAAGAAACTTTGGAGCAAAGTTACTAAATAAGAAACCCATCTACATCCCTGAAACTGGTTTAGAAACTGCCACATCATATTAGAAACTCAAAGAATTTCAGGGATGTAGATGCTCTAACACCTGACTTGTCGGTTTTAATTTTACTTGTATGTAAAAAAACAGACTATCTATATTATAAAGAATTAATCATTTCATCTGTAACAAAATATTCATGTTCAGATTCTAACGGTATGATCAGAATTCACACATATATTAAATTGACCTGTGCATTTTCAGAGACGGAATGATAAATTTATGATGAGAGTGCTAAAATTAAAATGAACAATTAATATGTTGTTGGTAGAAATTGAATTCCAACTCTCTACCACTATAAAATAAGCTCTAACCACTAAACTACAAGTAGATATGTAAGATTTTATGAAGGGGACTAGACTGTATAAAATATTCTAAAAAAATAAAATTCAATTAAATTTCAATATACATAACTAAAATTTTAAATTGTAGGGTAAATTAGTGTTAGAAATTTATTTTAAAAACTCAAAATTTATTTAAATAATTATTTATGTTAATATTAACTCTTTTTTTAAACTTTATGAATTACGGAGCTATTTGTGAATTAGTTGTATGATCCAATTTTCATACGAAAGCTCTCTATTCCATTGTCACAAAAGATCGAATCAAATATATGTGGTTTTTGTGCTGTGCATGACCTTTATGTTTCCATTCTTCGGTTACTATTTATTTTAATCAATTAAAGAGTTGCTCAATTGAAATATGCACAAGCAATTAAATCATTTGTCCGTTTGAGTTTTATTCATCAATCTGAACGTGTATTTTCTTTAAAACATTAAAACAGTAATATAATTGAATATCACTTTTTAATAGTCATGAATGTACAAATTGATTGATATCTATGGTTTTGCTTATAAATAACGCATATCATTTGAAGAGCAATCATTCAATAATGGATATACTATCTTCTTCCTGTTAGCTCCATATTTCATAAATTTAATTTCTATTCTCCCACAAATAAATATTTTCTTTATAAAAAACATATTATTCTACTATCATTGTTGAAAGAAGCTACATTAACCTCTACCACGGTTACGTTTGAAGATAGAGGAATACGGCGTAACTTGGGACAAACTTAACCGATTATTCTTGCGCTTAGGACGGGAAGTTACCTTAGGTCCATATTTTGCAGCTCCGGGTAATAAACTTTTAATTATATTCTTGATTATATTTTTAATATAATTGTTATTTATTTTATTGATCAAAATTCAGATTTAAAATTAGTTGGTTAGCTTATTTTTTTCAACACTTAGCACTCATACTGGTGAATGTAGATCCGTCGCTGTGCATTTTATCTCAGAATGAATTGATATGAATTTTAATCTGACAGTTTGAATCTAAACAGATGTATTATGCTACCTCAAAAGATATGGACTATTTTTAGTAAACATCAAATTAATTTTAACGTGACTGTGAGTATTCTATTGAGTCGGTACATGAGGGAATCCTCATGAAATTTTGTGTTAAGAATTTTGAAATTTCGAAAGCTTATTCTAAAAATATATTTTATATCTTGAAATGCAAAATTGGATCATAAAAAGCTGATAAAGCTTGTACAAGTACAATATCAGTCCTATGTAAGTTTTCAAATACATAGTGCTTATGTTCATTTTTAATTTACTTTTTTGCATTAAGTAAATATCATAAGTAATATAGCTAGTTAGTTATATATCAATTGACCAATTATTTGTTGTAGTTGTGTGATAATGATTATGAAGAATGGGAAAAAATTATAGTTCCAGTCCCAATAGTTGAAGCATCTAACAGAAGAGATCTCTAGATGGTTAAAGTTAAGTTTTGGAGGTTTGATATCATGGTGAGACGAGCGATTCAGTATCTCATATTGGGTAAAGGGAAATCGAGAAATTTTAGGCAATATGCTTTAGTTGTCACTCGTAGAATACTTCATGATAACAATTATGTCGCATGTCATATACGTTTTAAAATAGAGGGGGATTCGTGTTATAGCGAAGTAGAATGACTATTTTCAAGCATGATGTCTAACTATTACTGTCCGGATGATTATTTTATTATGAAGTCGATTGAGTTGTACTTGTGAAGGAGGATGTTTTTTGTTATTAGTGATCGATATACCTCAGTTCTCAGTGTGTGTGGCTTATGGACATTTGGATAGGTTTAATTATCTTTTGGTAGTAAATGCATTATGTCCAGTTGATCACATATATCCTGATTAGTGTGCTGTGATTGTTGTTTATTTGCTAAATTATCTTGGATGGATGTATGGATAAATAACATATTTTGTGTATGGATGCATGTATATTTAATTTGGATGTTTTGTAAAATATGCATATGTTGAATTGGGATATATTATTTTGGATGTTTAATTAATTTGAATGTTTTGTAATTAATATATGCATATGTTTAATTTAACTTTCTTGCATGTATAGTTATGTTACTCTAGCTAGTTACAAAAACTTAATTATTATGAACTTCATTAGTTTAACTTCATCAACCATGGATCTGTTTAATTTAAACATTCATGAGTATTCTCTAGTAATTAATAAGCTAGCTACTTATATAGCTAGTCACACACACACACAGGAGGGAGCAAGTTACAACAATTTTTGAATTACAACAATCACTTTCTACATTTTTAAAGTACAAATCGTGGATCCAAACCGTTAGATGTGATATCTACAATAAAATGTGCTTGGAGACCAAGTTTTATGTTTTTTAAAAAAATTACTATTTATTAAGATGGATTTAAAATTTAATAGTCTGAATTTGACTAGTTGTGTGTAAGAGTCTAAAATGATATAACATCTCAAAATCTAAGGAGGCCCAAAAAAAATATATTAGTTGTATATAAGGGCTCAAAATTTAAGGAGGCCCAAAAAAATATTAGTTGTATATAAGGGCTCAAAATAGTGTAACATTTATTTGCATATTAATTATGGAGTAGAACTAGGGTATTATTAAGGTTTGGTGAGCTTAATTTCAAAATTTATTAGATTGGCTTCAAATAACAAATTCAAACTGTTGAGACTGATTTACTTTATGAGTGATGAATTTATATGTAAAATTTTTTTAATTTTGAATTAATTTTGTATAAAGTCAAGTGGTCCAAAAATATTCAAAAAAAGTTCTAAAATTAATTTATAAACCTTCTAATTTTGACCGCTTAATTTTATACTAAAATAATTTTAAAACTTAAAATTTTTCCATGTAAATTCATCACTGGTGAAGTATATGAATTTCAATGATTTAAATTTGTCGTTTAAATTAATATAATATATTTTAAAGTTAATTAAGCTCACCAAACAGCCAGAATTGACCTGGACTGCGTCAGGTGCGTGAATCACGATGCTCTCTCTCAAGTCTCAACTAGTGATTGGTAAACGGACCGGGCCGGGCGGTCCGGGCAAAACCCGGGCACGGGCACGGCTAGCCACGGTCACGGACGTCACGGGCACACGGGTAGAACGGGCCGGGCGTCACGGTTTTTTTTTTCAAAAATCCTGCCCTGCCCGTTTAATACCCGTGCCCGTCACGGGTTCGGGGGCAGGACGGTCCGGGTACCGGGGGCCGGGCGGTCCGGGTCCGGACCGGTTTTTTTTTTTTTTTCTGTTTTTCTGTTCTGGTTTTTTTCTTCTGTTTTTTTTTCGGTTTTTTTGTTCTTTTTTTTTGGTTCTGTTTTTTTGGTTCTGTTTTTTTTTCTGTTTTTTTTTTCTGTTTGTTGTTTCTGTTTTTTTTCAATTTTTCGGTTCTATTTTTTTTTCTTTTTTTTTCTTTTTTTTGTTCTTTTTTTGTTCTGTTTTTCTTTTTTCTGTTTTATTTTGCTGTTTTTTTTGCTTTTTTTTTGTTGTTTTATTTTGCTGTTTTTTTTGCTGTTGTTTTTTGCTATTATTTTTTTCTGTTTTTTTTTTTTTTTGAAAACCAATAAATTATAAATATAAATTCATACCAATTTAAACTCATTTGACATGGTTGTATATTTGAACTCAATAATTTTTTTATAATAAAATATAAATCAAAAATTTCTTAAATCAATTATTTCAAAAATAATTAAGCTCTTATTTTAAAACAATAGATTAAAAAATAAATCCGAATTTCATAAATAAAATCTAACATATTTAAAACAAATCTAACTACTTCACATATTCAAAAAAATAAATCTAACATCTTTTATTAACCTATTAAAAATAAATCTAACATCTTTTATTAACCTATTAAAAATAAATCCGAATTTCAAACATAAAATCTAACCTATTCAAAACAAATCTAACTACTTCACATATTCAAAAAAATAAATCTAACATCTTTTATTAACCTATTAAAAATAAATCCGAATTTCAAAAATAAAATCTAACCTATTCAAAACAAATCAAAGTGCTTCACATATTCAAAAAAATAAATATAACATCCTTTATTTACCTATTAAAAATAAATCCGAATTTCAAAAATAAAATCTAACCTATTCAAAACAAATCTAATTACTTCACATATTCAAAAAAATAAATCTAACATCCATTATTAACCTATTAAAAATAAATCCGAATTTCAAAAATAAAATCTAACCTATTCAAAACAAATCAAATTGCTTCACATATTCAAAAAAATAAATCTAACATCTTTTATTAACCTATTAAAAATAAATCCGAATTTCAAAAATAAAATCTAACCTATTCAAAACAAATCAAATTGCTTCACATATTCAAAAAAATAAATCTAACATCCTTTTATTAACCTATTAAAAATAAATCCGAATTTCAAAAATAAAATCTAACCTATTCAAAACAAATCAAATTGCTTCACATATTCAAAAAAATAAATCTAACATCTTTTATTAACCTATTAAAAATAAATCCGAATTTCAAAAATAAAATCTAACCTATCCAAAACAAATCAAATTGCTTCACATATTCAAAAAAATAAATCTAACATCCTTTATTAACCTATTAAAAATAAATCCGAATTTCAAAAATAAAATCTAACCTATTCAAAACAAATCTAACTACTTCACATATTCAAAAAAATAAATCTAACATCTTTTATTAACCTATTAAAAATAAATTCGAATTTCAAAAATAAAATCTAACCTATTCAAAACAAATCAATGTGCTTCACATATTCAAAAAAATAAATCTAACATCCTTTATTTACCTATTAAAAATAAATCCGAATTTCAAAAATAAAATCTAACCTATTCAAAACAAATCTAATTACTTCACATATTCAAAAAAATAAATCTAACATCCTTTATTAACCTATTAAAAATAAATCCAAATTTCAAAAATAAAATCTAACCTATTCAAAACAAATCTAACTACTTCACATATTCAAAAAAATAAATCTAACATCTTTTATTTACCTATTAAAAATAAATCCGAATTTCAAAAATAAAATCTAACCTATTCAAAACAAATCTAACTACTTCACATATTCAAAAAAATTAAATCTAACATCTTTTATTTACCTATTAAAAATAAATCCGAATTTCAAAAATAAAATCTAACCTATTCAAAACAAATCAAAGTGCTTCACATATTCAAAAAAATAAATCTAACATCTTTTATTAACCTATTAAAAATAAATCCGAATTTCAAAAATAAAATCTAACCTATTCAAAACAAATCTAACTACTTCACATATTCAAAAAAATAAATCTAACATCTTTTATTAACCTATTAAAAATAAATCCGAATTTCAAAAATAAAATCTAACCTATTCAAAACAAATCAAAGTGCTTCACATATTCAAAAAAATAAATATAAGATCCGTTATTTACCTATTAAAAATAAATCCGAATTTCAAAAATAAAATCTAACCTATTCAAAACAAATCTAATTACTTCACATATTCAAAAAAATAAATCTAACATCCTTTATTAACCTATTAAAAATAAATCCGAATTTCAAAAATAAAATCTAACCTATTCAAAACAAATTAAATTGCTTCACATATTCAAAAAAATAAAATCTAACATTCTTTATTAACCTATTAAAAATAAATCTGAATTTCAAAAATAAAATCTAACCTATTCAAAACAAATCTAACTACTTCACATATTCAAAAAAATAAATCTAACATCTTTTATTAACCTATTAAAAATAAATTCGAATTTCAAAAATAAAATCTAACCTATTCAAAACAAATCAAAGTGCTTCACATATTCAAAAAAATAAATCTAACATCTTTTATTAACCTATTAAAAATAAATCCGAATTTCAAAAATAAAATCTAACCTATTCAAAACAAATCAAAGTGCTTCACATATTCAAGAAAATAAATATAACATCCTTTATTTACCTATTAAAAATAAATCCGAATTTCAAAAATAAAATCTAACCTATTCAAAACAAATCTAATTACTTCACATATTCAAAAAAATAAATCTAACATCCTTTATTAACCTATTAAAAATAAATCCGAATTTCAAAAATAAAATCTAACCTATTCAAAACAAATTAAATTGCTTCACATATTCAAAAAAATAAATCTAACATCCTTTATTTACCTATTAAAAATAAATCCGAATTTCAAAAATAAAATCTAACCTATTCAAAATAAATCTAATTACTTCACATATTCAAAAAAATAAATCTAACATCCTTTATTAACCTATTAAAAATAAATCCGAATTTCAAAAATAAAATCTAACCTATTCAAAACAAATCAAATTGCTTCACATATTCAAAAAAATAAATCTAACATCTTTTATTAACCTATGAAAAATAAATCCGAATTTCAAAAATAAAATATAATCTATTCAAAACAAATCAAATTACTTCACATATTCAAAAAAATAAAGCTAACATCTTTCATTAACCTATTAAAAATAAATCCGAATTTCAAAAATAAAATCTAACATATTCAAAACAAATCTAATTACTACACATCTAACAAATCTAACATAAACTAAATAAATCTAACAAATCTAACATAAAATAAATCTTACAAATCTAATTATTTAACAAATTTAATAAAGCTAACATTCAATAAATACAACAAATCTAATTACTTAACATTCAATAAATATAACATAAACTAAATCTAACATTCAATTTAAATTCTAAATTTTTTCTACAAAAATAAATCTAACGTCAAATTTAATTTTTAAATTACTCTACAAAAATAAATCTAACATTCAATATTTCAATCTAACAAAATTTAATCTAGCAAAATTTAATCTAGCAAAATTTAATCTAACAAAATGTAATCTAACAAAAATTAATGTTACCTTTTAATTTCGCGGGAAAATCTTCGAGAATACCTTCGTAATTCCGCTTCCGTTTGCGTGTTTGCGTTTACGTATTTGTTAAATTAACAACTATTTTTTTTTATGAATAAAATTAAAATTGGAAAATAATAAAAATATTGAGATTGAGATTGAGAGAATGAGAGATGAAAATATTGAGAGAGATGTGAAAATTTGTAAGGAATGGATGTATATTTATAGAATTTTGTTTGGAGGGATTAAAATTTGAATTTAAAAAAAAAACTGAAAAAAAAAATTGGGTAGGGGTCCGGGTAGAAAGTGGGGATGTGGGGCATGGGGGGAATGGGGGGGAGAATTTGAGTTTAAATTTTGAATTTTAGACCAAAAGTTAAAAAAAAAAAAAAAAAAATTCTGCCACGGTCTCACGGGCAGGGACGGTCACGGGCACGGGCACGGGCACGGGCACACGGGCTCACGGGCACGGGCGTCACGGGTACGGGTTACGGGTATGGGGGTTCGGGTTCTCACGGGCATTTTTCCAAAAAACCGGGTCCTGCCCGTTTAATACCCGTGCCCGTGTGCCCGTGTACCCGTGCATACCCGTGGCACGGGCACGGTCACGGGCGGACCGGTCCGGGTTGGGTCCCCAGGGGCATTTACCAAACTCTAGTCTCAACACATACAAACAAATATAAGGATAAAATACTATACATACAAACAGAAGATGTAGCCATATCAGACAAATCAGAAAAATCGGAATCAACTTGGAGCTTCCCCACACAAAAAATATCTGAACTATTTTATCCTTGCTTGATGAAAATCACCAATTTTTTTTTTTTGTTAAAAATAATCTTCATAAATAAGCTTCTGAAGATATTTTATTCCCACAACGAAATAGATACAAAGAATTGAAATCAGTACAATATATACATAAGAAACTTTAATTATCGTTTATGATGTCGATTTGTATACTTGTCATTTATCGTTTATGATATTAATTTGCTCGCACTTGGCCAAATAATTTACAATAATTATTATTTAATTTTTTTAATATATATTAACACTGTTATGTAAAATTTGAGTATATTCTACATATAATTTATTCTGAACAACATAATTAAGAAAGTTTATTTGACTTAATTTACTAGAAATAACAACATAATTGATATTTGCTCTCCGTGTGAAAGGTTGCAGAAATCCAAAAAGAACAAAAGAGGAATTTGTTATACTAAGAAAGTATACATAGCCTACATGACTAATTGATTAATTTATAACTTAACTATTAGTTTACAAATTTAATAATTTATTAGTATATTAATAAAAAAAAATTGTGTATAATATAAGGGCTCAAAAAAAATTTCCGTCCTAGCCTTTAAATTTTCAAGACCGCCTCTAGAAACAACTGAGTTAACGTGGTAGTATTGTAAATGGAAGCGTCTAATTGTTCACAGTCTTTTGTCTACCATTTGTCCATAGCTTTGTCTTGCGTGAATACTGTAAAATTACTTCTATATGCTACATAATTATACAATATATCACATAAAATATATCAGTTAATCACAAAACATCCAACAACTATTTGAAGTGGTCCCATGATAGCTAGAAAAAGATTGCAGCGAGAAAAGAAATGTACTTTCAAACTGTACTTTTGGAAATTGCAGTTATAGGAAGTTATTGGCAGTTAGAGTTATTTATTAGCGGTTATTGGTAGTTAGAGTTAGTTATTAGCTTCTACACTGGGTTGAATCTTGTATACTGTAAAATTGAATCTTGTATACAGTAAAATTTTTGATTGAATCTTGTATACTTTAAAATTTTCAAATAATACTGTAAATTTTCAATTGAATCTTGTATACTGTAAAATTTCTAAATCTAAACCATAAAATAATACCATGTATACTGTAAGATAAAATGTAAAAAATGCTACATTTCAGTTTAAACTACAACATGCAAATAATCATATATACTGTAAAATTTCAAAATATAAATAATAAAATAATACCATGTATACTGTAAAATTTCTAAATCTATACATACATCCATCATCTGTTCAACAAAAATCTGATTATCACACAAAAAATCTATTCACCACAAACAAAATTTGTTCGGCCATTTTTATCAATACCCTTAACAAAAAACTTAATTTAAAAAATGCCATTTTTTACCAATTTTTTTTAAACTACCCCGACCGCCAGGCCCACGGGCGGCCCAAAAATCCAACCAAACCGCCCGTGGTTGGGGCGCCCCACTTTTTTTATTTTATTTTAGAGATCTTAGTATTTTGATTTAAATAATTTTGTGAAGAAATTTTTTTTGTTTAGAGTGTATGCCAAAAAATAATACAATAGTTGATTTGAAATATATTTTAAAGAACTAAATTATTGATTTGATTCCTTAAAATTTATATGCATACCAAAATCGTTAACCATAGACAATAGTTGATTGGCAATACAAACTCAAACAGATCGAATCAATTAGAAAGTGTTTAAAGAAATAAAATTCAAAATTTTTTCATGCCATTAAAAAAAATCCATCTTTCATATTGTTTACAAAATATTTAATACATTTCTATAATAAAAACTTTTACCGTCGATTTTGGTTACAAAAAATTATTAAATAAAAAAACGATTGTACTTAAAAAAAAAAAAAACAATTGCACACATAGTTTATAGGTGATTTAATTCGAAGAGAAAAAAAAATATGAATAATTATAGTCATTTTTGCACTCTAATTTTTCTTTTGTCCTCGTAACTATAATAGAAAAAGGTTATATTATGGTCTCCACTAATTTTATGGTCTTCTTTTTCAATCATTGCATTAGTTTATGCGTCAACTTTTATAGGTATAAATACTTGAGAAATAAGAGATTAATACTTGCAAAGAAAGATATTAATATTTTTGTGCATAACTTGATATGATGATTCTCGTCAACATTCCTCTAATGAAGTAGTGGGGATTGATACAGGAACTAAACTGCAAAAGTGATTGCACCAGCATGTAGAGCATTCAAAAATACACATAATTGATATAAATTTAAACTTATTTGGATTTTTCTACAGTTAGTTATGAATTTTCAAAGTTTAATTTTCAAAAAAACTTTAAACAGCCATAACTTTGGCTAGGAAAGTCGGATTTATGTGTATGAGCACTTTTCGGAAAGGAGAGGACGAGATGGATCTGATTTTGCCTGGGTGATACACCAGACATCGTTGTATTGGAAGCATCAGAATTTCAAAAAAAATGTCATTTAGTGCCTCAAAAATACAGTTTAAGTTTTCGTTCAAAGGTAAGCATTAAAAAACAGCGATTTTCAAACTATCTTAACAAATAGTAAAAAAAATAAAAAAAATGTAAAATTTGGTCTCCAAGCATATTTTAATATAGATTAAACATCTAACGGTTTATATCGAATATTTAAACTTTGAAACTAGAGATATGAACACGAATTAAATGCCCCGTTTAATTCACGAAGTAGCGTAGCCTTACTCTACATGTATATATATATGTATATGTATATGTATAGTACATATTTATACATATATACATATATTATAAAAAAATTGTATATATGTGTATATGTATATGTGTATGTGTATATGTATATGTGTATGCGTATATATGTATATGTATATTTATATGTATATATGTATATGTGTATGTGTATATGTATATGTGTATATATGTATATGTGTATGTGTATGTGTATGTGTATGTGTATATATTATACATATATTATAAAAATCGGAAAAAAAGAGATCGACAAGCTGTCAGAACTTAAAATTTTTGAATAAAAGCCAAGTCCTTAATTAGTATTATATTTAGACTTGTGATATCAAACTGACAAATAAAACCAAAGTTCACCAAAAAAATAAAAAATAAAAATCATAGTTATAAAGAGTTACGACATCACTTTATAAATATATCAAATGTTTTATTTTTTGACATACACTCTAAACAAAATAAATTTTCTTCACAAAATTATTTAAATCAAAATACTAAGATCTCTAAAAAAAAAAAAGTGGGGCGCCCCAGCCACAGGAGGTTTGGTTGGATTTTTGGGCCGCCCATGAGCTTGGCGGTTGGGGTAGTTTAAAAAAAATGGTAAAATTGAATACAGTTAAACTGTTTACTGGGTTGAATCTTGAATACAGTAAAATTAAATCTTGTATACTGTAAAACTACAAAGTGAATACTATAAAATAATCCAATTATGCTCCAAACCGTTCTGCTCTGAGCAAGTTACTATCGTTGTCAAGGGCCCCTTCTGTTAGTTTGTAATAATCTAGAAGTCAATAATACGATAATTTATCATAAAGCTTTGTTCATGAATTGGATGATTAATATCATTTTGTTGCCTTGAGTATTATTGCATTTATGGATCATTTCGAGTTCATGATTGAAATTGTGAAACTCCATAATATAGATGATATATACTCTTAAAAGGTCACTAACCAAGGTAATTAGCAGGAACACTAATTACCGCGAAAAGGTTAGTATGTGGATTAAAAGATGGTTAAGTTTTACAAACCACCTGACACGAGATGTCATTTTAATCACATAGATACATGTTCTAGGAACATGGAATTTGACAGACCCCGAATGAGACATTAAATAGAATTGTGTTCGTGTCATTAATGTTTCTCATTCAGTGTCACGTTCTAAAGTATGAGGTATTTATTGTTCCCACTAAGAAATATGTATGTGTGATTGCTATCTACCGCTGTCCGTAAAAAGCAGTCATAACGGTAGCATTCCCATATGTATAGCTTAGCTGAGGAAGTGATAGTCTACCAAAAGTACTATTTGTCCCTCGTATCTCTATACGAGCTATAGCATCACTGGGCCCCTTGATAGAGTTAGATTATCTGCTAGCGGTATAATTACAAGAGTAATTATATTTGATAATCTGCTCAAGATCAAGAAAAGATTCAGTTAGCAAGGATGACACACATCTACCTTGAAACTGATCTGATAGCTATGAGACAGAAGAACAGACACAAGTAAATTGTTTACTGGATCGTGATATTGTACAGTACAGCATCATCTGTGTAATTGGATGGTCATGATGTGTTGCCAGACGCCACCCATGATTATAGAACTTAAAACAGTTTTAACTCTATTTACCAACATAACACAGATCCTATTGGGTCACACCATATAGGAGCTAATTGGAGAATCTTATTTTGATTGATTATAAATTGGTTATGATCAATGATAAGATGGTTATAATTAATTATACGTGTTATAATTAAATTATAAATGTTATGTAAAAATAACAAGCAAAAACACTGGTTAATTTATAAACGTGTGTGACACGTTGTATAAAAGTTAACCGGTTAATTTATAAATGTGCAGGACACATTGTATAAATTACCGAAGCAACAACCGCAAGAAAAATATATATAATTATTCAGAATAATTATACGAATATTATTTGTGTTCGGGCCGAGGGCATTCGGATCTTTTTAGATTCATCCTTATTCGTATGACATGTCATCGATCCTATCCAGATGACACGTCATCGATACCGAAACAAATAACCGCAAGAAAAATATATATATAATTGTTCAGAATAATTATACGAATATTATTTGTCTTCGGACCGAGGGCATTCGGGTCTTTTTAGATTCGTGCTTATCCGCATGACGTGTCATTGATTCTATCCAGATGACATGTCATCAATCCTATCCACAAGGGCAAAATGGTCATTTCACACCTATGCCACCTTGCATGTGTAGAAACATGGAGAAGAGTGTGGAAGGGTGTGGAAGGGGTATTTTGGTCATTTCACATATAAAAGGATGAGGTGTCAATGACATACCTTGTAAATAGGCATATGTTGAGGGGTATTTCGGTCTTTTGCGAACCTCCTCAAAAGCCTATAAATAGAGGGGTGCATGTAGAGAGAAAAATCACTAATTCACTTGTATCGTTTCGTGCAGGATCGAATCGGTATTTTCTCTCTTTCTCGGTTTCTCTCCCAAATAGTGTTTCGGTTGAGAAAAGAAAGTTATACGTAGTTGACGTATAATCTTGCGGGTTGTTGTGGAGTATATTTACGGGATCAATGAATAGTGTTTTACCGAATTTAGCGGTATGTCAGTTTTGCTCATTTGATGAAACTGAGTAACTGAAAATTCGTGTTTACGGGTTTTCGTCTTTTCCCCGTGAATAGTGTTTTTGCAGAATTCCGCGGTTTATGGTATTTCTGGCAGAAGAAATTAACCGCTCTCTGGTTAGTCCTGGTGGATAACCGATAGAGGCATCAGACGTCTGATGCTCCGAGACGAGTCGATTCCTTCCGTGATGTAGCTCTACACGCTCGGTCTGCATTCCAACTGTGATTTGGAAACAAGGTATAAATATGTTATATTAATCTATTTAATTGGTAAGTAGATTAAAGTTTTAGAAATCAATCATGGAGTAGATCTGTAAAAGGATTAAATTGGGTTTTGATGTCAAAGGAATACTGAAGGTGGACCGCCTTGGAAAGTTTCCTGACATACCCCGTTTAATCCTGAGCTTAAGTTGGCCGTAGAAATTTTTGTTCTACGGTCATTCCGCACCTTAAGCCTAAACGGGTTTTGGTTACCGCGAAACCCCAAAAGTGGTATCCGAAACCCAACACCTTCGTCCCTCTCTTCCTCTTGCTCCATTGTCAACCGAGTTAGCATCAATTCTTCATTGATTCTTCAGATTCGATCTTTCTATTTAGTTTGTAAATTATAAAATATATAATGGTAATAATAATTAAATTAAATAAATTATACAAAAAGAATGGGAAATGCAGAATTGAGCCAATAGATATGGTAATAATGAGCATGAGCGTAGAACAAGAACAAAATAAAAACAATTAATATGTTGACTGACTGGTCTAGCGCTGACTCACTGGCACTCACTGACTAAGAAAATCAGATGCGATTGCCTTAAAACTTGGAAATGTAGTTAGTTATTGCTATCACTGCCAAAGCAGAAGAGAAGAGATCGAGAGAGAGACAGAGAGACAGAAACAGAGAAGCTGCTAGAGAAAAAAAAGTAGAGAGACGGAGATTTGGGAGAAAAAAAATCTGATTTATAAAAGCAAGGTAGAGTCCGTTAAAATTAGTTAAACGAGAGTAGATAAAATTCTGTAGACAAATGGTGGACAAAGACCTTTTTTCATTGTAGATACCTTTTATTATCAAAATATTTTTTAGTAGATCTTCCAATAACCCTAACATATATATATTGGTGGGAGTAATTTTTTTTTTTTAAGTTTATCGGTTGGACTGAAAACCAAATAAATGGAATTCCATCAACATCCTGCTTACTTGCACATGATAAATTGTCTATTTACGAGAAAAAAAAAATACATTCTTAAGAGTAGAGAACTAGAGAAAGAGATGGATTCGCACATTACATTACACGTGACCTCACCAAGATTGATGTTTTGTTATTTTTATATTCTTAGGGACCTCAATCTTGGTGATACAGTATACGGTATACGGACCTTTCGCAATACGGACCATATTTCTGTATTGCAAAAGGTCCTCACCAATGTCCGTATTTTTATATTCCTGTTGTTTTTTTAATTATTTTTATAATTAAAAAAGAAGCAGAAGATACGGACCTTTTGCAATACAGTATACGGTTTATTAGAACTGTTATAGAACCTTATACTTTATAATAAACTAAACAATATTTTCTACATAAAAGGAATATGTCGTTGGTCTAACACAAAAAAATAGTTACTAATATTGGAATTTTTCATACATTTGCCAAACAAAAATTATTCCAATTGACCTTAATTAATTAACAACATATTTCTGTTGCTACCAACAAATGAGACAAAGCATTCAAATTTCAAATTCCAAAATTTTCAACAACAATTCCCGCAATACACAATGAAGATTCATTGTTTTTTTGTAATAAAATCGACACATTCTTAATGGTATCCATATTTTAATTCAAATTGGTTGTCCAAGTCCCAAGTCCGTAATAATATGGGTAATGATACTAACATAATCAATATTTTTATTAACACAAGAAATTTAAATATTTTACTTATATAGATAAATTTGTCCTTAACTATTCTCTAAATATCATATCTTTTTCAAGATGTATTTTCTTTATAGTAATAATCATCACTTATTTATTTTATTTCCATATAACTAAACGCCTAATGAGATCTTCTCATTGGGAATGTTTCTTTCTTTCTTTTTTTTTTTTTCTTTTTTTTTTTTCAAATTTGAACGTATAGCTACAAGAATAAACCAAGCAATCATTTATGGCAGAAAGAATCTTATTTTATTCCTATGTGTTTTTTTATTTGGACTAAAATGAATCTTAATCATTGGTATATGATATTAACTAATAATTTGTCCTGAACTTTAATAATAAGACTAAAATAAATTATTAAATTACATAATAATATAATATATTGCCGATATTTAAAAAAAAAAACAATGGATAGATTTTTGAGAAATAATCTAAACATAAATTCCACAAGGTAATATAAAAATTACATTAAATCAACATAAATATATTATGCTAGAAATAATTAATTTTATCTCAACATAAAAATTAAATGCACTAAAATATTATTTTTATTTTTATTTTTTACCACATGTCTTTATACTAAATGAAATTAAAAAATTTAAAATTTAACATGTACATGTATCACTCGTAAAATAGATCAATTTGAACCGTTTAAATATATTACTTGAAATTAATTCAATAAATTTTATGGTTAATAAACTCACCAAGCCGGCAAAAATTGAAAAGAAAGTGAAGTTAAATCGATCACATCTTCCCAATACAATAAAATGTAAAAGAAAGTGAAAAAACTGGAGTGAGGCTACCTCTTGCTAGCCAAAATTTATTTGACTAATTTCAAATTACGAATTTCAATTGTTGAAACCAATCTACTTTATAATATGTTACGATCTTCAAATTTATTTAGTATAAAATTAAGTAGTCAAGAAATGATGAAAAATAAATTTAAAAATAATTCATTGGTATATTAATAAAAAAAAATTAATTCACTCGTAATTTAGATGCACTAAAATAATTTAGATTTCTTCATTTTTTTTAACCGCATGACTTCAAACTAAATGAATTTAAAAAAAATTTAAATTTGACATGTACATGTATCACTCATAAATTAGATTGATTTGAACCGTTTAAATATATTATTTGAAATTAATTCAATAAATTTTACGGTTAATAAACTCACCAAGTCAGCAAGCCCTCATAATTCTAGTACACAGTCACACTAACCTAATAATTAAGTCCAGTGTCAGTAGCCTTAAAAACGTGTCTGGCACACACAGCAACATAAATAGTGTGGGACCGCTACTTTGCATAGATTTCAATGGCATCATAAATTTAACCAAGGAATTTTCTATATATGGTGACACTTCCTCATGTTTATGCGACATAAATAAATAATTTGCATTGAAGAAATATTGACACAGAGCTATCATGCGAAAGTGATTTGCTTTTGGTCTTTGTAATGGTTGATTGATTGATTGATTTTGTTTTTTGTTTTGGTTTTTTTTTAGGGGCATGAGATTCGACATCACATGTTATATAGTCCCATGAATATTGAAGTAATATTGTCATTGAAAAATAATAATGAGATAATTCTAAATTCTAAATATAGTAATTCAATGATAAAATGTAAGGATAAATTTATGGATTTTTTTAAAAAAATTTACCATAGAGCAATTGAAACTAAAAAAAAAAAAATCAAAATATCATAGAGCAAATGAATGTACAAAGGTCATTGACCAGAGTATGTGGTGTTTTTATTACATATAATATAATAATTCCAAAGGTTATAATAACTCGACTCTAATATTATCAAGCAATTGAAACTAAAAAAAAATGTAGAATATAAAAACATGTCGAAAAAATATTTTAAAAAAAATATAAGAAATTAAAGTTATAGTTTTCAAAAGATTGGAGGGCGGTTTCATAAATATCGAACCAAAATTTGTTATTGTCAAGATTCATGTATACAGTACACTTGATCCTGACGGCTCTCTTGAAATTATACACACTGATCTTTCAATGCAAATTGAATGACTCCGACAAATCAGACCGACCCGATTTGGTAGAAAGTTATGGGAATATATATAGTGTTAAAATTAAAGAAAATGTTTTATACGGTGTCAACAAGTAGGTGGGAAAAAACCTCTTAGCTCGTGACTTGATCGTAACTTGCACCTGATTCACTCGTTAACAGTTTGCTTGTTATTAGATCGAGTTGTTAACGAGACAGCTTGTTATTAGCTCGGCTCGTGACTTGATCGTAACTCGTACCTGATTCACTCGTTAACAGTTTGCTTGTTATTAGATCGAGTTGTTAACGAGACAGCTTGTTATTAGCTCGGCTCGTGACTTGATCGTAACTCGCACCTGATTCACTCGTTAACAGTTTGCTTGTTATTAGATCGAGTTGTTAACGAGATAGCTTGTTATTAGCTCGGTTCAGAATTAATGAGTTCAAGCTGTAGTCTAGCTTGCTTGTCACTCGCGAACTAACTCGGCTAAGCATCAATTTCTAAATTTGTATGAACTTCTATTCATTTTATATTGTCTAGCTTTGTTTAGCTCGGTTTAGCTTGATTTAAAAAGTTGGTAAAATTTATTTTCTTCTTAAAACAAGATCTATGCAAATCGAAAAACCAGTTCAGACTGACTTGTCACAATTTTAAGTTGAAGTTTTAGTTCGAATAGCCCAAGTTCAGCTCGCTTAAATATAGCTCGATCTAAAATTATTGAGCTAGAGCCTAATTCAGAATCAGACCGAGCAAGCGAGCCCGTTGCCACCCCTATCAGTGACAACAAACATCAATTAAGTCACCTCAATTAATAATTATTTCTTCAAGGTGTTGTGCTCAATTAATGTAGGCATGCATTTAATAGAAGGTTAAAGTTTACGTCTTATTATTCAAAAACCGAGGCGAAAAAATGGGGCAACGAGAACGGGATATATTTATTTAAAGAGATATATATGAATGCGAGATTAGTAATGATGATGACTGAAAATTTCTCTTTAACATGCTATTTATTTTTCTTTATTAATAAAGAGTAAAATAGATACTTTATAAATTTAAAATAAATTTTATTGGAAGAAATATAAATTTAATTACATTTGTGAGTTTTGAAAATTTAAAAGGATAAAATGATATTATGAATTATAGAGAGAAAAATATGTAATTTTAAAAAAAAATAATAGTATAAGTAAAATTTCCCCAAATTATTATTACTACTTTATATTTCCTCTTCCTCAGGATGTGTTCAAAACAATCCAACACCAAACCTTTAATTAGAAACACAATAATTTGTTCTGTCTACTAAGCATCCGTATCGGATCCCTTTCTGTTTTTAAAAGGGTCCATTTAGTTGAATTATTAAAAGAAAGCAACATTTAATTCGCCTATAAATTTGTTTAAAAAAGCCTATTTTCAACGTTTATATAATTAATATAACTCTCTTCTCATTATTATTATTATTATTATTATTATTATTATTATTATTATTATTATTATTTTTAACTTAGCAGTTGCTGCAAAGTTGCTCTCTTCTCATTTTTTTGACTAAAGTTGGGTACATGCACAAGGTATACCGAGGGAGGTTCCCTCTTGTTGTAAAGTCATATCAAAATACTATCAGGCAGATAGTACCATAACAAAACAAAAAAAAAAAAAGAGGAAGAGGAAGAGGAAGAGAAGAAAGACTGTGATAATGGAGAGAGTTCCTCTACTAGAGAATGGAGGAAGTGAAGAGAAGAAAAGCTTGGGGTGGCGAGTCTTCAATGAGTCGAAGAAACTATGGCGGATTGTCGGGCCAGCGATATTTCAAAGAGTTGTGATATATGGCATGGGTGTCATCACACAGGCCTTTGCGGGTCACTTGGGTGATCTCGAGCTCGCAGCCTACTCCATTTCTACTGTCATCACTGGCTTTAATTTTGGTTTGTTTGTATGGAAATCTCTCATAAATCACATAAAATTCCTTTGAAAAGTTTTTGATTATTACTTGATCGCTCTGATTATGTTAGAAATTAATGAACTGTGTGTTTCATATATCAAACTTTTGCATCCAGGATACTTACAGATTTAGAACCATCAGTTTAAATCATTATTATTAATTGTAATCATAACAGATTTGAGCAAAAATTAATTATTGCTCATACTTTTCAAAATATCAACAAGTCAAAGTAAACAGTGGATTGTTTTACAACCAAGTGATTTCCTGAGGTTCAGGGATGTGCTACTAGTTAAATTATAAATTAATTAACTAACTAATGCATTAATTAATTAAACCAGGCATGCCAAATATAATATCTTTTTGTGATTTTAGCTGGGCATGGCAAGTGCACTTGAAACCTTATGTGGTCAAGCATATGGAGCAAAGAAGTACCACATGCTCGGAGTCTACCTACAACGATCATGGATCGTTGTTTTTCTCTTTGCGGTCATGCTCCTCCCAATATACATCTACACGACTCCATTACTCAAATTATGTGGCCAGCCAGACAATCTAGCTGAGATGGCAGGCAAAATAACCATATGGCAGATTCCCCAGCATTTCGCATATGCTCTGATGTTTCCAATCAACCGGTATTTGCAAAGCCAACTCAAGAACTGGGTAACTGCTGCCTGTGCAGCCGTGGCACTTGTAACTCACATAACTTTTAGTTGGTTGTTTTTGTTCAAGTGGCAATATGGGCTGGTTACTGCGGTGTTGATATTGAACAATAGCTGGTGGCTGGTTGTGTTCGGGATGTTTTTTTATGTCGTTTGTGGTGGTTGCCCAGACACTTGGAAGGGGTTCTCTATGGAAGCATTTGCTGATATGTGGGAGTTCGTCAAACTGTCGACCTCTTCAGGTGTCATGTTGTGGTAAGCAAACTATTAATTTGGTGTTTGACATTTAAAAATGAATTTTATTGCGGTAAGGTCTGTAATTTGGAACATTCATTGTTCTCTGCAGCTTGGAGAATTGGTATTATCGGGTGCTAGTTCTGCTTACAGGATATCTGCCCAATGCTGAACTTGCTGTTGATGCGCTTTCGATCTGGTAAAATTTTAGTTGTTACTTTCTTACCTTTGTCACAAAAAAAAAAAAAAAAAAAAGGTTCTTTTATAGATGCTTGACGAAAAGTGTAAAATCTTCCACCAATTACAAGTTCAGTATCTTTTGCAACAATCTTATATGTGTATATATTTTGGAACAGCATTAGCATAAGTACATGGGAGTTGATGATCCCTCTCGCTTTCTTTGCCGGAACTGGGTTAGTGAAACCATTTTCTTGAATATTTACTGTAACAAGACTCAATGGTCAAAAACTGAAAATCACAAATTCCTTTTTTTTTTTGGTTTCAAGTGTTGTACTTGTAACAAATCTTTTGTTTTTCAAGGGTGAGAGTGGCAAATGAACTAGGTGCAGGAAAAGGCCAAGCAGCTAAATTTGCCATGATTGTGTCAGTAGTGACTTCTCTATTAATAGGAATTTTCTTCTGCGCAATGATACTGGCATTCCATGACAAAATTGCCCTATTTTTCACGTCGAGTACAGCAGTACTCAATGCAGTGGATAAGCTCACTGTACTACTCGCCTTCACAATTCTCCTTAACAGCATCCAACCTGTTCTTTCTGGTAAGTCCTTACCACAGTTCAAGCATATAATATGATGATTTTATATTATATGTTCCTACCTAACTAATATAAATCGGGGTCGGTACCAGTACCAAACATATACTGGTTAGTACTAGGGGTTTTTGTTTCACTACACTGGCTTCTTCATAAACAGATCTAACATGGTAGGCTGCATACTCTAAAATGTAACCACTACCAAAAGTAAGCCTCATATAACTCTTACATTATACCAATAACAGATCTCATACTGGGACTATTTACAGATTCCACATAATGCATTTCATATATTGGGCGCATGTATTGATCCTTTGTTGGGAGCCTGTTGTTTCATTCAATGTTGTCTATTTTTTCAGGCGTTGCAGTGGGCTCAGGGTGGCAATCGGTGGTGGCATACGTGAACATCGGGAGTTATTACCTGATTGGTGTTCCATTTGGGATATTTTTAGGGTGGACATTTAATTATGGCGTTCTGGTAAATGCTTCTATACAATTGAAGTTTTCATAAGAAAAGTAGTGAGGAGTTTCAAAGTGACCAACGCATAATATTGGTAGAAGAAGATTATAAATTTGATTATTGTTGTGCAGGGTATATGGTCCGGGATGATTGGAGGAACTTTTGTACAGACAATTATTCTAGCAATTCTCACCATGAGAAGTAACTGGACTGAGGAGGTAAGATTTGCTTTTATTTTTAAGAAACTAAAGGTCAACTGTGTATATATTGTAAAGAAAACATGGAAATTGCAATTCCAATTTGCTTTCATTGCCACAAAAAGGAAATAAAAACTTCACTTAAGAATTTTTTTTTTCAGGCAAATAAAGCAAGTAGACGCATATCAAGGTGGTCCAGCTGATGACTTGTGGATCTGTTGATGACTTCTTTACTCAAATATACCATTAATGAGCTTTGGAGTGCCAAGTTTCACCACAAAATAGCAGAGGAATACATTATTGAAGGTGTAACCTTCATGAAACTAAAATTATAGATTTATAGGCTGGCTTCATATTGAAATTAGATTTTGTGTGTAATACCATATAATTTTGTTTTGTTAACACGAGTGGTTCTTTCCTTTCTATCATATTAATAGACTTTTGATATTAAATGTTAATTAATGAACTATTCATCCCTTTGCATAATCAATCCAACTTGCATAGTGCTCCACGCCACCATACTGAGAATTAGGAGTGTTCATTGGTTCGGTTGGGTTTGGTTTGGTTGAAACCGAATCGAACTTGGCAAACTAAAGTTATAATTCGGTTTTAAAAATAGAACCGAACCGAACCAAAGTTTATTTCGGTTTGTTCGGTTCAAACCGAAATATATAAATTTTTTTATTTAAAACAATTGATTTATAATAAACCGAAGTATATTAAGAAATAATCCAGAGTATTAAGAAATAAACTAAGATATTTAGAAATAAATCAAGTATTTAAAGCAATTGATTAAGAAATAAACCTGAGTATTAAGAAATAAAACCGGGGCGGTTCGAATCAAATTCATATTATATAAAAGTTTGGTCAGTTCGGTTATTTCGGTTTTGAAATTTTTCAAACCGAACCGAACTGAAGTTATAATTCGGTTTTAAAAAACAAACCAAACCAAACCATTGAACCGAACAAACCGAACAGTTTGAATCGAACTAATTCAGTTCAGTTCAAAACCGAATAAATTGGATCCAATAAACAACCGATCTTGATAGTATCAGGATCGGTTTTTATAAACAACCAATCCTAATAGTTATAGTATTAGAATCGGTTGTTTGTAAAAACCGATCTAGAAACTATCAGAGTCGGTTTTTATAAACAACCGATCCTAATAGTTATAGTATTAGGATCGGTTATTTGTAAAGATTGATCCAGAAACTATTAGGATCGGTTTTTATAAACAACTGATCCTAATAGTTCACAAATTAGGATCAGTTGACCAAAAAACCCAATCTGATTAGTTTTTAGAATCGGTTTTGTTAAGAAAACCGATCCAGATAATTATTAGTATCGGTTGTTTCATATAGCTGATCCAGATAGGCCAATCCTGATTTCAGTTTTTCCACTAGTGTGCTGTGTGGATCACCTTGCTCCCCCTGAGAAGAGCAAGAGATGGGGGTGGAGCAGACGGTCGCTAGCTGGAGAAAGGCAATGTGCAATGGGAGGAGGAGGGGTGGCTGAGGCTAGGGCGGCTAGGGTTTCAAAAGTCTATTAATATGAATGCAAATCAGTGGTTGAAAAGAAGGTGTTGAAAGTACATTTTATTTAATAGGAAGACAAGTGGTTGAAAACACATTTTATGCAGGTCAATTAGTGGTTGAAATATAAGAAGATGTGTGATATGTTGATAGCATGTATAGCAATTACATGATTGGAGACGAGTCGCTATTTTGCAAACTTGATACGACCGCCACTACTCAAGTTGCAATGAATAATGGTGCGGTTGTGAAGTCGAAGGGAAAGGGCACGACTGTCATTGCTTCAAAGAAAGATAAAATGTTAATTTATGATATGTTACTTATTCCGGGTTTATCACAAAATTTACCAAGTGTTAGACTTTTACTTTGACTTGGACTTGTATCATTAAGAGATCGAATCGTAAGTTCGTAACAATTAGAGATCCAGAGCTAGTTCATCCACAATTAATTCCATGATCACAGGTCAATTTTTTCACTAGGACAGGTAATATACCAACTAATTTCCAGTTTGAAACATTTCATCATTCGCCACAAAATTTTTTAATAAAATGCAGAAATCTTGGGTGATCAGCATCACTAAAAAAAAAAAGAAAAAAATAATAACCATAAAAAATTGTTTGATATATACAATTGTACCATAGCCAGCTGACATCCTAAATTTACACGACTCGCTTGAAAAATGATCTTTCTTATTTGTAGCAAAATAACCCATTATTTTGTGTGTTGGAACTATGCTCGAAGCACAAGTTTTATTTAATTGATAGACCAATTTTGCGTTAAATTTGTGCTTCTGTCCTTTTCTACATATATAACAGATATGTATTCGAAAGTCAAACTTCTATAAGCACAGCATAATTCTATATGTAATAGATGCGCAGAGACGATAATTCTCATGTTATTCTTCTCTGGTATAATTGAGGCTATCCATAATCTATATATATTACGGCCACTCAAACTAACAATCTTTAAATATTTTATCACTTTCTCTTCCCTCTTCCTCAATATAATTATTACACCAAACCGTTTAATATAAATAATTAATGACATTAATTTCTTGTGTCTACTAAGAACCTGTATCGTGCCCCTTAAGTGTTCTGGAAGGGGCCAAAAACTATTTTTAATTCCCAAATTTTTTTTATGCACAATTACTGTTAATGAAACATACTTTCAACGCTTTGATATAATACAACTCTCTTACCATTTTTGATGGAAGGTGGGGTACGTAAGGTACACGGAGTGAGGTTTCCTCTTCTTTCAAAGTCAAATCACAATACTCTCAGGCAGATAGTATCAGAAAAAGAAAAAGAAGAAGCAGTAGAGGAAAAGGAAAGACAGCAAAAATGGAGAGAGTACCTCTACTTGAGAGTGGTGAAAATGAAGAGAAGAGGAGCTTGGGGTGGCGGGTCTTTGAGGAGTCGAAGAAACTATGGCGGATTGTGGGGCCGGCGATATTTCAACGAGTTGTGATATTTAGCACGATTGTCATCACACAGGCCTTTGCGGGTCACTTGGGTGATCTCGAGCTTGCAGCTTACTCCATTTCTACTGTCATCACCGGTTTTAATTTTGGTTTATTTGTATGCAAATTTCTTATCAATTGCATAAAATTGCAAATCTGTTATCAATTACAAAAAATTCGTTTGAAATATTTTTTTTTATTATTCATTCAGTATTCTCTTATGTTAAAACTTAATTAAGAATTGTGATTTCATCAAAATTTGCATCTGAAATACTTACAGATTTAAATCCATTAGTATAAACAGATTGGAGGTAAAATAAATTATAGCTCAATTTTAAATTATGAAAAAGTCAAAATAAACAGTGGAGGTGAATTATATTATGGCATGTGATGTCCTAACGTTTTGGGGTGAGTCATTAGTTAGTTAATGAATTAATTAAGCCTGGCATGACAAATAAAATATCAAATCTTGATTTTAGCTGGGCATGGCAAGTGCCCTCGAGACCTTGTGTGGTCAAGCATTTGGAGCAAAGAAGTACCACATGCTCGGTGTCTATCTACAACGCTCATGGATCGTTCTTTTTATCTTTGCGGTCATGCTCCTTCCAATTTACTTCTACACAACTCCATTACTCAAACTATGCGGTGAGCCAGACAATCTAGCTGAGATGGCAGGCACAATATCAATCTGGCAGATTCCCCTGCATTTTGCATTTGCTCTGAATTTTCCAATCAACCGGTTCTTGCAAAGCCAACTCAAGAACTGGGTAACTGCTGCCAGTGCAGCCACAGCACTTGTATCACACATAATTCTTAGTTGGTTGTTTCTGTACAAGTGGCACTATGGGCTGGTTACTGCGGCATTGATATTGGACAGTAGCTGGTGGCTGGTCATGCTCGGGCAGTTCTTTTATGTCGTTTGTGGGGGGTGCCCCGACACATGGAAGGGGTTATCTATGGATGCATTTGCCGACACGTGGGAGTTTGTGAAGTTGTCAACCTCCTCGGGTGTCATGTTGTGGTAAGCAAACTATTACTTTGGGTTTAGACTTATATTGTGGTAAGCTCTGTAATGTTGAAAATTAGTTGTTCTCTGCAGCTTGGAGAATTGGTATTATAGAGTGCTAGTTCTGCTTACAGGATATCTGCCCAATGCTGAACTTGCCGTTGATGCACTTACAATCTGGTTGATTTTAATTGTTTCTTTTTTACCTTTGTTAAAAAATAAAATTTCGTCTGTAGATGCATGATTGAAAGTGTAAAATCATCCACTTATTACTAAGTTCAAGATGTTTTGCAACAAGCTTATATGTGTAAATTTGTTGGAACAGCATGAGCATAAATACATGGGAGCTGATGATCCCTCTCGCTTTCTTTGCTGGAACTGGGTTAGTCAAAAATACTATTTCTTTCCTCCATAATAATGAAGCCATTTTCTTTAGTAATTACTGTAACAAGACTCAATTTAGAAAAAACTGAAAATTACAAATTCTTTTCTATTTTTTGTCAAGTGTTCTACTGGTAAAAAATGTTTTGTTTTTCAAGGGTGAGAGTGGCAAATGAACTCGGTGCAGGTAGAGGTCACGCAGCGAAATTTGCCATGATTGTGTCAGTGGTGACTTCTCTATTGATAGGAATTTTCTTTTGGGTTCTAATACTGGCATTCCATGACAAAATTGCCCTGCTTTTCACATCGAGTGAGGTAGTACTCAATGCAGTGGAGAAGCTCTCTATTTTGCTAGCCTGCACAATTCTGCTAAATAGCATCCAACCTGTTCTTTCTGGTTAGTCATTATCAAAGTTCAAGCATATATGATAATTTCATTTTATATCAGATCCTACCTAATTCTTAATGGTATTTGACTATTTGTACCAGTACCAAACATATGCTGATTATTATTAGTTTCTTAACTGATCTAACATGGTTCCATTGCTGAACGTAATGTACTTAGGTCATTACATAGGCTGCGTACTCTAGAATGTAACCACTACCAAACATAAGCTGGGAATTTCAATACTTTTTTGTCAAACTCAATGATGTATTTGTTTTTCAGGCGTTGCAGTGGGCTCAGGATGGCAATCGGTGGTGGCATACGTGAACATCGGGAGTTATTACCTGATTGGTGTTCCATTTGGGATATTTTTAGGGTGGACATGCCATTATGGAGTTCTGGTAAATGCTTGTTTACATTTCTTACGATATTTAGTATTTGGAGAGTTTGATTTTCCAAATTTTCATATGAAAAGTAATGTTAAAGTGATCAATGTGAAATTCTGATTGAGGAAGATTATAAATTTGATTATTATTGCACAGGGTATTTGGGCAGGGATGATTGGAGGAACTTTTGTACAGACAATTATTTTAGCAGTTCTCACCATCAGATGCAACTGGACTGAGGAGGTAAGATTTTATTTTCTTTTTAAGAAACTTAAGGTCAACTGTGTGTACATTGTAAAGGAAACAAAAAAAAAAAAAAAGAATTACTTCACAAATTGTTATTTTTTTTTTCAGGCAAATAAAGCAAGTAGACGCATATCAAGGTGGTCCAAATGATGACTTATTTAATCAAATATATCCTAAATGAGCAAGATTTAGTGTTCAAGTTTCACCTTTATGATACTAAAATTTTAGGCATAGTTCATCGTGAAAGCAGATTTAGTGTGTATTACAAAGAATTTTGTTTTTTTTAAATAACGAATGTAATGCACATTTGACTATTAAATGTTAATTAAATAACGATTCATCCCTTATTTGCATAAGCCATACAACTTGCATATTGCTAAATATCAGCTGCTATAACCTGTAAAACGGAAAAATACACAATTTTATTACAATGCAGACAATTTAAATTTCTCTGTAAATTGAGTAGAGATTTGCATAGTAAAAAATTTGAAATCAGAAGGCTTTATCAGTAGTATCACTTCAAAAGAAAAAAGAAAAAAGAAAAAAAAATTGCTTGATACAGACTAGCTATCTTCCTAAATTGCTTGATACAAAGTATATATTTTTAATGCAGAATACTTATTCTACGATTGGTACGGAGTACCAAACCTTAATATCTTTTTCTTTTAAAAGGAAAAAGAATTTAAGTAAATATTGACTTTCCCATTAATAGAAAATAAGCTCAATTGACTGGGTAAATGCTTATTCACGCAAGGTGTTGATGGAAAGGCTGATATATATTAAAATAGTGATGCAGTGGCTCCAATGAGAAGGACATTATTTAAGGGAGTCTTATCTTTTGACAGTGACAGTTTCTTTGAGCATGTGAAGGGCATTACGTACTTAGAGGCACTTTATAAGCCTCCAAAATATAATATAGGCTTATAAAAAAAGTTTGCATTAAACAGTTTCATAATCAAGATCACTATTAACAACTAGACAAAATAATTATAATCATTACTTATCTGTCGGTATCATTGGAAGATATGTTAATTATATAACAATTAGGGTAACACGCTCTTAACATTGTCATTTTAGTTTTAAAGGAATTTTTTTTTTATGCCACTTCAAAACATGAAAATTAGGAAATTGCCACCTCAAAACATGAAATTAGTTATTTGTCACTCTAAAGTCATTAAATTTATCAAATTTCCATAATTAAATATGCAACAGATCTGAAGGATCTCAATGCTAATGGAGTCATAGGCATAGAGCAATATAGAGAGGTGATATGGAGTATTGATCTATTAATTTTATAATATTTTTCCTGTTAGTTTTACAGTATTTATCTTATGAAAATTTAGAGGAAAGAGATGATAGAGAGGCGATATGAAGTATTGATCTGTTAATTTTACAGTATTTATCTTGTAATTTTACAGTATTCATTTTGTGAAAATCTGGAGGAAAGAGATGATAGAAATGTGATATGGAGTATTGATCCTGTTATTTTACAGTATTCACACTGTTAATTTTACAGTATTCATCTTGTGGAAATATGAAGGAAAGAGATGCTAGAAATGTGAAATGAAGTAGTGATCTTGTTATTTTACAGTATTCACCTGTTAATTTTACAATATTCATCTTGTTAAAATCTGAAGGAAAGAGATGATAGAGAGGCGATATGAAGTATTGATCTTGTAATTTTACAGTATTTACCATGTTAATTTTACAGTATTTATCTTGTGATTTTATAGTATTCGTTTTGTTAAAATCTGAAAGAAAGAGATGATAGAGATGCGATATAGAATATTGATCTTGTTATTTTATAGTATTTACTCTATTAATTTTACAGTATTTATCTTGTGATTTTACAGTATTCATTTTGAAAACAATTACTTATGTTTAAGAATGTGGTTGTAAATATTTTATGTTATTAATGATTTATAGTTTGCATCTGTGTGTTTTAATGTTTACATCTTTTAAATTTATAGTATTAAATTTTGCAGTGTGTTTATCTCAGTTTTATAGTATTTTAGATTTCAGATTTATAGTTTTATAGTTTACATTTGAAAATTTTACAGTATTGAAGTTCTATAGTTTGCGTCTTTATGTTTTACAGTATATGTAGTTTAAATTTATAGGATATAGATGCATATATAAATATTAATAATTGAAGAAAAAAAATTATGAATTTTTTTTCAAAAAAATTAAAATTAATTTTAATTTTTGAAAAAGAAAATTTGATTCAAAAAAATTAGTTTTGTATAATTTCCGACATTATTTTGAAAAAACTGCAAGTTTGATAAGTGATTCAATTTTAAAATGTTCTATAAAGTTTTAAAACTGTTATTAACTGTAAGTTAGAGAAGTATATCAAATGATCCTGCATCAAGCACAGTTAGTTTGGTAAGTTGTGCAAGTTGCAAGTACACAAAGTGATCTCGCTAAATGTTAGAAACTTAAAGTGTATTTTTTATAAGATTTGTTATATAAGTTACAGCGTTGAATTAGTAATTTTATAGGATTGGCGCAAGTTAAATGACAGTTTTTCTGTGAACAAACCGTGGACAAAAAACTGTGAACAATTAAACGCTTCCTAAAATTAAAACAATATTATTGCTTTGTTTTCTCCTTATCAAGGTTACAAGTATTTTAAAAAATGGAAATAATAGAAGGACTCACCTGTAAATGGCACGGTCCAGTCCACGTGAGTTCTACAGCCACCGCTGGCGATCAACTGCGGCCAAGAACTCTACCTGCCTCTGTGCAACCAAATCTTCTCCAATCAAAATATTTTGTGCCTCGTGCCATTCTTCTTCTTGTTTCTTGTTCATATTAATATTTCTCTAAAAAATAACAAAAAAAAAAATACAGAGTCGAAAAGCGTTCCAAGAATAGTTAGAAGAGGTGAAAAATTAAGTGTATTATATTTTTTTATTAATAGAACTGACAAATATTAATGCATAAAAAAATAACAAAATTTTCAATTTTCAATTATAATTAAGCTCACTACCATCGAACCCTAAACACAGAAATAAAAAATCTTGAAATACCCTTGTATTATTTTAATTTTCTACTGATTGGCAATCCAAAATATTTTTTAACGATTATAATTATGGAATAACTAGTAAACAATTTATTTTTAAGAATCTGCCATAATAATAATTTTATTGTGATTATATGATACAAATAGGACTGACAAAAAAAACTTATAGCTTGTGATTCGTTTGAAATTAGTTTGAAAAACTTGTAAATAGCTCGTTTAATTCAAGTATGAGCTGAAAACAAGGGTTTTCTTAGCTTGATTCATTTACTAAAATAGACACAAAGTAGTAGGTGTTAAGAAATTAAATACCTTGCAAGTTGCAACACACAGGAAGAAAGAACTAACAAAGAGAAAGCAAGGAGAGGAGGAAAAATGTGAGATGCTAAATTCTCACTCACTGCCATGCAGTACTGGTAGTGGTAGCACTTAAAAAGATGAATGAAATAAGAGGGAAAAGAACCTCAGACAAATATCTATGCAATGAATATTGATGTGGCATTAACAAGAAAATATTCATAGTTGAAGAAGTGGGTCCCACTTGTCAGTATCATTTTTCACACTAGGTAACAGCCTCCAGTGCCAATGCTTTCAGTTTCTAGTTTTCAGACTTTCTTTCAGTGCTAATTCAGTTTTTTTTTTTTTTTTTTCAGTTTCTAACCCCTAAAGAAAAGTTGCTTTATTTAATTATTTTTAAAGAAAATACTTTTATATCTATCAAATAAACTGAAAGGATATAGAACAAATACAGCGGACAATAAAGCTTGAGATAAATTGATAAAGACTATCTTAAATTGGACTCTCCCTCAAAAATTTCAAAATTACGTACTTCCCCCTCAAAAGTTCATAATATAAAATTTGCCCTTCTAAATTTGAAGAACTCACAAATTTACCATTTTTTTTATTTTTTTATTTAAAACTCATTTTAAATTTATAAAATATCTATTTTACACTTTATTAAGAAAATGTAGAGGCATGTTTCAAAATAATGTTAGTTTTTTAATTGGTCAATCTCTGAGGTTAAATGAGTAATTTCTCTACTTCTCATGCCTATAGAATGACATTTAGATATAGTCCTGTGTAAGCGTCATAAGGAGATGAATTACCCATTTGCCCTCGAGAACTGACAAATTAGAATAACATTTTTTCTGAAACATGCTATAAATATTAATCAAACGAAAGAGTGATCCCTGTTTCTTCCTCAAAAAACAAAAAGAAAAAAGGTTAAAATGGATTTTTTTTTATGAATTTAAAATGAGTTTTAATAAAAAAAAGACAACAAAAATGAAGAAATCTATGAATTTTAGAAATTTAGAAGTGTAATATGATATTATGAACTTTGTATACGTAATATCAAAGTTTTTGAGAGACATACATGGTATTCCCCCAAATAATTATCACAATGATTTCGTTTCGTAGAAGGAAAATGTAGTGCGGTGAAAAGGTAAGTTACTGAGTAATATCCTTTGCCCATATTATATTTTCATGAGTTACCAAAATATCATTTATTTTACTAGAAAGAATTTCATCTATATCAAATCTCAAAATATATTATTTTTTTTAAATATATTTATTCTTCTAAATTTCGAGAAATAATAAAATTATTCAATTATTATATTTTCCACTAAACTAAATTTAAATTTATAAAAGTCTTATTTGACCTTTATACATATATATATATATATATATATACATATACATATATACATATATATATATATATATACATATACATATATATATATATATATATATATAGAGAGAGAGAGAGAGAGAGAGAGAGAGACAGGCTAATACGCTTTCGGCAACACTTCAGCCGAAGTGCTGCCACCTCATTTTCGATTTTTCAAAATCCAAATGGTTGATCCGAACCGTTCATCTTGTTCTCCATATTAATATCTGCTTGGAGACCAAATTTTACATTTTTTGGAATTTTTTTGCTATTTATTAAACCACTTTGAAAATCGCTGATCCAACGGTGGCTTGCCAAACAGTAAAATCAGGGGTTCACCGTTGGATCAGCGATTTTCAAAGTGGCTTAATAAATAGCAAAAAAATTTCAAAAAATGTAAAATTTGGTCTCCAAGCAGATATTAATATGGAGAACAAGATGAATGGTTCGGATCGACCATTTGGATTTTGGAAAATAAAAAATGGGGTGGCAACACTTCGGCCGAAGTGCTGTCGAAGGCATATTAGCCTGTCTCTCTCTCTCTCTATATATATAAAGAGAGAGAGAGAGAGAGAGAGATGGGCTATGATGCATTGCAATGTATAAGGGAGTTTATGCATTGCACTATAAATTACGGATTTAAAGTTCAAATGACCGATCCGAACCGTTCATCTTGTTCTTCATATTAATATGTGCTTGGGGACCGAATTTTACATTTTTTTTGGAATTTTTTTATTATTTATTAAGTAATTTTGAAAGTCGCTGATCTGATGGTCCAGAAAATTTTACTGTTTTTTACTGTTTACAGCAAAACAGCAATTTTCAAAAATACTTAACAAATAGTAAAAAAATTCCAAAAAATATAAAATTTGGTCTCGAAGCACATTTCAATATAGATTAAACATTTAACGGTCCGGATCGATCGTTTGAACTTTAAATCCGTGATTTATAACACAATGCATAAGGAGATTCATGTATTGCAATGCACCATAGCCCATCTCTCTCTATATATATAGCATGTATAACAATGATATCCAATCTTCTAAATTATTATTTTTTGAGGATAAATGAATAATTTATTTATCTACATGTGATATTTATATATATATAGAGAGAGAGAGAGTTAGGTTACGGTGCTATGTATATAGTGTTATCTGACACTATGGACTTTTTGACCGTTGATAAGGTTTGAGATGCGTGCAAAGAATTTGTCGCTGATTGACATTAACGGAGACAAACAGAGACAGATTTCAAATAGCGCACGAGAAAGAAAAGGTTCGGGGGAGACGTGGAGAGAGGAGAGGAGTTAACGGTAATTGCTAAAAGAAAGAAAAGGGTCGAGGGATCTGATCGTCGAACCTCGTGCGATCCCACTCCCCCATCTTCAGGTATCTTATCTCGCACAGTTGGACAATTTCTGTTTAGGACCTTGCCTTCTTTAAAAATTTGTAAAAACTATAATACCGAGAATATTCGTGCAAAATACAGATCAGGTGGACCTCAGAAGTCAGAAGGATTCAAAACAAATTTTAAAGGTTTGGAAAAGAAGATGATTTGGTACTGACCTCTGTAGGATTATTTTGTGATTATTGTGTTTAAAGTATTATAATATCGAAAAATATATTAATAGTCCAATCAATTCGACTTAAAAAGTTCAAATTTGATGTAGGGAAAGATACATTCCCTGGATCAGTTCATAACTCGGTACCAAATCATTCCCTTAAGAGATGAATATACAAAATAGAGAGGTCTGGCATGCATATGTTGGTATTAATCCCGATCTGAAATTGATCTCACTTCCATAATTGTTTAATTTTAATGTACTATTTGCATTTTCTTGCTGTGCAGATAATATATGAATTTGGATTATTTGATGGGTACATATGGCATATGGGGCTTCGTGAACCACAAGCCGATTGTTGGCCCGATTGTAATTTTTTAGATCTGAAATTGCTATGTTATCTCATTTGTAATTTTTTAGATTTACTGAGGTTAAATTGTTTGTATTTGAAATTGCTATGTTCTATCATGGGTCATCTGCTAATCTTACAACTGTTACAGATGAAGCAATAAAAAATTCTCAAGTACCAGTAGATTATCACATCTATTAACAAGCTGATAATTTGTATTTGTCAATGCATCCTTCTCTTCTTCATTTCTTATGCTAAAAATTAACTTCAAAACTTTGTTTCTTATATGGTTAAAGGAAGTGAAGAAAATCATCCACAATTATTTTGCTTTTTGAACAGAAATTAGTTGTGCTGAAAATGATTACGGAGACCATATAGACAGTTTTTTTTTTCTTAAAGCAAAAATTAACACAGCAAAATCTAACACAATGTGACAATCATAACATATCATAATACTAAAAGCATACTTTGTGATAAGCTACTTGAGTAAACTTATCATCCAAATTCTTCTACAGGGTACATAACAAGATTGTATATACTGGCCAGCTATAAAATAGCTTCAAAAATCACTTTCATTATTCAATTAGTTTATTTTCCTGACAGGGTCAATCTTGTACTAGTTGGTACAGCGCAGCCAACTAGTTCCTGGAGAGCAAAATGAATTGCTACATCAAAAATCACACTATAAAGAATATCCTGCATGTCAAATTGGAGTATATTTCATTCCCTATTTCTGCCATATATCTACACAACCAAATTTCGTTTTTTTTTTGTCATTTTAGTAATAGAAGAAACAAATACAAGGTACCAGTAATGTATTACTATAATAAAAAAAACACACACACATGCATCATATACATATCTTGATGATAAATTTGCCTTGGTACCAATACTGGTACTGGTTATATCTAGAAACAAAAAACATACACAACACCTATAATGTATTACTATTATAGAAATCTAGTTGCTTGCATCATTGATGACCAAGATGGCCACTAATAGAAAATTCATTTCATCACATGTTCAAAACCTCATATCCTGTCTATTCCAACTAACTTGAGCACAACATCTACATCAATAGGATAAAATCAGATCGTTGTCAGCCACTAGAAAACCCCATATTCAAGTGTTACATCATTTTTGCACGGATCTCAAAGCCTATCAATGGTCAAAAAGTACATAACATCAGATAGCATTATATATATGCATAGCACCATAGCCTAACTCTATATATATATATATATATATATTAGGCGTTAAGAATTCTGACAGGAATTATGGTCACAATTTGAGGATAAAAATGATCAAAATACTTTCCTTTCGTAAAAGAAAAATGTAGTGCGGGGATGCGTTACTTAATTGGTAACACCTTTGACCACTATTCCTCTAGACCATTTAGTTCAAAATGTCTCCATGATTATCAACGCCATTTATTTCAAAACGTCTGAAATTCTCCTCTATACCACTATTCTTCCTGAGATACCTAAACGAAACACATTCAAGTTTAGTAAAATTGACATTTTGCATTAAATATTGTTATTAATTAAGAAGATTTATAATCAATCATATAATAGTGTTGTCATTAATAACCACTTGACTTTCTACAAAATTAGTTTGAAAATTTAAAATTTTCACATGTAGAAACATCACTTGTAAAAGAAATGAATTTCAACCGTTTCAATTCATTATTCGAAGCTAATTTAATAAATTTTATAGTTGAATTCATAAAGAGACTTGGGGGCTGTTCGGCTGCAGCAAATACCATGAGAAGTTTGAGAATTTTATAGTTGACATTTTCCTAGTAAGGTGTTCGCTAGACTAGTTTTAATTCCCATTTGTAATACTTTGTGGGGTTTTTTCCTATCTCTTGCATTGTTATTCTTGGGGAAAAAAAATTAACTCTCACCTCCGTTTTTTTTTTCAAATTCTGATATCTTCGCTTGAGCTAAATTAATTAAATGCAATAGAGTCAAAGTTGCAACCAATAATTTATTTTCTTATTCTCATTTGTGATTAAATGCAAATGGAGCAATAATTTGTTCCTATTCCCTTCTCATTGTTTATTAATCAAAATTCTTATTTTTTCTATTTATTAAATTCATTAAATTGCGATTAAAAATAGTTTAAAATACATAAATATAAAAATTGAAACACAAAATTAATAATAACTTCAAATAGCATTTCAACAGTACAATAATAATTGTTCAAACACAAACTAAAATAATTAAACAAAACTTAAAGTACAAAAAAAATTAATTGAATAAAACACAAAACTAATTTTTAAGTTAAGCTTCTATTTTGACAAGCAACATAATCTTGCCACATTAGTCTATTAATTTTCTCATTTGTAGTCAGTTCACTATGATATTACTTAGCAGTGTGTAATCAATTCACTCAATTTTTTTTTAAACTGATATGTACAATTATATTAATCAGAATCAATAATTAGTATCAATACACTTAATATAGTTTCCTTTTAGTATTACATACTCTATAAAAAGAAATAAGAAAACCAACCTCTACAAATTTTCCATACATTTACCGAACACCTATATTCTAAAATTTTCAAAGGGTTAAATAACTTTAGTTTTGACAAATCAAAATTCTCATTCTCATATTAACAAATTTTATTCCTACATAATTTCCTTGTTACCGAACGCTTAAAATATCTGTGACTGTAACTTTTCAATGAGTCAAATGACTATAGTGATTTTAAGACCACCCTTGTCTACTCAGTTAATTTACTATTATTTTGTGCCACATGAAGATTGGACTTTCAGATGACAACCATTTCCGTACGCTAGCTACAAATAAGCATGAAACACGTTTTGTTGAAAATAATGATTCCGAACTACAGCGTGCCTTCCCTTGTGAAAGTATATATAGTGTGTGTGTGTGTGTATATATGTGCCATCTTTCTTCGAAATAATCATAAAGAAAATATATCATATTCATAATTAAGTTCATCGATTGCTAGTGCTTCATTAATCAATTCTTCCTTTGTTTATGTGTTATGACTTCAATAAATACTTTAGTTGTTGAAGCTCCTGCTGAAGAGACGATCCCAACCATTGATATCGGACAACCTGTCAATGGAACCCCTGATCAACGGTCTGCAATGCTTCAAACACTGGCCAAGGCATGTGAAGATTGGGGATTCTTCATGGTACTGATTACTTATTATTAACTTGTATATATATAAATCGGTACGCACGCTCACATACCGTACAGATAATAATATGTATCATTTGCCTAGCTTGCCCTATGTTGCAAATTTTTATTTTTAAATCCTACGATTTCCTTTATGATCTTATGCACTCCTAAATTTATTTGTGGTCATATTTATTTCTTAGCTGGTAAATCATGGAATCCCAGAAAGATTGAGGGATGAGATGCTCGAGGCATTCAAGGCGTTGTTCGATCTGACAGATGATGAAAAAGGATCATATATCGGGACACATGTACTGGATCCGATTCGAATGGGGAGTGGGTTTAACTCCATGACTGATACAGGGGAGTGTAAGTGTGTGAGACATCATGCAAAGATACTGGTGCATCCTGAATTCCACTCTGTACCAAAGCCTCTTAATTTCAGGTACCACAAAGTATTCAACCCTAAGACAGCAGGTTGTACTAAATGTTTATAAGGTGCATTAAGGTTTGTCTGGTCAAAATCTTTTGTCAAGCATATGTAGCTCATTATATATCACTTGAGCAGCAGTTATAATTAAAATTGTACTATTTTTCAATTACCCTTTTTAAATTGTTGATTCTTTAAATTCAAATTCACAGGAATATATCAAAAGAGTACTCCGATTGCACAAGAGTTATAGGCCTGGAGCTCCTCAAGGCTATCTGGGAGGGCTTAGGCATAAAAGAAAGCCGCGTCATGGAGGCCTTAAAACTCGGTTTATGCACACAACATTTAGTAGCCAATCTATATCCACAGTACTTGAATCCCGGTAGTGCATTGGGTTTGGTACCACACTCCGACCTTGGTTTTCTCACACTTGTTTACCAAAACGGTGTTGACGGCCTCCAAATCATGCACAAAGATAGATGGATATACGTAAAACCTGTACCAAATTGCATTATGGTCAATATCGGCGATCACATGGAGGTACAGGAATCTTCAATATTTTTATCTGAAATAGTTGTCTCAATTTGTAGAACATGCGCATTATGCCACATTTGTTTTGTTCATAAAAATTAAAAAAGAAGTTGTTTTCATATATTGCAGATAGTAAGCAATGGTAAATACAAGAGTGTATTGCACAGAGCAGTGCTGAACAGTGAGATGGTGAGGATGTCAATTGTGACGGTCATCGGGCCTTCGCTTGATGCGATTGTGGAGCCATTTGCTGATTTGGTGGATGCCGATTCGCCTGCCATGTTTCGCGGCTTGACATATAGGGATTACTTTGAACACCAACAGAGCAACAGTATTGTGGAGAAAAGAGCGTTGAACATTGTAAGATTGTGCACAGATAATTAAGACTTTTAAAATGACAATTGGTCGTACTGGTATGATGAAAAACATTCACAATAGCAAGGTGTGTAGTGCTTAAAAAATAAAACTCAGAAATAATAAAAGTAAGGAAAGACTATGTATACAGATCATAGTTTAAGGGAAGCTGTCTCAATGAGCTCTTGTTTGGATCTCTTTCTAGATTGACCAACGCTTTATTTTGCCCTTTTTATTTAATCGTTGTAAAATTTTAATTCTCTCTCTAGAGAAATATTAAATGAAAATTGGGATATGTAATACCAGAAATAAAATCATGACCCTGTTATTAATATTTTTTTTTTGAATAAAAATAAGGATCAAGTCCTTATTGATATATTGATAACTTGGTAACTACATAATCAGAGTTTGAAGACCAAACCCTCAGAAAAGAAATAAAAAGATGCCTAAAATATGATTCAACTTGGTTGAATCTGTAAAAAGAAAGAAGTTCTCATTACCATTCCACCCCTCCTCCCCGCAATTTTTTTTTTTTTTTAAGAAAAGAAAGGAAAGAAAAAAACATTAAAAGAAATCATAAAAATATTAAAACTCTTCTTTGCTCCTCAGTGGTATAAAGACCACACATTCTGAACTTCATGCAGCAATACCATCTGTGATTTAGATATATCTCTAAAAATCCTTGTGCATCTTTCTCTCCATCCAACAAACATGGCCAGGATTATCAGCTCTCTGTCTTCTTTTGATCCACCCTTTCTGACTATCCACTTATGTGCTTCTTCCTTTTGCAATATGCCCCTCCAATTATGTCTATTTTTACCTATCTGTTGCTCTACTAGGCTATATAATTCCAACATGAAGGTGCATTCTGAGAAGAGATGAACAACTGACTCATTTGCATTCCTACACAAGTAACATATGCTTGGCAATTGCCAACCTCTTTTTGACAGGTTGTCAGTTGTGAGAATTTTGTCATAATGTGTCAGCCATGCAAACACTTTGATTCTTGGAGGAATTTTGAATTTCCAGATCCTGTGAATATCTGATGCAATTGCAGGCAGATTTTTTATCCCTTTGTATGCTGATTTGACAGTAAATTTTTTCGAAGATTCTAGCAGCCACAGAACGTTATCTTGTTTTGTTGTATTCAGTGCCTGATTTGCTCTGATCTGTATGAATTTATGAAACTTTTGTTTTGAGTTTGGGTCATCCAAGATTCTTCCTATATCAAAAAATAGGTCTTCTGCATTATTTTCTTGGAGTACCTCTCTTACTGATAAATCCTTATTTGTAGTCTCCCTAAACAACTCTTGTAGCTCAAACATTAGGTTGCCATGGCCCCAGTTGTGAATCCAAAATTTGATTGACTCTCCATTTCCTACTTCTCTTAGCATGAAATTATCACAAAAATTCTTTATCCTTTCTATGTTTTCTTTGAAAAATTTGCACCCCGGTAAATCATTTGTACTTCTGAGATTATAAGTTGCTTTGAATAGCGTCTTCCATAGTTTGTCATCAGGCTTGTTCCAATACCAGTACCATTTTGCAAGAAGAGCATCATTAAAAACTTGAATGTCAATGACTCCTAACCCACCAAATTCTTTTGGCTTGCAAACTAACTCCTATTTAGCTAGCGGCATGCCCTTCCTGTCTTCTTCGTTTTTTTTCCAAAGGAAATTTCTTCTGGTCTTGTCAATCTCATTGATAACCTACACTGGTAATTTGAGCACTGACATAAAATATGTTGGAATTGCAGAGAGGATTGCATTTATCAACACCAATCTGCCAGCGATTGACAATTGTTTGGCGGCCCATCCAGCTAGTCTTTTATTGATCTTCTGCAACAATGGGAAGTATGCTCTTTTAGGCAGCTTCCTATCTGACAAAGGAAGACCTAGGTAATTGAAAGGAAAGTTTCCTTGTTTGTATCCAAGCATCTGTACCAGTTGTTGTGTATTTCCCTGCACACTATCTGTGAAAAGAATTTCAGATTTTCCTATGCTCACTGATAAGCCTGAAACTTGCTCAAAAATGTTGAGGACTATTTTTAATGTCTGCATTTGTCTCATCTCTGGCTTAACAAAAAACAGAGAGTCATCAGCGTACAGTAGGCAGGGTTTCATTTCATCAAAAGGCAGTTTCCATACCCCACTTTGTTCAAGTTTTTCTAACCATCTTGGTAAAAAATCCATAGCCAAAATAAACAGCAGTGGTGACAGGGGGTCACCTTGTCTGACACCTCTCTTTAAAATTAACTTCTTTCCTCTTAGTCCATTGATTATTATTTGAGAGGACCCCCTTAAGACACAATTTCTCATCCATTGAATCCATTTCCCAGGAAATCCTAGACTTTCCATGACCTTGCATAAGAATTCCCAGTTAACAGTATCGAAGGCCTTGTGAATATCTGCCTTAAATAAGGCCAATGGAATTTTCCTATCTTTGGAAATGTGCAACAATTGTTGCGCATATAAAAATCCTTCTGAAATTTGTCTACCCTTGATGAAACCAGTTTGTGCATCACTAACTAGACTCAAAATCTGAGGCTGCAACCTTTTTGCCAGAATTTTTGAAACCATTTTTTGTACACTGTGCAATAGACTTATGGGTCTATAATCCTGAGGACCTCTTGCTGCTTCCTTTTTGGGTATTAGTACTATGTAGGAAGTGCTTAACTGCTCCAAGCATAGTCCCTTGTCCAGAGTGTCGTTGATGACTGCATGTAAGTCAGGAGCCACAATATCTATGAACTCTTTGTAAAATTCTCCTGTAAATCCATCTGGGCCTGGACTCTTATTAGCCGGAAGCTCCTTTATGACAGATTGCACTTCTTCTATGCTAATGGCGTTTGTCAGATTCTCTAGCCCAGGAGATGGCCTATATAAATTCTGAAAATTAATTTCTGGCATGGTTTTTGAATTGGCTCCCATCAAGTCAGCATAGAAGTCCCAAAATATTTGTGCTTTCATTTGTTGAGATTTATGCACTTGCCCCTGGTATTCTATCGATTGGATTTCATTCCTTCTCTTTGCTGATGTGGCTAATGAATGAAAGTACTTTGTGTTGCGGTCACCCTTTACCTCCCATCTTGCCTTTGCTCTCTGTCTCCATCTTTCTTCTTCTTCTAATGACAATTCTGTGTATCTTCTTTTGATCACTGTTTGTACCCATCTTTCCAGAGTTGTAACTTGTCTTAATTCTTCCACCTTTCCAAACCAGTCCATATATTCTCTGCATACTATAATTTGATATTTACTCTTGCTCGTCATCTCCTTGGTCCACCGCTTTATTTCCTTTTGCATTACCAGTAGCTTGTTATGTAGCTCACTTGTTGTATGGGCATGACATATTTGCATCCATTTGTCCTTCACAAATTGCTTAAAGCTTTCTGATTTGAGCCAGCTGTTTTCAAATCTGAAAAATAGTGAATTTTGTACCCTGTTATTAATATTAATGATATATTTGTAATTATAAGACGCATCCAGTTACAATCTTATCACATTTCAACAGCCAACATCATTGGTTGTCATGTCCTCCACTCTCCCTCACAATCACAGGAGAATTCCAAACTGGAAACACTAACATTGTTCACTACTAAATAATTAAACCGCTAAATTTTCTATATATCACGGTCCAAAACAAACGCTCGGTCTTATGAATGGTCGAGATATTCTAAACTTCAGTTAGACTCTGACTTTTATATTTGACCCAGTAAAAAGTTGTTAGAACAGAGTCGTTAGACTCTACCTTTTATATATTTTTCCTCATACAGTAATACAAATCAATAACAATGGATTTCTCTGTTATCGCCATTATAATCTAGCATCATACATTTTTCCTTGATCATGGCATGTTCTGCCTCTGTTCAAGAAGAAAAAAAAAATAACACTACGTTCAACGCCTACATAACAAAAATTACATGCTTACTCCGAATATGGCGCCTATGCAATTTATGCTATGCGCTACAAGTTCAGCACCTACATAACATAAATTACACGCTTACCCCGAATACAGCATCTACATGATCGTCATGTTTTAGACTTGTGGTTCTTTAACACATCTCATTAAAAACAAGTAAATAATTCATCTCATGCTATGTATCATACATGCAAGTATATCATGTAAAATTTATGGTTCAACTCATATCTTATGTTATCTATGCATATACCATGCAACTCAAATACTCAATGCAATTCATATCTTATTTCATGCATGCTTCTTATAGGACTCACGACTAGAAAAAGAATTCAAGCAATTCCATCTAAAATCCCAGAAACAATATAGCAAAAGCCCACAAGTATTTTAACATAAGCAACAATCAAGTTGGAAGAAGAAGTGGGTAAAATCGACATTCACACACTACATTATAGTGTACTACTGTATGCATGGACATTTCCTATTGTACTTATCAGTGAGATTAACTACCTTGGACGTGTCATTTCTAGGTTCCTTACACTTTAACACAGTTCACCTACAACAATATCATATCATTACCAATTCTTTCCAAAATCATGTCACATTTCAATTTTGAAAGTTGTTCTAGATATATATAATCATGCATATTTTGATTTCAAAAATTATTACAAGAATATTTGGTCAATATCCATAGGTTATTTCAATTTGGCATGCCTTGCAAATATGAACCGTTACCCATAATTGATCTATACTTACAAATTGTTGATGCCTTGCAAATTCTTGAATCGAAGAGAGACATCCCCAAAATAGGAAAGAGTTACCTTTTTAATTGTGTTTTATTCTATTTTATTTTCAACCTTTCTAAGTAAAATTTCAGCCATGAAAATATTAGTGACGTTAGGTAGACAAATGTGGTCAACAGGTGTATGCACCAAGCAAATTTGACACCGCCAAATGAAATTCATTTTATATTATTTATGTATATTGGTTAGTGACTTGCACAAAACTCATATTTGTATAAATAATTAAATTAACTTTAATTATAAATTACTAACTATATATTTCATATATTTTTAAATAAAATTTAAAGCATTCCTGGACTAAAATGAAACCTATATATATAACCGTACAATCAAGTAACTTTAAAATAGTTGTTCATATTATTTAACACAAATTAAAGATAAATCTAAACATATTATGACTCGTTATAAATATTTCTTCAATTACGTTTTTTTTATATTAAGTAAAATAAAATTTCCACAAGTAAGATAACTGAGTTGCTATAATTTAGTTGTTAAATAAAAATAAGAATATTTCAAGTTTTCCGGGGAATCTATACAAGCACTTAATATTCAAAGGAAGCTACAGTACCCATGCTACAGTGTCTACACTGTACTCGCAAAAGATCACTGAAAATTAAATGTGGAAAAATAATTTTTGTGGGGATTACAAAAATTTCACAATTCGAATTTCTTTTTCCTAAAGTATCAATATCTATGCATAGAAGTATTTATACCTATGTATAGAATTATTTATATCTATAAGGTGAACAATTATTTATTGTGCAGGTATTGTAGCACGAAGATAATAGTACCCGCAGCACGGTACCTACGGGGAGACCACCAAAAATTAAATACAGAAAGATAATTTTCCTGCAAAATCTCCACAATTTTAATTTTTTTTCCATATTATTAATACATATACAATTTTTTTTTTCAAATGATATCCATGATGACATACTTTCAGACTCATCGTCGCACAAGTATTTATACCTCGTTGTACAAGTATTTATACCTATACTTGCAAGTATTTTTTATATATGACATTAAAAGTATTAATATCTAAGTTTTGAAAGTATTTATAGTTATACACTGAAATACTTATACGTATGAGGTCAACTATTTTTGTTAGAGGAATACTAACGCGGGGATGATTGGGGAACTCGAAAAGGGATAATCATAACAAGTCACACATCAAAGTATTAATATTTTTTTAAGTGTTAATATCTTATCTTCTAGTATTTATAACTACGAATGTATACATATCTAAGTATTTTTTACGTATGACACTGAAAGTATTAATATCTAAGTGCTGAAAATATTTATTCCTTTGAAGTCAACTATTTTTGTTGGAAAAAGGTTGACATGAGAACGAGTGCGGGTATTGTAAAAGAGAAACTATATAATTAGTGAGGACCATGGAAAAATGATGCTGCTGGGATTTTAGAACAATAGTTAGTGGAGACTATAAAATTAGTGGGGGCCATAATACATTATTTTTCTAATTAAGGATACTGTAGCGCGGCTAATGTGAGGTACTGTAGCAGGTAAAAAAAATGTCGGTGGTTCTACTCAGTTAATTCTTAAAAAACAGCTGTAGTGGGTACCGTTTCCGGTACGTACGCTACAAATAAGCATGAAACACGTTTTTTTTTTAAATAATGATTCCAAACTACAGCGTTTAGGTTTACTTGGATAACAAGGATATGTTCCTTCCCTATTCCCTTCTGAAAGTATTGTGTGTGTATGTGTATATATATGTGCCATCTTTCTTCGAAATAATCATAAAGAAAATATATCATATTCATAAGTTCATCGATTGCTAGTGCTTCATTAATCAATTCATCCTTTGTTTATGTGTTATGACTTCAATAAATACTTTAGTTGTTGAAGCTCCTGCTGAAGAGACGATCCCAACCATTGACATCGGACAACTTGTCAATGGAACCCCTGATCAACGGTCTGCAATGCTTCAAACACTGGCCAAGGCATGTGAAGATTGGGGATTCTTCATGGTACTGATTACTTATTATTAACTTGTATATATATAAATCGGTACGCACGCTCACATACCGTACAGATAATAATATGTATCATTTGCCTAGCTTGCCCTATGTTGCAAATTTTTATTTTTAAATCCTACGATTTCCTTTATGATCTTATGCACTCCTAAATTTATTTGTGGTCATATTTATTTCTTAGCTGGTAAATCATGGAATCCCAGAAAGATTGAGGGATGAGATGCTCGAGGCATTCAAGGCGTTGTTCGATCTGACAGATGATGAAAAAGGATCATATATCGGGACACATGTACTGGATCCAATTCGAATGGGGAGTGGGTTTAACTCCATGACTGATACAGGGGAGTGTCAGTGTGTGAGACATCATGCAAAGATACTGGTGCATCCTGAATTCCACTCTGTACCAAAGCCTCTTAATTTCAGGTACAAAGTATTCAACCCTAAGACAGCAGGTTGTACTAAATGTTTATAAGGTGCATTAAGGTTTGTCTGGTCAAAATCTTTTGTCAAGCATATGTAGCTCATTATATATCACTGGAGCAGCAGTCATAATTAAAATTGTACTATTTTTCAATTACCCTTTTTAAATTGTTGATTCTTTAAATTCAAATTCACAGGAATATATCAAAACAGTATTCCGATTGCACAAGAGTTATAGGCCTGGAGCTCCTCAAGGCTATCTGGGAGGGCTTAGGTATAAAAGAAAGCCGCGTCATGGAGGCCTTAAAACTCGGTTTATGCACACAACATTTGGCAGCCAATCTTTATCCACAGTACTTGAATCCTGGTAGTGCATTCGGTTTGGCACCACACTCCGACCTTGGTTTTCTCACACTTGTTTACCAAAACGGTGTTGACGGCCTCCAAATCATGCACAAAGATAGATGGATATACGTAAAACCTGTACCAAATTCCATTATGGTCAATATCGGCGATCACATGGAGGTACAGGAATCTTCAATATTTTTATCTGAAATAGTTGTCTCAATTTGTAGAACATGCGCATTATGCCACATTTGTTTTGTTCATAAAAATTAAAGAAGAAGTTGTTTTCATATATTGCAGATAGTAAGCAATGGTAAATACAAGAGCGTATTGCACAGAGCAGTGCTGAACAGTGAGATGGTGAGGATGTCAATTGTGACGGTCATCGGGCCTTCGCTTGATGCGATTGTGGAGCCATTTGCTGATTTGGTGGATGCCGATTCGCCTGCCATGTTTCGCGGCTTGACATATAGGGATTACTTTGAACACCAACAGAGCAACAGTATTGTGGAGAAAAGAGCGTTGAACATTGTAAGATTGTGCACAGATAATTAAGTCTTTGAAAATGACAATTGATCGTACTGGCATGATAAAAAACATTCACAATAGCAAGGTGTGTAGTGCTTAAAAAATAAAACTCAGAAATAATAAAAATAAGGAAAGACTATGTGTACAGATCATAGTTTAAGGGGAGCTGTCTCAATGTGCTCTTGTTTGGATCTTTCTACTTTTTTATTTAATCGATGTAAAATTTTAATTATCTCTCTAGATAAATATTAAATGAGAATTGAGATATGTAATACCAGAACTAAAATCATGACCATGTTATATGAGTGATATTAATATTTATGATATATTTGTAATTATAAGACGCATCCAGTGACAATCTTATCACATTTCAGCAGCCAACGTCATTGGTTGTCATGTCCTCCACTCTCCCTCACAATCACAGGAGAATTCCAAACTGGAAACACTAACATTGTTCACTACTAAATAATTAAACCACTAAATTTTCTATATATCACGGTCCAAAACAAACGGTCGGTCTTATGAATGGTCGAGATATTCTAAACTTCAGTTAGACTCTGGCTTTTATATTTGACCCAGTAAAAAGTTGTTAGAACAGAGTCCTTAGACTCCACCTTTTATATATTTTTTCCTCATACAGTAATACAAATCAATAACAATGGATTTCTCTGTTATCGCCATTATAATCTAGCATCATACATTTTTCCTTGATCATGGCACGTTCTGCCTCTGTTCAAGAAGAAAAAAAAAATAACACTAAGTGCCGTACTAGAGAAAATTCTTGGAGTGATAGCAGTATGCAAGAAATACTAGTTGTAACAAACTTTTGGATGCCGTAACAGGTACTTGTTATTAGATTACTTCAACATGTAATAGAGTTGGCACTGGTTTGCCACTTAATAAAAAATGTTGGTAAGCTTCTGAGGATGGTCACCAAGTTTTTATGCATCATAATTATATAAGATGTGATTCATGCATGGTATATTATCGCAGTAAAGTCGTTAGAATGCTCAAATCATATCAGGGAGTATTCTTGGCTTAACACCTGAAGAAGGAACCTAATGTCACTATGTGTCAGTATTGTTTTAAATTATCAAATCATATCATTGGATGTCATTTTAGAGCAGAGTTCTTAGAACATCCAAATCATATCATCGGACATTATTCCAACGGATGACACCGGACATAATTTTGTTGAATTTTCTTCACATGTGGTCAATTGTATCCTCTCAACCCAGCTGAACAGATTACTTTTTTATTATTATTTTGTATAATCTTTCTTCTGGTAAACAATTCATAATTATTTTATTTAAGAATTCCGTTAATTTCCGTAATTATTTCTTTTTAGATGGATAGAATCAAATCTTCATTTTTCTAGAAAAACTAGGCCACCGTTTACATATACTGGAAAGTGGTTCTGTTATTTCCAATTAAACGACTTATTTTGATGATAAGGATATGTGACCAGAGCTTTCGGTCCACATATGTTCTTCCTTTTTGAAACTATGGTGTGTATATATATATGTCCTTTTCTTCTTGGAAACTATCATAAAGGCAATAATTAAGACATTAATAAGTTCGTCGACAGCTAGTGATTCATCAATTCTTCTTTTGCTTCTCTTCTATGACTTCTTTAATGTCTTTAGATGCTGAACTTCCCAAAGAAGAGACTATCCCAACCATTGATTTCGGACTTCTTGTTAATGGAACCCCTGATCAACGGTCGGCGATGGTTCGATTACTTGCCACGGCTTGTGAAGATTGGGGATTCTTCATGGTACTGATTAGTTAGTAGTTACTAGAACATCTATAATTTGGTACGCACACTCACATACTGTACTGGTATGTATCATTTACCTTGCTCAGCCGATTTTGCATCATTCTGTTAGTTCCAGTTTAGAAATTTCTGATGCTGGAGACAGTAAAATTCTTATATCCTACAATTTCATTTCTGATCTTATGTTATAACTTTTGTTTGTCACTTTCAGTTTTTTTAATTTTTATTTTCACTGTTTTTTTTTAGCTGGTAAATCATGGAATCCAAGACAAGTTGAGGGATGAGATGCTGGAAGCATTTAAGGCGTTGTTCGATCTGACAGATGATGAAAAAGGATCATATATCAGGGCACATGTATTGGATCCGATTCGAATCGGTAGTGGCTTTAACTCGAAAACTGATACAGGGAAGTATTCGAGACATTATGCGAAGATATTTGTGCATCCTGAGTTCCACTCTGTACCAAAGCCTCTTAATTTCAGGTACCAGAAAAATCAACCCTAAGACATCAGGTTGTACAAAATAATTATAAATTGCATTTAGGTTATCTGGTGAAATTCTTTTGTCATGCATAATTAGATAATAATTTTAAAACTTTATCATGCCATCAGCAGTTTATTTAATTGTATTTTTCATTTTACCCTTTCCAATTGTTCATCTTTTTTATTCAATTTCACAGGAATATATCAAAAGAGTATTCTGATTACACTAGAGCAATAGGCCTGGAACTCCTCAAGGCTATATGGGAGGGCTTAGGCATAGAAGAAAACCGCGTTGCGGATGCCTTAAAACTCAGGTCATGTTTCCAAATTTTAGTTGGCAATCTCTATCCCCCTTACCCGAAACCCGATATTGAATTGGGATTTGCACCACACTCTGACCATGGTTTGCTCACACTCCTTTACCAGAACGGTATCAATGGCCTCCAAATCATGCATAAAGAACGATGGATCTACGTAAAGCCTGTACCGAATTCCATTATGGTCAATACCGGCGATCACTTGGAGGTACATTAATTTTCGACAATTTTACGTACATTATGTCACTTATGTTTTCTTTAAAATAATTAGGAAGATATTATTGATTTATTGCAGATAGTAAGCAATGGAAAATACAAGAGTGTGTTGCACAGAGCAGTGTTGAACAGTGAGATGGCGAGGATGTCAATTGTGACAGTCATCGGGCCATCGCTTGATGCGATTGTGGAACCAATTGCGGACTTGGTCAACACCGATTGCCCTGCTGTGTTTCGCGGCTTGACATATAGGGATTACTTGGAGCACCAACAGAGCAACAGCCTTGTGGAGAAAGGAGCGTTGAACCTTGTAAGATTGCACACAGATCATTAAGACTTGTATGATGAAATAGTTTCTGAGTATAAGGTGTTTATTGCTCAACAAATAAAACTGAAATAATAAAAATAAGGAAATACTATGTATGTAGGTCACAGTTTATACTTGTTTGGGGTCTCTTTCTTGATTGTCCAACACTTTATTTTGCCAATTTTTTTATGTATAATCAACGAAAAACCTTCAATTATATATCTAGAATAATATTACATAAAAATTGAGACAAAAAAAAAAAAAAAATTGGAACTTAAGATTATGACCCATACGAAAATAGAAAACAAAAAAGGAAGCAAGGCAGTGATTTAAAAGTACGGCACTTCCATCTTTTTATTATAGGGCAAATTTCCAGTGTATCCATAAACAGTGTTTTAATTTTCGGTCTATTTAGCCGAATATTCGTATTCAGTTGGAAACCGAATAGGAAATGAGTATTCGGTTTAATATTCGGTTTCGAATATTTGGCCGAATATATTTTTCCGCATATTTTCTATTCGGCCGGATATTTCCGAATAGAGAATAAGAATCCGAATATGAACCGAATATGAACCAAATGTTTCCGAATAGAGAATAAGAACCGAATAAATTATAATTTCATTTATTTAAGTTTGAACTTATATTTTATTTATACTTATTTGTAGTTTTGTAATTTGTACTGTGGGTTGTTAACTTGTTCTAACTTGTGTTATGTTTTATTTATGTTTATTTATAATGTTTATTAGAGTTAATGTCTATGATTTTTCATTTGAAAATCTAAATATATAAATCACAATAAAAATCCGAATATTCGGCCGCATACTGTATATGCGGTATTTAGTGACTCTCCGAATACTGAATAAGAACCGAATATTAAAACACTGCCCATAAAAGCTTTTAAAATAGTAAATTTCTCCCTGAAAACGTCATGATATTCAATATCCCTATAAAAACTTTGACATTTTTCTTTGTATCCCTATTTATTTATTTAAAATTATAATTTAATTAATTTAAAAATTGAGAAAGACAAATATACCATGTCAGTTCCACTTCTTGTACAGCCCGTCTAAAAGATTGCTTTTTCCTTAATCCTTGACCAATGTTGTTAAACGGAAATTTATAGTTTTGTAAGTATGTTTGGAACTAAAGTGCTTATAAAAACTGATTAATTAAAACCTAACGACCCTATTAAGTATGCTATTCCTATATTATCCAACTTGGGAGAAGCAACAGAAAAAAAAAAATAAAAAAATACGTTCACCTCTGTGTGTGTGTTTGTGTGTTTTTCTTTAATTTACCCCTCTAGTAAATTTTGTATAATATGGAATGGTTATTTCCTTCAAACAAAATTACAGTTTTATTTTTTTATCAGAAATAAAATATATTATTTTCCCATTAATTTAGAATTTTTTTTATCTCTTCTACTTCATTTAATCTAACATAAATCTTGTATTAAAATTAAATTAACTAATTATCCTTCCCCTTTAAATAATAAAAAAAATCCTTTATTTTTCAATAAAAGAGGTGATTATAAAATTAAGTCTACTCCCATGTGAAATTAAAGGCTGATGTGATTATTCATTTAATGAAGAATTGGCTATCATAAGTAAATTAATCAACGGTTTGGTCAACACATGAAATGGTCGATTTTGCATGGTACTATTAATTGATCCATTTAGTTTAAATGAAAGGCAATTATTATTTTTATGAAGAAACTTGGTTAAAACAAAGGATTTGTAGTTTGAATGGGTAAATAAAATATTTAATAATTGAGTATTAAAATAAATATAGAAAAAAGTAATGCAACATATATAGAATGGGGGAGGTAACATTTCGCTCTTAATTCCGTGATTGAAATTAACTTTCATTGTCCCAAAAATCATAATTAGTAATTAAACCGTTTGGTGTGCACATTTAGTTGGAAATATATTATTATAGGAAATAGACAAGAATTATTCTAAAGGTATAAATTTATGGAAAATTTATTCCAAAGTCAGACTTTTTGGTTTTTTTTCCCACAAGCTTTGACGCTTCTCCTATTCCCCTTTATATCTTTATAATTATAATACACACACAAAAATGGAGTAGAATTAGGGTGCTCTTAAGCTCACCAAAGTTTTGGTGAGTTTAGCTCTAAAATTCATCTAATCGATTTCAAATGACGAATTCGAACCGTTGAAACCCGTCTATCTTACATGTGATGCATCTACATTTTAAATTTTTAAACATTCAAATTAATTTAGTATAAAGTCAAGCTGTCAAAATTAAAAGGTTAATAAATTAATTTTAGTGCATTCATTTTTGAACATTTTTTGACTGCTTGACTTTATACTAAATTAATTCGAGTGTTTAAAAATTTAACATGTAGATGTATTACACGTAAGATGGGTGGGTTTCAACGGTTCGGATTCGTCATTTGAAATCGATTTGATGAGTTTTAGAGTTAAGCTCACCAAAACTTTAGTGAGCTTAAGAGCACCCTAGTTCTACTCCACAAAAATGAACATGATGCTTCATGTGGTGATTTTTATACTCCCTATGTACAATTACATATGTTATTTATACTTGTGTTATTATATACTAATTAAAGCAGATTTATTCATACAACACTCCTATGATATTTTGTAGATTTATATAAATGTCACAGTTAATACAAACAATTTTTCTTGTAATTATTTCTACGATATAGCTGAATATATTAAAGCAAAAAAATAATATAGAAATCTAAAAATTATCTTTTAAAAATATATTTTATAATATTTTTCATTGACATATATTATTATATTTTGATTTCATCTTCGATATAAAAATTAAATATAATTTATTTCATATAAGATTAGACCGGCTATTTTTTTTAATACCCAAAAAAAAGAATTTAAAAATAACCTCCGTTTTTTTTTTTTCAAATATGCCCTGACCGCCTAGACTTGGAGCGGCCCAAAACACTAAGCAGACCGCTCGTGAGAGGGGCACTTATAAAAAAAATTAAATGAGAGGGCATTTTTCAATTTTTTTTTTTAGGATATTAAAAAAAATGCCCCAGATTAGACAAGTGTATTGTATGGTCAATTGTCTCTTATGTTCTAATTTTATAATTCAGATAGGTTTTGTCCATTAGTCACATTACGGTGCATAAATTATTTGAATGTTTTAAAAAAAGAACCGTAAGTCAGGGCTTAAACTACCCCAAATTTAGTTTTTTGACATAATCATAATTAATGAAGCTTGGAGCTGGAGGCTAGTTCTTCATTTTTCATAATTGATTGATTAGTAATTACGAGGCTCATTCAGTTGTCCTCTTATCACATTTCAGCAGCCAACATAATTGGTTGTCATGTCCTCCAAGGCTCCACTCCTCGAATTCGCATCCTCTGAGGTATCTCATATTTTGCGTGACTTTATGGAAAATCTCAACCGTTGTAATACGTTCTACGCGAATCTCAAAACTCAAATAATACTGGTCCCCGCGTTACCCTCGAGTAGGCACCGGACACGTAGGTCACGCAAAATATGACTATATGAGATATCTCAGAGGATATGCACTCCCACTCCTCTCCCTAAACGTCCAAACAAGTACAACCTGGAGACACACCACTGTTCACTGTACAAAAGATGGCTCTGTTTTTTGTGATCTAACGGCCTAAAAGAAACACTCGGTCATATGAATGGTCGTGATATTCTAACGTCAGTTAGACTCTCTGCCTTTTCAAATTAGACCAAGTAAAAACCGTAAAAGGTAAAAACTTGGTCAACAATGGTATGATTATATAAACCCTGGTGCCAAGTCCAACCTTTTACCGCTCTCTGTTCTTTCTTCCTGATCACTTGTAGTTGTAGAATACAAGTTCAAAATTTATCCATGGGATTGAACCTCCACAGCCTTGTCGGAGCAATCAAAGACACCACCTCCTTGACCAAGGCGGCGCTCACTTCCCCCTCCTCCTCCGTCGCGTCAGCGCATCTCACCGTCCTGCGCGCTACCTCGCACCTCCCTGCAACCTCCCCTCCCTCTCCTCAACATATATCTGCTCTCCTCTCATTCGGCCGTTCCTCCCGCCTCACCGCATCCTCCCTTGTATCTGCTCTTTCTTCACGCCTCCTCTCCACTCATAACCCCTCTGTCGCTCTCAAATCCCTTCTGTGTCTCCACTGCCTCTTCTCTCACGGCTCCTTCATTTTAAAGGATCAGATCTTCCCCGCCTTGCTACGCCATCCCGCCTCCGGTCGCAACCCTCTTGCTCTCTCCTCCTTCAGATCTTCTATCTCCTACTCTCTGTCAGCTTGGGTTCGCTGGTTCGCACGGGTGCTTGAGCTGATGCTTTTTGCCCCCTCTGACGATCATGATCACCTCACTGTACTTCAAAATCACGATGTGATAACTCACCTCGAATCGCTTGTTGCTGTTGTAGAAGAGATTTCTCGCGTGCCCGAGGGTCCGGCATCGACCGTCGGAAACCGGTTGGTGTCCGAGGTGATAAGGCAAGCTGAAGAGGATTGGGTTAAGATCAGAAGCGAGATAACGGTTCGGGTAAGAGAACTGAGGGAGCGGGTCGGGTTGTTGAACTATTCTGATGCGGTAGAGATGTTGTGTGTATTGAAGAGGATTGAGGCGGTACCATCTCAACCGTCGGATTGGGAATGGATGGCTTGGGATGAAGAGTTAGTAATCGAGATGAGAAGATTGAAGGAGAAGGCAGAGAGGCTGGTGGTCAGAGATAAAGAGCAGGAGAGAAGAATAGGGAGAGACAAGGCCAGCGAATCGGCTCGGTTGTTTAAACCGGTTCGGTCTGAGCTTGTTCATCCGTTCCGGTTCGGTTCAGGACGATGGATCACCACGTGATAGTGATGCATAAATTACTGTTGTTTTGTTCATAATAGTCAAATTAAGTGTTTTTTTTTATCTTGATTCTTTGTGACATATTTTGAAAAAAGAAGTTGGTCAGAACTGACTGACAGCGAGTTTACGGAATTTTATAAACTATAATTTATTAATACACGGAATCGGTTTTGAATAGAGTTTTAATAAAACCCGACTCGGGTATACCCGTCCGTGCCCGTCCGTACCCGCCAACTGGGGTACCCGTACCCGAGGTCGGGCATGGGTCGGGTACTCGGGTACACGGGTACGGGCAAAAACCGGACCGGACCCGTTTTTTTTTACCAATACCCGATCATACCCTACCCGAGTTTACCCGTATCCGACTAAACCCGTACCTAACTACCCGGAGCCGTATACCCGAGTTACTGTTCATTCATTTCAAAATTCAAAAATTCTGATTTTTTTTCCCCCCAAAAAAAAACAGCAAAAAAATAAAAAACAACAAAACAACAAAAAACAACAAAAAACAACAAAAAAAAAACAGCAAAAAAAAAACAGTAAAAAAAAACTAACAAAAAAATCAAACAAAAAAACAGCAAAAAAAAACAAAAAAAAATACCCTACCCGCCCTATCCGTACCCATACCCGCCTTACCCGTCTAGGGTACACGGGTAAGGGTATAACTCGGGTAGGGTATGGGTTTTGAAAATTATACCCGCCATATCCGTATCCGAATACCCTTGTACCCGAGTATACCCGTACCCGAGTTATACCCGTACCCGAGACGGGTATACCCGGGGTAGCCGTACCCGCCCGAGTATAAATACTCTAGTTTTGAATGATCTGTCACAGGGATAGAAACATTTAAAATGAAAAATTTCAGTTCAAACATGTTTTTATTTGACATTATACAGGAGACAAAATGATGATGTATAACAGTATGAGTCATGTATATCTTCTTCAAATATTAATTTTGCTCATTTTCTTAGGTCGTGAGGTGGACAGGTAGGTGCATCTGTTCGGATTCATGCACATACATTAATGTCCGTTGTTACTGTTTTATGTGCCAAATTGGCTTTTGTATATACCAACGTGTGGTAAGATGGCAACCGGTGAACACTTCTTTGAAAAATTATTCAGTGTACCTAGGTGCCTTGTAATTAAAGTTGAATCTTCTGTTACAATTTATATTGATTATAATATAATTTAATTTTAATAAAATATCTTTTATAAAAAAAAAAACAATAATATTCTAATAAATTTTCTATGCATGTCACGAACACTTATATTCTAAAATTTATAATAAATTAAATGACTTTGATATTTGATTTATATATTTCCATTTTCATATTAAAATATTTCATTCCTATAAATTTTAATGTTGCCAAACATACTCTAGTAGAAATTACATAATTGCAATGCAGCACTAGAGATATTACCGTATAAAAATACTAAATCATCCTCAATACTCAATAGTCAATAATAGCTTATCCACATACTACTAATTAGGGGTGGCAAAAAAAAAAAAAATAGTTCGTGATTCGATTTGAGTTTGATTTGAATTTAGTTCGATTTGAAATTAGTTCGTTTTGAAACAAATCAAACCTAGTTCAGTTTGAATCTTATTGAAAATCAAACTCAAACTGGATTCAAGAACTATTTAGGTTCGAATTTCAAATAATAAAACTAATTGACTCAACCATTAATTTTAATAATGTAGGAACCAAACTTATATCACAGTTCAAAATTGTTAATATGATTGTAACTTATAATAGGAAAATATTTCAGCAACATACGTAACAAATTAACAATGAAATAAGTTCCATTAAAGTAGGTTCATGCCGTGATTTTAATCAATCCAGCAACGTAAAAGGTAAGGAAATTTTGAACTAGCTCATAATTCATTACTGTGAATTCGTGAAAGGTAAAAGAAAACCGTGTGAATTTTGTTCCGTGAAAAGAAAACTAATGTATAAACTACTAATATTACTAAGGCTGCCAACAAAATTTGTAATTCGTAATTCAATTGACTTTGATTTGAAAAATGTGTATTTTGCAATTAATTTGATTCAAAACAAATCAAATTCAGTTCGTTGGGAATCTTATTCAAACTCAAACTAAAGTAAGTTCGATTCGGTTGATTCGTTGCCACCCCTACTACTAATACAGAAGTCTAATCAATGACATAATTAACAGGTGAGTGTTTATGGGGACTATAAAATAAGCAAAGTTAGTCAACGACCTTAGCTCACTCCAGACAGATTATATATACTCAAATTGAAACGAAGAGGTAAACTAATTTTATTCAATTTAAGTAAAATGGATACAATGGAAGTGTAAAAACAAAACTAAGAAATTCTCAAATTCAGATATCCGCATTCATAATCCTAATCCGTAGGCTAATTCTATATATATATATATATATGCGAAGCTCCTCTAATTAAAATCAATCAAATTCGTTAGTTGAATATCTCAATTGGATCTCCACCTTCCAACTCAGTATCTACGTGGAGAGGGATGCTTAGGTGTCTTCATGTCCTTCTTCAAAATAAAAGATCAATTCCATTCTTAAGCAAGAAATTAGAAATTAAGAATCAATTACTCTCAACATATAAAAAGAATTCTTAGCACTCCTAACTGCTGTCACCAAGTGGAGACACTATCTTAAGTTCGCGGTTAATTCATTAGTTTTGAAATAGTTCATAATTCAAGGTTTAGTTGGATTATATTTATAAAATTTGTTTGGCGGTTACCCGCCAACCATAAAAAAAAAGGTTTAGTTGGATTAGCAATACAACAGTAGTTAGCGACTATTTTAAATAGCTATGTACTCATCTTTTGAAATACGGAATATAATATTTTTCACATAATTAATACCGGGTTTGCTTGGTAGAAATTTCCATTTTAATATGGCAGCATCTATCAATTTTTTTTTTAATTACCCCACAAATTCAATTTTAAGATCCAATTAATGTAGGCCTTAACGGCAATTTCATATTATTCCAAGACACGCCCATGGCTTTTTTTTTCTCATTTTCGTTCAATATTATTTTTCTTTCTGAACAAAGTCCGTGGACACAAAATCTTCATTTTGATCTCTGACAAGAGTTAGTCAAACATATTTACCGATTAGACCCCTGGTTTTGATCTCCTTGCATTAACTCAAAAGAGCATCTTTTGAGTTAATAAATATCCGCCATCTGATTATAAACAGAGTCCATCCAGTCCTGCCTAAAATATAGAAATCTTTAATATGAGTGCGAATTTAATTAGCACGAATTTTAAAACTCGAAAGATTTTTTTTGAGTTAACGCAGAGGATACGAATTCATTGCATGTAATATTTCGCCTTCAACGTTTCAATTAGGGGCTGCAATCTGACTTTCATAACAAAAAAATCTCTATGATATATTATGAATATATTATTAATAGAGAATTAGTTCAGATGTTGACTGATCAAAGGATTAAGAGACGTTAATTAAGACTACAACTACTTTATGTTAGTTAGTTGCATATTGATAGGCAGTTATCACAACGTAACAAAGGTTATTAATAGTTAATTATAACAGATGAATCAATCAATACAATATCATTTATTTCTTCTTTTATCTCTCTAACTTCTTTGTATTTTAGACAGCTGCAAAAAAATTCCCCATGTGGTTCAAAAAATTATTTATTTTATTTGTAATTTTTAATAAAATTATGTAGTTTGAGATTATCTTAATAAATTATCATTTTCATTAAAAAATTATGTCTCGCAAAAAATTCTTCTTGTTAAATATTATTATTTCTCAAATTCAGCTGTCATTATAATAAAATTTCTGGTTCACTCTGCCTTGATTTCATATATATATATATATATATATATATAGAGTTGGGCTACGGTACTTCGCGAAGTAAAGCGAGTGTTTTACTTCACGTCTATATCTTCAATTACAAAGTTCAAAATGTCGATCCGAACCGTTCAAGTTGATCTCTATATTAAATTGTGCTTGCAGACCAAATTTTATATTTTTTGAAATTTTTTTACTATTTCTTTAGAATTTTTTAAAATCACTGTTTTTCAGAAAATTCTGGACCATCCAAAACAGCGATTTTCAAAAATTCTAAAGAAATAGTAAAAAATTTTCAAAAAATGTAAAATTTGGTCTGCAAGCACAATTTAATATGGAGACCAACTTGAATGGTTTGAATCAACATTTTGAACTTTAAAATTGCAAAATATGAGTGTGAAGTAAAATACTCCCTTTACTTCGCGAAGTACCGTAGCCCAACTCTATATATATATATATATATATATATATAGGCTATGGCTTATTTGTTGCCGACAACATTTTTGCCAGCGGTGCTGCCACTGTTTTTTCTATTTTTTGATATTCAAACGACAAATCTAAACCGTTAGATGTTTAATATATATTATAATCTACTTGGAGACCAAATTTTACATTTTTTGGAATTTTTTTTACTATATATTAAGCTAGTTTGAAAACCGCTAATTTCCATGCTGCAGAAAATTACTGAAATCAGCGGTTTTCAAACCAGCTTAATAAATAGTAAAAAAATTTCAAAAAATATAAAATTTGGTCTCCAAGTAGATTATAATATAGATTAAACATCTAACGGTTTGAATTTGTTGTTTGGACATCACACAGCTAAAAATAACCCTGGTAGCTCCTGAGCAGAACTGCTACCAGCAGCAATTTAGCCACAGTCTATATATATATATATATATATATATATTAACAAGCTATGTAAGAGAACTTTCAACTATAACATTTAATAAGAAAAAAACTAGAAAAGTAAATAAGAATGATGTACTAGTTAAGAAATAATGGAATAATGGATTATTGGACTGGCACATCTAGGCTAGCAGGTGAATTATCAGTACATGTCACGTCCCGTTTAATTTAGCTCTGTGTTAGTAAATTGCACTACTAATATAATCTGGGTTGAACTAGAAATCAAGAAGTCAGAATTTCTTTGTCGTAAATATTCGAGGCTTTATTTCATATTTTCTAAAAAATCGACTGTGACAGGAAAAGGACGTTTTATGTCGGCTCGACCTCTGGGTCTTACTTTTACCTACAATTTTGTATAGTGACTTTAACCCCTTTTTGTTTATTCCTCTTATTATTATTGTTTTTTTCGATTGTTCTCTTGTGGAGCATCTCACCGTATTCTGGCCACTTCTCGCATCTCCTTTCTTTCTATTTTCTTTATTAATCGAGTTCTGAAACAGACTCTCAATGTATTCTGTCACGAAAGTATGACGAGCAAATATATCAGAGGATCCTGTGTTTTCTTCTTTAGGTAGTGCTCATTAAGTAAATTGTCAATTAAAAAAAGGAGCAAAACAGTTAATTTTCAAAAGCTTCTCTCACTTCAATGCTGAATGGGTCAAAAGGTTAATCCCAACCATAATAAATATGTTTTTATTGCACGAACAAAAGTAAAAAGATTTCAAAAATGGCCAGAGGCAACCCAATTCAGGAAAGAAAAAAAAAAGAAAAAAAAAAGTCCCTATGATTGAAGATAAAAGAGAAAAGGTTTTTGTCCACAGCCTTCTGTCCACTATTTGTCCACAAACATTATCCACTCCCAGTTTAACTAAATTTGTTCCCCACCGTTAAACCACGGCTCTCATGCCTATTTAAACCTCTCTTCTTCCCCGATCGTTTATTTTCATTTTTTGAATCGCTGAGATCGAGTCTCTCATCTATGCCGCTCCCTCCGCCACTGTTCTTCCCTTCCGCCCCCCGTCGCCTCCTCGCGCCAGACTCCTCCGCCACTGTTCTTCCCGCCCGCTCCCTACACTGTCCAGTCAGATCGTCATCGTCAGATCTCACATCTACGTTGAGATCTCACATCTATCTCATGTGGCTTCACGTATATGAACGAGACCGTGTGGACAGCCATGGCTGGTGCGGTGGTGCTCGATGCTGACTTTATAGATGGATCTGGAGGCGATATGAAGAAGAAAATCGCTAGTTCATTCAAAATCATTTCGCTAGTTCCCTGATCGGTGTCCTTCGCTCTTCAATCAAGCCCTTCGCTCTTCAATCAAGCCCTTCGCTAGTTCATTAACCTGGTTCGATTTGCTTCAATCAAGCCCTTCGCTCTTCATTTGTCTCTGTCCTTCATTTGCTTCAATCAAGTACTGGTTCGATTTCGGCTCGCTACTCCGAACAATGAATGCATTGTTTCAAGCTTTGGTAAGAAATATTGTACATTTCTGATTCATTTTTCCTTTGCAATGTCGATTTTAATTGAGATTACTGACTCGATCTCATTTAATTGAGAAAAGAAATGATAGAGAGGCGATATGGAGTATTGATCTGTTAATTTTAGTGTATTGATCTGTTAATTTTAGTGTATTGCCCCGTTAATTTTACAGTATTCATCTTGTCATTTTACAATATTCATCTTGTGAAAATCTGGAGGAAATAGATGATAGAGAGGTGATATGGAGTATTAATCTGTTAATTTTACAGTATTGCCTTGTTAATTTTACAGTATTCATCTTGTCATTTTACAGTATTCACCTTGTGAAAATCTGGAAGAAAGAGATGATTTGTTAATTTTACAGTATTTATCTTGTAATTTTACAGTATTCATTTTGTAATTTTACAGTATTCATCTTGTGAAATTCTGGAGGAAAGAGATGATAGAGAGGCTTCTTACTCATCTGAACAATGAACACAGGAGGTTTTTACTGTAAAAGTTATTTGTCCATAGTTTTTTTGTTACTGTTATGCTATTCTGAATGTTGCAGTGAATATTTTTATCTTGTGTTGAACAAATGTTCTTTGTGGTGAACATATGTTATTTTGTGGTGAATAGATTTTGTGTGTGATGATGGATGTATGTATAAACTTAGCAATTTTATAATATACATGGTATTATTTTATGGTTTATATTTTGCAATTTTACAGTATACATGATTGTTTGCAGATTGTAGTTTAAACTGAAATGTAGCATTTTTTACATTTTATCTTACAGTATAGATGGTAATATTTTATGATTTAGTTTTAGAAATTTTACAATATACAAGATTCAATTAAAAATTTACAGTATTATGTGAAAATTTTACAGTATAGACGATTCAATTGTACATCTACAATATACAAGATTCAATTGTAAATTTTACTATGTAGAATATTCAATTTTACAGTATACAAGATTCAATTTTACAGTATACAATATTAAATTGAAAATTTTACTGTATACAAGATTCAATTTTACAGTATACAAGATTCAACTCAGTGCCAATAACCGCTAATAACTAACTCTAACTGCCAATAACTTCCTATAACTGCAATTTTCGAAAGTACAGTTTGAAAGTACATTTATTTTGTCATGTTGTACAAGTTGCAATCTTTTTCTAACTATTATGTGACCACTTCAAATAGTTGCTAGATGTTTTGTGATTAACTGATATATTTTATGTGATATATTGTATAATTATACAGCATGTAGAAGTAATTTTACAGTATTCGCGCAAGTCAAAACTGTGGACAAATGGTGGACAAAAGGCTGTGGACAATTAGACGCTTCCAATATTTTTTTTGTTTCCTGAATTGGGTTGGGTTGTTTCATGACATTTTTTATTTTTTTTATTTTTTTCAAGTGGTTGAGATGTGTGATGGTGTCTTGCAAGAATGCCATAGTTTGTTATTGTCTTTTCATTTTTAAAATTTTGGCATAAAATTTCTTATTTTTAATGTTTTTTATTGTTATTTTCTTATGAATAAAAATTTCGGCAACTTTCTCCTCATTTGCAGGATCTATTCGATATAAACAGTTGGTACATAGATATATGCCGTGAACCATCACTATGACATGTGGACAATGTCACAATAGTGTGAAAAAAGTTAGAATTCTGTAATAAATCCCAAAAACCGGGTTCATATGTTAAAGATAGTTAAAACAATAGTGTATTCTGAATGGAGATTGGCTAACGATTAACGAGTCAAAATATGATATTTAAAATGGAAAATCCATAAGCAGCATGCAGTATTGACTACAGTCTACTGGGTGTAGGAGACTAGGACAATGACTGAAAATCCATTATGGCCATTTAACACAATTAAAGGGATGTGATAACTATTTTCTAATTCCTAATTGGTATAATGCTCACAATACGATCTGTTACATGTATGAGTGCGGAGTAAGTACAACAGATAACCAGATACAACTTGTAGCATTTTAGCGGCATTAAAATTGGGAGAAGCCTTTGACTTTTGTAAAACTGAACCTGGAGTTAGGGAGAACGTATAAAAGAGTTAGGTTAATATGACACTAGTGTTATATCAAACTAAATAATACTATATTTTAAATTTTTAGATCTGCTTTAAGATTCATACAAAATAAAGTGTTTGAACAGTAAAAGCGGATATTACAAATCTTAAAGCAGATCTAAAAATTTAAGACATGCTGTTATTAAGTTTGATATAACACTAATGTCATATTAACCTAACTCCATATAAAAGGCCCAAATATGAGTTAAATGGACCTGACACGTATGGGCTGTAGAATTTTCGATTTTGAGACAAATGGGGCCCATGGTCGCTACTGGAGTTTTGTGACCATTGAAAACAGAATGGAGAACGAAATAGACACAGCCAAAGGATAATGGAGAAGAAGGAACTGGAGGGCGAGAAAAAGAGGAGACAATGGGAAGATAGCCCCGAATTTTTTATTAATATCCAAATTTAATATTAAATTTCAAAAAATAACCGGATCAGTAACGTTTTTCAAAATCTACCCTTTTCGGAAAAATTTTTTTCCAGAAATAATCTCTGTTTCCGAAATTTTTTTTTTCCGGAAACGGTAGCTACTTTCGGAAAGAGCCTATTTTCGGAAAAAAAAATTTCGGAAATAGCCTATTTCCGGAATAAATTTTTCCGGAAATAGGATTTTTTTTCCGAATTTTTTTTTTCATTTTTTATTTATAATTTATTTATTTTTTGTATTTAAGTATTACAAATATTTAATATAGTTTTTAAAAAAATAGATAGAATACTATATAATTTGATTTATTCAGAAGACTGTTACAAATAATCCGGATCAACATTTTTCATGCCGGATTTTTTACGGCCGTAAAAAAAATAATATAATATAATATATGCATATGTACATGTATATATAATATATTATATGTATATATAATATAATATATATGAAAATGAGGATATAAAATATGAGGTATGATGAGGTATAAAAAATATGAGGTATTGGAACTCTCGTTTAGTGCCTCAAAAATTCAGTTGAAGTTTTCGTTTAACGGTAGGCATTCAACAATCGGTATTTTCAAAGTTTTCAAAGTCCAAATAGTCGATCCAAACCGTTCAACATGATGGATATTTTAAAATGTGCTTGCAGATCAAATTTTACAGTTTTCTAATTTTTTTTACTATTTATTAAGATGGGTACAAAAATTCAATGGTCTGAATATAGATAGCGATTTTGTTAAATACTTAATAAATAGTAAAAAAATTCAAAAAAATATAAAATTTGATATGCAAGCACATTTTAACATATATATTATATTATATATACATATACATATATTATATTATATTAATTTTTCTTGTGGTTATAAAAAATCCGGCATGAAAAATGTTGATCCAGATTATTTGTAGTAGTCTTTTGAATAAATCAAATTATATAGTATTCTATCTATTTTTTTAAAAACTATATTAAATATTTGTAATACTTAAATACAAAAAATAAATAAATTATAAATAAAAAATGAAAAATGAAAAAAAAATTCCTATGAAAAAAATTTTCGGAAAAAAAAATTTCCTAAAAAAAAAATTCTATTTCCGGAAAAATTTATTCCGGAAATAAGCTATTTCCGGAAAAAAATTTTCCGGAAACAGAGGCTATTTCCAGAAAAAAAAAATTCCGGAAAGGGTAGATTTCGAAAAACGTTACTAATCCGGTTATTTTTTAAAATTTAATATTAAATTTGGATATTGATAAAAAATTCGGAAGATAGCCTTTTTCAGGCGAAGCATTTGTATCCTTATTATTTTTTTTAAATTCCAACTAGAAACTAAGAGAGAATTATCTTTATCGGTGTAACAGAGTAACAGACTATGAACCTTATATCAATTTAATCGCATTTTATACCCAAAATTCCCAACTTTTCAATTTTCTTCAATTAAATCAAATTTAACATCTCAATTTATCAGTTCATACCACAACTATATCTATTATTAGATGAACACAAGGTAATTAAAAAAAGGAATTAAAATTTACAAATTAATTAATGAGGTACGTAATAAATGAAAATTAAAAAACACAGATTAGTTAAGGCCGATGTACGCTGGAGAAAATCATTGCATGGCCTTATTTTCAATTAAAAAATATTTGAAAATAATACATACGTATACGCTTCTCTATGTATGGTCCAAGCATCCCAAAGATATTGATATCTAATAAATTTGATTTGATATTGGTAAAGCCGTCCGATCTGTCTCAAGCTTTTTAAGGACAACTTTAAAATACATACAGATCAAGTATGATCGAGTTTTGATGTTGATCGGACGATTCCAACCGAGTATCAAACCAAGTTTGATCTGATATCCATTTCAAAAATAAAAAATGCATGATAAATAAATTTTCATCAAATTACCAATAAAAAAACTTATATACAATGTCAGTATCACACCACACACTTTAGCATCAATTATTGTGCGAAGATAGCCTCAGGTTAATTTTCTTCTTCTATTTAAGTGGATAGTTTTATCATGAGATTGCATCAACCCCTGTTCTTTCTCCCTCCCTTCTGTGTTTTGCATGGTGATTCTTGCCTTATCACCTGCTGGTCTGTCACATGATCCAAATTAAACTTCTCTATGTTAGAATATTTTAGAAAATAACTTGTTATGCCTGTGTATTTTGCTAACTATTCTTGCTATTCTTTTATACTTTGTTTCTTTTGTTCTTCTACAGTAATTGTCGAACGACAGAGGAAGATTAACAAATAATGAACAAGGAGCAGAAAGAAAGATGGAATGAGTCACAAAAGATTTCGATCGGAGAAGATTTGATTGAAGTTGCAAAGAGGCAGATAGAGTTCTTGGCTGCAGTGGATCGCAACCGTTGGTTGTACAACTTGTCTGGAGTGGAGCGAGCCATTTACAGGTGATGAACTAAATATTATTTTTCTATTTTGTTTTAGATAAGTTGAGAGTGAAAGCTCTTAAATCATTTCTAATGTTGTGCTAGATTTTAAATTTGCATCATAACAAATATAAAGCGTGATCTTTTTTACTAATTTGATTTTTTAATTAACTTGGGTTGCCCTGTTTTATAAATCAAATTAAATCACAACATATATGGTTTTCTAAATAAAGTCTGATGCTCTAGTATAAAACAAATAAAGTGAAATATATAGCAAAGAAAATATTAGAAGAAATGAAATAAGCCATATATGTACCAAACAGTTAAAGCTCATGCATGCACGATCTGTCAAATTGTAGTATACTATGTGGTACATGCTGTGATCAGACCTGTTTTATATTAAGTACTTTAGTAACTGTAGTAGTTAGGCCAAATCAGCTCTCATTTGTTGTACACTTGTATGTCAATCAATTCTATTAGGTAAACAAAGAATGGTTCACCTTGTAACATGCATGGTGGACCCAAGTGGTTTGATGTATTAGCTGGTAAGGGCGACAACTGCACTTGTAATTTTAGCACAAATGGTATTTCTTGTGTTTTCAATTGTGTAGATTCATTGCCTTGTGAGACTGGCACTTATACTCCAAAGAGCATAATAGAGGTTGGTAGGAGTGGTGAAAATTTATGAGATTTATTTAAGGGGTATCAGTTGAAACAATGCGGAAGCAGTTGTTGTAATAGGATTAACAGCAACAATTGTGGCAAATGTGTTCTGTGATTTCCTAGCAAAAAATATAGTAGTGTGTTTGAATGAAACATGATTAAATATAAACAAACTTTTTCTCTGTTTTGTGGTGTTTGGTGTTCTTGTAGGAGATTATGTTATGGCACATTGTGTCAGATGTTTATCCAAAATTTGACTCCCCCAATATAGCTAAATTCTTGATAGAACCCTCAACATGTGGCACAATGGTTAGTGTTATTTTTCATTTTGTAATTTTTGTTTTTTGTGTTGTATCTAGTGTGTCAAACAGAATTTTCTTGTTTATTATGTACCTTCTGTTTGAGATTAATTATTTTATATAAATGCCAAATAAGAAACCTTGACTGAATAGTTATACCAAAGAAAAAAAATCAGCAGAGAGAAGAATGATGTTGCTGCTGATGGCACAAAGCAGGGGTTGAACTGGAGTTTAGATGGCAATAAAAGAAAGATACATGCGACATATATATACTAAAATGAAAATATGCTGCAAATTCGTCATTTTTCATTAATTATCCTAAATAATACTTTTTTAGAAATAATTATCCTAAATAATATTTAAGAACCTCTGATTAAGAGAATCGATCAATATGTATATATATGTAGTGCTCATATATTTTAGTTTTGAACTTTTGTATTGAGAATCAGTCAATCATTTAAAAGTTTGATCTGACCATTTATTTCAATTTCAGATGTGAGAGAATGGGTTGGGTTTTGGATATAACTCGACCGGTTATTAATTTTATTTTATTATTTTGTAGAGTTAATTTGATTTGTTTTGCACACGATGTCATCAGGGAAATTGTTTAGGACATTAATTATTTTTGCATGTTTAATTGATTTTTATTTCACATTTTGATATGTTATTGACTACTTGAAGAAAAACCATCTTGAATTCAAAGTCCATCTTAGCTGGTACAGGAGGTATTTGAGAAAATTTAGTTGTTTGAAAGTTCAGGAATTTTTAAGAGAAAATAAAGAAAAGACAAGAGGTAACGTGAAGTTTTTATCCACCCTATATTTTAATTTGGAGGTTAGAAAATTTGCTGAATTTATACAACGACTTTATTTGTTACAGTGGATATACGATAGCAATATAATAGTTCACGCAATCAGCAATATTTTAATTTGGAGGTTAGAAATTGCTATCTACTGTCTATAAAAAGTAATTCAGTACTTGGGTCAAGTCATATGTTTGCAACAACAAAAGAAAGAAGTTTGTAATTTCTTATAGTGGATATAAAATAGCAATATTTCAGCAATCAGATTGCCCAAATGTAAGTGAACTAGCAATCGGTGGTTGGAATAATCCTCTCCAAAAAAACCATAAAAAAAAAAAAACAAAAAGGTGCAGGAGAGATAGAAGTTCTCTAAATCTATCAGCATGTATGTTACAATAATATTGGCTTACCATTGTTTGGAACAGCTGTACTGTTGTAGAACAAGTATGACTCGTACCGAACACCGCAACTTGTCCCCAGTAATCTGGCCCCAAATTTGCCATAACAGTAGTTAGGTATTGCTTTGACAAATTCCTGGAGACACTGGTAACAGTTATCTTTAGACAGGTCATGTGTGCATTGCACCAGGCCATACAGCTTATTACTGGAGCTTGCAACGTTCATAGAACCAGCTGCAAACATCTGATTTGAGTTGTTTACTGCCTGTGCAACGAGAGTGTTCATCAATTGTGCAAGAATTGTGTTGTATTGCGGTGGGTTCACCACATCATTTAGGTTGCAGTAACCGTACAACACCTGACCATGAATGGAGAAGAAATTGGTGTCCGAGTACCGCAGAAAACATTGATCAAACCTGTATTGAAGATGATGTAATTAACTTAAAAAATTATAGATTACTTAATTATACATATCCTATATGTTAACCGTTTCTTAATTATACATGGATCGAAAGGAATATTTTACCATATTATTTCCTCTTTGCCGTATGGACACCGAGTGGATACTTCATTGATGGTTGATCTGAGGCAAGTCTGACAACTTTCAGCTGACACATCACCACGACAAAAGGCGAGGCCAAACACCTGGTCAGGATTAATGCCGACAGTATAGTTGGAGAAGCCAGATGGAATAATGGATGACACAAGGGATGATTGGAGTTGTCTGAGATTGGCTTGGAATTTGCTATTGGTTGTATAGCTATTTTTCGTGTTGCACGTGTCCACTAGGAATTCAGACTTGACAACAGTAACAACGATGATTAGTATAACTAGAGGCTGCAGAAGGGTCATGTTTTCAGAAAATAAAATTCTTAAGAGGTGGTGCTATTCTAGAAATTGAACACATAATTAACATGTATATGTATTGAGGGATAAAGTGATAGGGAAGATGAGTTAGCAGCCAATGTTGAACAGATGGATAACCTATAAATTGAAATTCGTATCACCTAAGGTAATAAAATATTTCTGTTTGGATCTGGACCGTCCAATCAGATTCTGCACGACTATTAAAGTGGGCCGGTGCATTCCACCTCGGGCTGAATTGGTCTGGATTCCAATCAGATGGCGATGTTCCAAACATAAATGTTTTGCTACCTCAGAAGATATGGAATCCTATAATTATATATATATAGGCGGAAATTAATGTAATTTTGCATTATATTGAAAGGTTGTTAACCATTTTTTGAAATGTTGTTGAATTATTGGCTGAAAAGGTCGCTATCCATTTGTCAAATTTTCTTTGTACACTTTTGTTATTGTTTGACAATGTATAGAACAATTCATTATGGTGCGTATGCGACAATTAAGTACAACTTAACTTCCATGACTAAAATTGCTTCAAGATATAGATAGGTACTGTAAAAATTACTTTTATATTTAATACCGTATCATCATTAGAAAGGGACACATTTGATATATTAAAATTTGAAAAATTCAATGTAATCTTTGTGGAATTCAAACCAAGATATGGACCAAAGTGATACTATTATGTGTAATTCTTATATCATTGTCTTGTTATTAGTATCTTAACTTTCAAGGTTATAAAAGTTTGTATGTTTTATTTTTGGTAATATAAAATTTCAATTATAATCTTGATCTTGGTGGCTTTTCTTTGCAATTCTATTTCGAAATGAGCTTTTGAGCCTTTAAAATTGAGAAATAGGATAATCCAAGAATTAATAAGTTATATTTTAAACTGGGTTTCTTGTCAGAACAGTTCAGCAGCTTTTATATTTAAACGGGTCGGTAAATTATAAACCGGTTTGGGTCGGTCAAAAAGCATACAGAATTTAAGTGTTTGGGTTGGATGTTTTTAGATCAAAATTATGTTGCATGAATACGGGTACGGGTATTGTGTCAGACACGATATGGATATGGCGATACGGCAATTTTCAAAAATTTAGGATACGACATGTTTATTATATATATTATTTTTTATTAATTTATATACCGTATTTAGATAATTATAATTTAAATTAAATTTGTTCTGAAAATAAAGACTTCACGATATAAATATATTAAATATTATACTTACTAAAATATAGCACATGATACTTTGGTGTAGTGGTTAAAGGTTTTGACTCTCATTTGAGAAGTCCAAGATTCGAATCCCATTGCCAGCATAAAGAAAGAGTTATTTTCTTCAGTCCACAGACGCGGGCGGGTGTCCACGGCCTTGGTCCACAGGCGTGTATCCAGCCGTGTCCTGTCCAATTTGGGTCATCGGCAAGGATCAACTAGGTGTCAGAGATCGTATTAGACAGGTACAGACACGCCAGTTGGCATGTCTGATATGTATCGTACGTGTATCAGACACGGGTACGATGGACCACGCCCGCGAATCCGATGGTATCGGACTCAAATTTGAGTTCAATGGGTTTTACGCCCGTCCGATCCTCTTTAAGATCCGTGCACACAAATATTAAAGCTAACACACTTATTGAAGCAGTATGCACGGATCTAAAAGCAGATCGGACTAATCCATCGGATCCAAATTGATCCCTTGAAACAGTGTCATGAGATTCGTCAAAAAAATAAAAATAACATAGTCGTGCTGAAGCAATTAAACAAAATAGGAAACGAGGTCACGTCCTTGGTGAGGTGGGTTACAGCCTTACAGGTGGTAACGTTGACGTTGTACAGTATAGCTGACTTAGTCTCCTCGGACTACAGGAACCAGTCTTTGTTTCTGGTTATAAACTTATAATTCATTTTTATATATTTTTTTTCTAGAGTAATATATATGTTTTGTATATATATATGCAACCTCAATCAACGTGATAGAAACAAAAAATTTATTCGTAGAAGTTGACTTGGAGATGCACAAGTACGACCTTCTTAGTTTATGTTTTAAAGTTTCAATGATTAATTATTTTGAACTTTGAAGTATGTGACCTTATTATTATGCAGTTAGTAGTTTAGTACATGCATTTGCACCTCACTAGAGTTGCATGAGACAATGGCACAATTAATCTAAATATGGAACGGTCATTCATTTTTTTTTTTTTAGATTAGTTTGGAGGAAACCGAACTTCTTTTACAAAATGTTCGGTGGTATTATTGTACTCGTGTCCGACACATATCTGACACCGACACTCTTCCAACACACGTACGATACGTATTTGACATGCCAGCTGGCATGTCCCTACTCGTCTAATACGGTCTCCGACACCTGATTGACCCCTGTCGATATGGACTGGACACGGATGGATACATGTTTGTGTACCGCGAGCTGTGTCCGCGGACCGAGCCCATGGACAGCCACTGTGAACCGAAGAACATAACTTGCTGGCGGTGGGATTCTAATCTTGGACCTCTCGGGCACTTGTGGACATCCACCTGCCCCTGTGAACGGCAACTGTGGACCGAAGAAAATAACTTGCTGGCGGTGTGATTCGAACCTTAGACATCTCAAATTAGAGTCAAAACCTTTAACCACTACACCAAACATTCATATATGTTATGTTTTAGTAAGTATAATATTTAATATACTTATATGAAGTTTTTATTTTCGGAACAAATGTAATTTAAGTTATAATTATTTAAATACAATGTATAAATTAATTAAAAAATAATATATATAATAAACATGTGGTATCCTAAAATTTTTAAAATTGTCGTGTCACTGTACCCGTGTCGTATCCGACACGATACCATCGTCCCTGTATCTATGCAACATAGCGTAGTTATTTAAAAGTTAAGCAATCAATCTTAATAAAGTGATTGATAATTAATGCATGACAGGAACAGAAGTGGATAAGACGATATTGGGCCTATTGTCAACGCCTTGCTTATAATGTGGGGCCTTATTTAATTCCTGCAATTTCCATTTCAATAAATGTTGCATTTTATAATTCCTCATAGGAATTAATTGCGACTTATGTAGCTGTAGGAATCGCATATTTGTGTTCATTTTATGATAGTTAGTTGCTTTATGACATTTGAGAGCAAGTATTTTTAATTAATTTGCCTTTCCTAATTTCCCTAAGAAAATAATAAAACACAAACAGGTCATATCATCTAATTTTATATCTATTCAATAATTGAGAAATTATAAGAAACCAAATATAATATAAACAAAATCATAATAAAATATTTGCTCTCAAAATAGCGTCTCCATAATCAAATGCCAGCGACGATTCAAGCGTGATTGGTTATATATAAACTCACACAAATTTCATCCGTTCACAACTTTGCATTTATTTATACCAGAGCATCGTTTTCTGCTAGGGGTGTCAATGGGTACAGTACGGGCCGGGTGGAGATATTTTTATACCCATATCCATTAAAATTGACCTTACTCATACCTTACCCATACCCATTCAAAATTAATCTTACTGTACCCTACCCTTACCCATTAATATTATCGGGTAACAAAACGGTAGCGGATGAATAACGGATAATACTAGTATAATAATTAGTTTTATTATATTTTACAAATTAAACATCAAAAACTCATTCATTTTAATACATATATAATTGCATTTCTAATAAAAAATAAAATAAATGTGCAACCAATTCCAACTAAATTATTTTTTATAAAGAATAAAAATTCAAAAACATGAATATACATTTAAGTGAGTTAGAAATTGAATTAAATATACATTTAAGTGGGTTGGAAATTGAATTAAATATATATTTGGATTTTATAATTACCCTATAGGGTAACGGGTACGAAATAGTCATTACCCATATCCTTACCTATTATTTAACGAATTTTTTTTTACCCATATCCATATTCAATAAGCTAATGAAAAAAAAAAATCTTATCCATACCCGCTTTATCGAAAACAGCTAAAAAGGTAACATTGGCATCCCTATTTTCTGCCCTTCTTAAAATTCATTCACTGGAGAAAGGACTTCCATGAACTCTTCATCCGCATGGTAGAATGTACAAAATAAACAATCAATGCAATCAAATGGGTAAGTCCCAAAACTTTTCCAACCATAAGTTCTAGTGAGTTGTACTTCTTTAAGAAAATAGATAAATGAAGAATAATAAATGAGGAGGATTTAAATATCTCCATTTTTTTTGCCACCATAATACTTTTATTTTTATAATTGCAATAACTTAAAAAAATTTAACTTAAATATCAAACTAATACAATTAGATATGATAAATATCATTTTTTCTATGCACACGTAAAATATTACGGCATTTCGATTTTGTTTTAATTGGTGTCAAGTGCTTGCCAAAACCTACTGATGTGAATAAATTTTGAACATTGGTTTTTCAGCTTATTGATTCATATAAAATCAAAATAAAAAATGATAATATTTTATGTCATTATGTGCATGAGATCAAAAATAATATGAATTACATCTAATTTTTTATTTACATGTAAGTTTTAAATTTTAAATTATTATAATTCAAAATTGAATGCAACATGAGAGCAAAAAAAATGAAAACATTAGAACTATTTTCGTAATTAATATATATAAAACGCAATTTTAAAGTCATGCTTGAAAAATTAGTAGGCAGGTTTTACTCTTTCAATGCAGGAGAAAAGAGTTTGGCTAGTATAACATCAATGTCATTTCAGCCTATATAACACTAACTCTAAAACCTATCAAATTGATTTCGAACGATTAATCCAACCCGTTCAAACCAATTTATATTATGAGTGATGCGTTTACATACATTGTTTTATATTGTCGAGTTATTTTAGTATCAAATCAAGCGGTAAAAATATTAAAAAATTAATGTATTAAAATTAACTCAAAAACTCACACATTTGACCTCTTGACTTAATAGTAAATAAATTCTAAAAGTTATAAATTTTGCATGTAAACGCACAACTAATGAAGTAGATCGGTTTAAACGGTTTGGATTCACTGTTTGAAGTCGATTTGATAGGTTTAGAGTTGGTGTTATATAGGTTGAAATGATACTTATGTAATACTAGCTAAACTCAAGAGAAAATGATGATGATATAACATTTATATCATTTATTATATATATGTATATATATATATATATATATATTTTTTGGTTGGTTGGGGGGCACATAAACTAAAAGCTGAGAAATATAGTCTCCTAGATTAAACTTACGAATTCAACAGAACTGGAATTATTAGAAAGACAAAAATTTAGCTAGCATAGCTGTTCATATTTTACAAAATTAAAATAATAAAATATAATAAATTAAAAAAACAATTACTAAAAGTAGTGGAGTTTACTTTTTTATCTAACCGGATTTTATTTAAACAAAAATTCCATTAATTCGCTTGAGGATGTATATCTTGTTATTTCAACTGTTATTTAATAACAATACTTTTACAACAGATAAATTAAGCAATGATGCTGTGCAAAAGATAATCAAAAATCGGTGAATTTTGTATGTACTCGTTCTCCACAATGGAACTCTTCATTCTTTTATTTTTCAAAAAAAAAAAAATTATAAATTTTGCTATCAACTTATATAATTTAAAATATACATAAAGTCAAAACCAAAATTTTTTTTATTAATATCAAATGCTAAATCAATTAATACTTGACATTTTATCGTTATTAATCTACAATTGCACAACAATGTGGATTAAAAACACGTTAAACAAACTAATAATTTATTTCGTAGTAAATGATATTTCTATTTATATTGTTCCAAATACTTATTTGTAATAAAGTTGTTATGAAATTATTTAACATGAAAATACGCATGGTTTACCAGTGTAACATCCTAATAATAGTATTTTCAAGTGGTAGGCAAATCATATTGGATTGCAAATATATTGGTTTCCACCAATATCTTTTTAATTATCAGCATATTTGTTGGGTCTACCATATGTTATTAAACTGTAATTTATAAATATATAAATATTTCAAAATATTTAAGTTCATATAAATATTGTGATATGTCATACTATTTTATTTAGTTGTCATTACAAAAGTGTGTTTGCATTTTAATAGTTTGAATAATTGAAAACCAATATTTTTTTGTCGTTTAATCAATGATATACATAACTGATATGTATTTGTCTTGATTAACGTCATGTGTGTGACTGTATGAGTGCCAAAGAGTGCGTTGGAGAGAATTGAAATCCATAATTTTTTAAACCGGGCAAATTTATAAACAATTAATGTTTGTTATTATTAATACCCCATCAGTTCACTATATGTTTATTTTAATTTTTTTTGAGATGCTGTCCATAAGCTTATAACCATTTCTAATATGAAATCAAACGAGATTTATGTTTTAGTTTTGTCGATAAAAAGTAATTATTTTTCTATTTAAAATATTATATGTTAATAAGTAAAAAAAAATGTTAATTGACTCATCTTTTTAAGTTTAAAGAACTCAAGTATTTGAAACAATGAATACCAAAAATCTAACACTCCTTTATTACAGCGGATTAAGAGATAATATGTTAGTATATAATAATGAGAAAATAATTTTAGCCTAAATTTTTAAGTTTCCTATAAATTTATTTTGTCAAGTATGTAAGAAACATAAATTTAAATTTGTAGATAAGATTGATATTTATGAACATTTTGTTGGAGGATATCGTCTTTACAAACCTCCTTGGTAGTCACTACAGAGTATAACTATGGATATATATTATTTGTTTTTGAATTATGTGTTGGGCATGCTTTTTGATTGTAATTTGTTCTGTCTTGTTTTCTATTTTGGGCTTATATATAGTTTCTGATGGGCTCGACCAATGTTGTGGGTTGAAATCTGCTCTGTCGCAAGTGTTCGAATTCGCTGGATAGATATTTAAACCTACTTTTTACTTTTATGATGCAATTAAGTTCCAGCGGCTTTTAATATCCCTGTTAATACAGATCGAATGATACGTACAGATTCATTACGTAGAAACTCCAAATCTTGAGTTTCTTTAAGAATTCATTCAAGTTATTCTTTTTATTTATCTATCGTATGAAGAATTCCTAACACTTGAGGTAACAACATGTTGACTAAATCACATATTATAATTATCTGATGAAATTGAGCTAGAAGCCTAAAATATGTGCTTGACTATATTATCTAAGAACCAAATTAATTTTATGAAGCCTTTATTATTCACTAATGGTTGCAATAAGATAGTACGGGTAGCGATACCAGCATAAACATTTGACCTATATATGTACAATTAATAAATATTTAAACAATTATGGATAAACATAACAGAGTAAACCAACAATAAATTGGTATAATATACGAAATTAACTGGTTGAGCTTTCCATTCATCACTAAACGAGAACTCAACAGGTGCTAATCCATGACATTCAAATACTATAATTTGAGCACATAGTATATGCATAAAAGTCTGAAATTTTCTTGGTCAATGGCATCTCAGAGCAAATGTATTCAGATATAACAGTGTTTTAAAAATTGGTTCTTATGCGGTATTCGGAAAGTCACCGTATACCGCATATATGGTATGACATCGCATACCGCATATACGGTATGCAGCCGCATATACAAATTTTTATTCGGATTTATATATGCAAATTTTAAAATGAAAATTCATATTAATTTGTATACAAATAAAGTATTTATGATTGACTGTACATGTTAAACTGGTGATAAAATGTTAAAATATTGATTCTCATCTCATACTAAATGAAATACTGAAATATTTATATATTGATCTCAATTCGGCCAAATATGCGGCCGAATATTCAAAACCGTATATTGGACTGAATACTCATTTTCTATTCGGATTCCAACTAAATACGAATATTTGGCCGAATAGACCGACTTTTAAAACACTGGATATAACATAGCTCAAAACCTCAAATAACTAATTTGTAATATCAAAGAAAAATTGCCGTGTCAGAATATAGGAAAAAACCGTTAATTTAGCACACTAAACTAACACATGTATAATCTAAATTTAGCAATGCTCTAAGTAGATCCTAACAGAATAATTGTATTTCTCGCGTCTCACCATCTGTCATATGTACCTGATTTGCTCTATAAATATAACAGTTTCATTGGTTTTGCTCCTAAGCCATTCTAGTCCCTTCTTATCCCTCCGATCTACACGTACTGTTCTTCTTCTTAATTTTCTTTCTACCAGAGGGTAGAGAGAGAGATAAGACAAACAAAATGCCTGCTGTTGTTATCTCCAATGGCAATGCTGTCGATTTCGGAGGGAAAATTACTTACTATGTGATTCTTTGCGCAGTTGTTGCTGCGACAGGTGGATTGATGTTTGGTTATGATATCGGCATTTCAGGTTAGCTGACTATAATCCATACATATTTCTGTGTTGATTTGTTTTTGGTCTTTTTTTGCCTTCTCTTTTATTTTGAAAACTTTTCTCTATGATCAAGTGGGTCAGCACTCAGCAATGATAAGGTCCGATACTGGTACTAGTCTGATAATGTAGAATTGATACATTTTCAAATTCAGCAAGTGATTTTTCTCAAATGTTGCTTTGTTTTATTTGCATAATTAATTAATCAGGTGGAGTTACATCAATGGATGACTTCTTGTTGAAGTTCTTTCCAGTGGTGTACGCAAAAAAGCACCATGCTAAAGAGAACAACTACTGCAAGTATGATAACCAATTCCTCCAACTGTTCACCTCCTCCTTGTACTTAGCTGCTCTTGTGGCGAGCTTCATTGCTTCCAGGACATGTTCCAATTATGGTCGTAAGCTCACATTGCAAATGGCCTCACTCTTTTTCCTGTCCGGTGTTGCCTTGAATGCGGGAGCTATAAACCTCACAATGCTTATCCTTGGGAGGATTTTGCTTGGCATTGGTGTTGGATTTGCAAATCAGGTAAGATATTATTTTGTTAGATGTACGTGTAATTTGCTTGGCATTTTTGTTGGATTTACATTAATACATGTGACGTTAATATTATTTGTCAATCATATTGAGAATTTCTTGATATATTGTTGTATGCTATTTTCATATATATATAATATAGCAAATAGATTAACGAAAAGCAAATAAACTAAATATTCCTTTTATGTACTTACTTTTTGCATAACTATGAGGGATATTGTAATTTAGTTAAACAAAACCATATTCCTTGTATCTCAAAGACTTGAACATCAATTTATTTATCATTGTAGGCTGCTCCTCTCTTTTTGTCAGAGATGGCACCAGTGAAGTATCGTGGTGCCCTTAACATCCTTTTCCAGTTGAATGTCACAATCGGCATCTTATTCGCAAATATCATCAACTACTTTGTAGCAAACATTCATCCTCAAGGTTGGAGAATTGCACTCGGCATTGCTGGAATTCCGGCTACACTTCTATTCGTAGGTTCCTTGCTTATCACCGAGACCCCAACAAGCCTGATCGAACGCCAGAAACTGACAGAAGGCTTGAATACTTTAAAGAAAATCAGAGGTATCGACAATGTGACTGCCGAGTATGAGGAACTCGTACTCGCCAGTGAGATGGCACGACAAGTGAAACATCCGTATAGAAACCTCATGAAGAGGAAGTCTCGGCCTCAGCTGGTGATTGCAATTGCAATGCAAGTATTCCAACAATTCACCGGCATCAATGCCATTATGTTCTATGCCCCGGTTTTGTTCCAGACTGTTGGGTTCAAAAGTGATGCCTCGTTGATGTCTTCGGCAATTGTTGGAACAATCAATGTTTTGTCGACTATTGTCTCCGTTGTGGGTGTCGATAGGGTTGGCAGGAGGGTGCTTCTCCTAGAGGCTTGTGTTCAAATGCTTGTCACTCAGGTACATAATTCAAAGTGTATCAAATTAAATTTTTCCTCCAGATCACCATTCTAACCATTTTGTGCATATAGGTTGCCATTGGTGCTATTCTCACAATAGATTTGAAAGATACCGGTGATTTGCCTAAGAGTGTTGCATTATGGGTGGTGGTGTGTGTATGCTTGTATGTGATGAGCTTTGCCTGGTCATGGGGTCCGCTCGGTTGGCTGATCCCTAGCGAGACGTTCCCTCTAGAGACCAGGACAGCCGGCTATTCATTCGCAGTAAGCTCCAACATGCTCATGACCTTCCTCATAGCCCAGGCCTTCCTCTCGATGCTATGCACCATGCGTGCCGGCGTCTTTTTCTTTTTTGCCGCATGGGTTGTGGTCATGTGTTTATTCGTCATCTTCTTCTTGCCTGAGACCAAGAACATACCGATAGATGAGATGACCGAAAGAGTCTGGAAACAACATTGGTTCTGGAAGAGATTCATGGAAGACGAGGACGATATTCAGGCGGCAAAAATTCAGATGGCACAATAGTTTCTACTTAATTTCTATATTTAAATTTTGTTTTTGCTTCATCATTTTATGCGTACCATTTTTTTTTTATTTTTGTGGGATGAAGTATAATTCTAGATTTTAAGTTTGATACTATTGTATGTGAACTTCTATGTTAAAAAAAAAAAAAATCTGACTAGTGGTAATGAATGCAACACTTACGGTGGTAATTTTTTCTCAATTTCATTTATTGGGATGTGGATGACTTAAATATGTTTTGAGTTCCCTTCAATTGTAATAAGATCCGTTAACTAAAAAATTATAATAATAGAGATTTTTTTAGTTAATTTATTGGATGAAATTAAATATTGCTTAGTGTAATTACAATGGGAGTAATATATCACGCGCTTAATTACAAACATGAATGGAAAGCTATATATCAAGCAAATTTGGTAGTTTTTTTTTTCTTGATTCAAATATTGGATTTGATTTCTCATAATTAATTAGCTTTGTCCTTGGTTGGAGATATGTTTGCTTGAACAAAATTTCTTGATTAAAATAAACTTGATTTAAAGCTTTTGATTATTTTTAAGCTCTTTCTTTATCTCCTTGTGCTCTCTAGTCAGTTGAGACTTTAAACTGTTGGCTATAAATATCTCAATCTAATAATAGTACCAGCATATATTTGTTAGTATTTGATATCAACTTAATATATTTAATACTGAAAAAGAAAACATTCTATGACTGAAATTTAACTTCCGTTATTAATATTCTCTTATTCTCGTACATAACAAAAACTCCTTGCATATTATATAGATCATAAAAACTTTCACACACACTACTTCATATTTTTTTTACTCACTAATTCTTAGTGAGTAAAAAAAATATGAAGTAGCAAGAATAAGTGTATGATGTAATGTTAGGGGTGAAAACGGAGCGGATACGGAGCGGATAATGCCGATACCATATCCGCATCCGTCGGATAATGAGCGGATACGAATACGGATACGGATAGTAGACGGATATCAAAATTCAAAACCAAATCCGCCTTAAACGGATATGGATACGGAACGGATAGTCTACGGATACGGATATAAAACGAATAATGGTTGGATAATTAAGATATATAAACTTCTAAGATACAAATATTAATTAAAACATTAAATATAAATATTAATGAACGTATAAGAGATGTGAAATAATCTATTCATATAATATATATATATATCAAATAAGTGTATGGTAACAAAAGATGTTGTGGTGTAGTGGTTTGAAACTTAGTCTAAAGGTATTGAGATAGGAAGACATGGGTTCAAATCCCACCTATAGCAAATATTTATTTCTCTTTTATATGGGTCAGGCCATACTATCCGAATTCGGATAATCTAGATATCCGCTCCGTTTAGGACTCCGTATCCGGATCTTTTATGGATTTCCGAAAATTATCCGAATCCGTATCCGGGAATTATCCGAATCCGAATTACCAGGATTCGAATTATATCCGGATACGGAGCGGATATCCGCCGGATAATCTGGCTCCGTTTTCACCCCTATGTAATGTACAACACTAAATTAATGGTATTGCTTTAATTATTTATTTGTTGGCTTGAATCGTTTAATTCGATCCGCATATTAAAATCTTGCAGCAACGAAGATAGTCTTTGATAGTCTAAAATTTTAAATTTAATGGGTTTTTTTATCTATATAAAAATTAGTAATAAATTATCAAAAAATATATAATTCATTTTTCCACAAGATTTTAATGTATATATAAACCTAACTGATCCGGACTCACCATTTAAATCTTAAGTGATATCTAGCTAAAAAACTAGGAATTGAATAAACACTACAACAAAACGGATTTTCTGCGACCAGTATCAGCGACCGGCGCCATAACCGGTCGCAGAAAAGCTATTTTTTCCAAAAAATAAAAATTTCATCTAAAATCAGGCGACCAATAGTATCAGCGACCGGCGTCAACACCGGTCGCAGAAAGTTTTTTTTTTTTTTTTGGGCGCTGCTTAAAAAGGAAGCTACTGGAAAAATAAAGCGCGCCTCTGCCAAAACCCGATCAAAATCAAAACCCTCCGCCAAAATCAAAAGCGCGCCTCCGCCACCCCTCTCCTCCCGCGTGCCACCCTCTCCTCCCGCGCCACCCTCTCCTCCTGTTCCACCACTCTCTTCCCACGCCACCCCTCTCTTCGATCGTCGTTGCCACCTGTGCGCGAAGGAGGAAAGGAACCAGACGCCTAGCCGCCTACTGCCTCGCCGTTGCCACCTGCTGTTCGCCTCGCCTACTGCCATTGCAGGTTGGTGCTGTTGTGGTAGGATTTGACCGTTACTTTAACTACTACAAAATTCAGTAAGCTCTTTACCCTTTGCAATTTTGCATTTCATCTAAATCCATCAAATACTTGGGTCAAAAATACCCTTCTGTTGAAAACTGGCAAATTAGAGAACATAAACTCTGATTCTGTTAAAATAAATAGGACAGACAGATAGAGAATTTAATTTCATCCAGTTTAGGCTCAAATTTTGATCAATTTGGATTTTTTTGCTATTTTTAATGAATTTTTGAAGTTCAGTCTTTGAAATGGGAAAAAACAGCAAAAAATGACAGCACTGTTCCCAGTTAGGCTACTGTTTGGTATAGCTAGGAAGCCCTAAAATTTATGAAATTTGGCTTAGTAAAACTCTTGAAATGAGTTTCTAAAATTGGCAACGATTCCTTCTTGACCTCCTGTGACAGATCAGCCAGTACAGGCTGATCAAAAGTCCAAATCCAAAATCCACTTACACAGTTAGATAGAGGACAGAAAAACAAGTGGTTTAGAGCCGAATTTTTCTCCATTTGGATTTTTCTGCAATTTTCTAGCTATTTTCAAAGTTAGACTTTTCAAAAATATGAAAACAGCATATTATACAGCATATATGATTTGAATTTCGCCCTATCGGCTCATCTTTTGAAGCTGAAATTTCTCGCAATAAGTCCTCCTTGCTTGGTACCCTTTATTAATTGGTGTTAATATCATTTGCATTTGTTAGATTCATAGCCGATCATCATGCTCGGAGAGAACTCAATGTGCGTATATGTATGTCATGATTTTTTATTTATGTTATATGATATCATGTTGTATGTCAATATTGAATTGTTGTACGATATTTGATATTAAATTCAAATCGAGCTATTATGTATGTTATGATTATTTGATATTATATTCGAATCGAGCTATTATTTGATATTATTGTTTGATCGATATGAATGTTTAGTAAGTGTGGTACCAATTAAATGGGAAAAAAGTAAATAACCAATTAATGTGGAATTATATGTCATTTGATGTAAAGTGTGAGTTTGTAAAATTTAAAAAGATAAATATGATATTATGACTTTTAAAAGGAAAAAATACGTAATTTAAGATTTTGGAGTATATGAATGATATTCCATTTTTTTTAGCTATATATGTATATTACTTAGGATTTAAATGGTGAAATATGAATTGAGTTTTTTTTGTAGCTGGTGGAAAGCTCTCTGATTGCGTATTTGTGTTGTTAATCGATTAAGATAAGATGAGCCAATTTTGGAGCTTTTATATAACATCACCGTGATCAAATTTTTTAGCCATTGTGAGAGTATTTCCACAGACTTGTAAATTATTTCAAAATTCTAGTTGACACTTTCAAAATCCATGTTAGCACTTTCAATTTAACTTTTATAGCAATTTATAGCAAATTTGTATTCGAGGTTTGAAACTGGAGAACACACTATTGCATAGGCAGGAGGCCCCAAACATGAAGCAAAATATGTCATATTGGTTTCTCAGAGGTTGTTTTCCAATACACTAAAAATAAAAATAATTAACTTGGAACATATCTAATTGAATATTGTCTTCGAGAGGCTAATTAAAACTTTTGCTACACTGCCAAAAATACAATGGGGATGCACTCATACATAGAGGCGTACAAGTGTCTTAAAGTTCGGGCAGAGGATTAAAATATAAATAAAAAAATATTAACAGAGGTGATCTTAATTCACACTAAGAAACTAGTATTTGACATGATTAAGTGTCTAAGAAAGCTAAAAGACGCAGATTAAGTCTTAAGGAAGCTTAATCCCTTGTTGCTGAACAATCTACTTTAATTTGGCTAGAATTTTAAAGAAGTTGCGTGAATCTAAGACAGACTCAAATAAAATATAATTTGCCTAGAGCTCACTCTACTTTTGCCGTATCACAAGAAATGCGCTAGGGGTGTCAATGATACCCTTTTAACCATTTATCCAATCTGTAGCATATTTGATAAGGCGAGTAAGAATAAAATTTTATCTTTGTTAACTTATCGGGTATGGATATAATAATCAATAAAAATAAAAATTTATATAATATTTTTATTTACATATTTATATGTAATTTATTATTATTATTATTAGATTAATTTTTATTATATTTCATAAAATTAATTAATTTAATACTTTATGGAAAAAAATTATCTAACATTTCACATAGCTTTTGATTAGTAATTTCTGATAAAAATTAATTTATATAATATTTATTATTTAATTTAATTAATAATTTACGTCTTTTAAAATAATGGCATCAAAAATTATAATTTGTTATATTTTGTACAGGTGTTTTTAATATATTTTATTATTCGTTGTATGTTAAGATAAGTTATATATGTAATAAATTTATTCGCTAATTATCCTATTTGTTTAGTTATCTGTTATCTTAATGAGATTCTCTTTTTTAAAACTTGGTAATAACTATCAAGGTTTGTGAGAGAGAATCGAACTCTCGACCTTTAGGTATAATAACTCTAGAATATTTTCCTAGTTAATTGTGCTACCTCCCCTTTCTCATCTTAATGAGATTCTCATGTGAGATATAGGTCAATTAATAATTAATATATAGATAAGAAACCTAAAATGCGTACTCATTGTAAAGGGAATCTATTTTCAGGGCTTGTTTTAAAATTTTGAGGGCACAATTTAATTTTTTTATCCTTATACCATTTTTGCCCCTAATTAATATTTTGCTATTTTTTTATTTTAAACTTAATTAATAATTTCCAAAGATAACTATCTATTTAATAGGATAGCTACCCGCCGGTTTAGCCCCATTTTTATGGAAATAAATAAATTGTATTGTTTTTTTTTTCAAATTTTATTTTCTATGAAATTCATAAGATGGTGTTAACTATATATAATCTATCATGAAATCTAATATAATAGCATCAAATAATTCAAGAACTTTCATAACAAACAAATCATCATGCACTTACGTAGTATGAAATATTTTTGAAAAGTATATATATTTGATATTATGAAAAATATCAAACATTAGTCAAATTAGAAAACTAAATTTGTAAATGTATTTTTCATTTCTTAAATAACACATGTATCATATAAAAATCATTTTGAATGACGTTTACCACTCCATCTAACCATTTTAAATTTTTAATGGTGAATTTCAACACTTTTGTGATAAACTACTAATTGAATTTCAAATTGATTAAAATATCAAAATGATTTTTTTTTAATTTAAACATTTTCATTTTTCTAAAATATCAAATGAATGTATGCCATAATTACTCCAATATATTATAAAATCAATTTTGTTGTACCATAACAATTTGGTTGCTATGGAGGATTATGATTTATTTGATAATGGTATATCAATATTATCTTTGCAAAAAAAAAAAAATGAAACTTTAGAAAAAAAAAATACTACTTTCAATGCCAACGATTTATTTTGATTAATTATGTCAAGTCGTGAATTGTTTTGACAAAAAAATATAAAAAAATTGGATGCATGAGATCACAAATTGTTACATGTAAATTTCTCATATTTTATTCTTTCTAATAAATATAATTTTCATTATTCTTGATTTTAAATTATTTTTCATATATGTCTTTCGAGCAAGAAATAATTGAAAATTTATATCCACTTCTAACAACATATGTAATATTGTGTAATTTTTACTTTTATTATTTTTATTTGTTGTGTGTTCATCGTTATTTCTTTCTTAAAATTAGATGTACAATGGTTTAACTAGTAAGTATTTTATAATGTTGGAGTTTACTGGAAGAAAATAACCACAAATAAATTTATATGTGTGGTGGTATAGTTGATCAATGTATTTACTGATAAAACTTTGCTGTAAAATCATAAGAAATAATAATGTGCACTCATCTCACGTGTGAATGTGTGATATAGATTTTTTTTTTGTATTGGTGCTTGTATTCATTTGTCTTTTTTCAGCCAGTTACAAGTTCTAGTTTTATTCATTTTTTTTGTTTTTGTTTTTTAGAGTATTTAGATTTAACTAATTTGTATGTCAATTATGATTTACTTTTTATGATTTATTAACAAGTGAACAAATTATTGCTAAATAAATAGACAAATAAAAAACTTGAGTTTAGGCTAGGGCTGGCAACGAGCCAGCTCGATCCGAGCTAGACCATGCTCATGGTTCGCTCGTTTTAGCAATGAGCGAGTCATGAGCGAGTCAACATTTGGATCCGAGCTAAAAAAGTGGCTTATGGCTCACTTGTTTTGGCAACGAGCGAGCCAAGCCAGCTCGTGGACCAAAATCCCAAATGTTTTATATAATATATTATAAAGTCAATTGTCATAAATTAAGTTTGTAACTAAATTCATACATATTAAATTACTAAATCTTCAAATTCATACAAACACAGTTTACAAAATAAATTCATGCATACTAAATTCACACAAATTTATACCAATACGCAAATTCATATTGGACTGAGCTGGCTCGCTAGCTCGCAAGCGAGCTAGGCCCCAGCTCAAACTCATTAATTTTGAGTCGAGCTAGTGATGAGCTGGCTCGTTAATAGCTCAGTCCACTAACGAACGAGTTGTTAGCGAGCGAGCCAGATGCAAGTCACGATCGATCCACGAACTATGAGCTATGAGCTTTTTTGCCACCCCTAGTTTAGGCACATAAAATCTACGCAAAAAAATCAATTGTCAAATGTCGTAAAAGTTTCATTTAGAATGTGCAAAGAGACTTACTAAATCTGTTAATTTTGTCAATTTATAGCAAGGATTTAATTAGAGGTAAAAAATAAGAAGGTATTTATTAAGTACAAAACCGATATTAAAAATAATAGCCCTTAATATTAGGAATAACGACCTTAGAATAGAATAGCACCGCCCATTGTAAATTACCTCTTACAAAGTTTTGGGAGAAAGACTTGAATAGAATATATTCATGGGCGAGAGACGAGAGTATTGACCGCCAATTACTGTCATTAATTGAATTAATTAATCAATCATGGAAATCAATATTTAAATATTCGATCCAAAGCTGTACAAGTTTTCGGAAATATCCCGGAACCTTCCATGAAGGCATGAAAACACACGATGTACATATTAATTTTCTTTAGCAACTAATTATTAATTATGGGTGAGGTTTTAATTTGTCCAAATAGTTTTAGACAAATTCTTATCTAAAATTTTACACCAGCAATGATTTAGATTTAAGAAATCGATCATTTATATTTATTAAGTTATAAACTTGTTCCGCACGAATCTCATTGCAGATCAGACGATCTAAGTTCAACTTTGAATCAAATTTGTCCAAAACTTTTTGAACAAATTAATCCCAATCCATTTATTATATGGCGCCGGAGCTGATTAGCTGATGAACCTAATGCAGTACGTAGTATTCAACTTCGTTACCGTTAGAACATGACTCTGATAATTAATATTTAATTGTACAATTTCATTTCAATATGATGAGATTCTTGTCTTTGGAAAAAATAAACATAAATTAAATTTAATAGGAACTTTGCAATTGACTAATTAATTTCCGGCCTTGCAATTATTTCAATTTAAAATGGACTGTTAGAATAATGTACATTAACAACAGAATAACAATGAAATTATTTTATCCACACGCGCTTACTCTATTTGTATTGTATTTGATAAAATGTATATGAATTACAAATATTTTGTTGATTTATTGAGTAAGAATACAAATAAAAATTTGTTAACTTATTGAATAAGGATTTAGATAATATATATATTGTACCCTTATCCAAAAAGATAAAATCAATAAATCAGAAAATAATATATGATAATTTTTATTCAAAAAATTAATTAAATTTTATTATTATTATTATTATTATTATTATTATTATTATTATTATTATTATTATTATTATTATTATTATTATTATTATTATTCTAAATTGATTTCTACACTATTTTATATTATTTTATTTTATTAACAATAATGACGAGACTGATTTATATATTTTTTAAATAATGGGACAATAAATTGACGAGACTGATCTTTTTAAACTATATACTATATTTTTATTTAAGTATATTTTTAAACTATATACTATATACTATATTTTTATTTATTTATTTGATAATTATTCTTCATTAATTGATTATATAAATTATGTACGAATAGAATATGAATAGGATAAATGTCATTCTAGAAGTCTCAGATACCATTTACACTAAAGAAAAAAAAAATACAAGCTCAGCTAATCCAAAAATAATGTTATTCTAGAAGCAAATTAATATTGCTGACATCTCGTAATCGCTATGATACACTTTTCTAGAACACTGTATCATCTTCATTATTTCATATGGTGATTTTTTTTTTTTTGTTAAAATCGCAATCAGAATAAAATAGTTCCTCGTAGGAATTGACACTTTTATGTAGCTGTGGGAATCGCATATTAATTTGTCTTCATGTAATATTGTTTATGCTAAAGAGCTTTCAATAAGTGCAATGTCAGGAATGTTGGAATATTAAAATGTTGAAAACCTTCTAATAAAATGTTATTATTCATAATTGATTTTAATAAAAGAGGAGGTTTCTACTTGCAGCATTTAAAAGTTATAACATCTTACAACAATTCAATTTTGCGATTTTCAAAATTCAAACAGTCAATTCAAACCGTTCAACATGATATCTATATTAAAAATGTGTTAATATATCAAATTTTGATATATTTTTTTAATTTGTTTACTATTTATTAAGTATTTTACAAACAAAAAAATCTTGTTTTCCAGTAATCCAGAATTGTCTGAAAACAACAATTTTATAAAATACTTAATAAATTATAAAAAAATTCTCAAAAATGTGAAATTTGACCTGCAAGCATATTTTAATATAGAGATCATGTTTAATAATTCAGATCGACTATTTGAACTTGAAAATTGCAAAACTAAATTATTGTAGGATGTTGTAACTTTTCAATATTGTAAGTGGATTTCTCGTCTTAATAAAAATAATATAACTATAAGATTCAAGAATAAATTATACTTACAACAAAAATATTTAATAACATAAAACTAATCTTGATTGATTGTGTGCTATATTGATATGGTTTTAAATAGTACTTTTTAATTAAGATTTGTAGCAAGTTATTTAAGATTCATGCAGAATAAAACGAACGGTGCATATATAATCCTAATTCTACACGGTATGGTGCTCTACTTTATCTTAATAATTAGTCTGAGGACAAGTATTCCCTCAGGTATTAGAAAGTGGGACCCACAATTTTACGGTGTAAATTAACTCAATCTAGTGCCTATTGAAGATGTAGAGGTTTCCTTGAAATACTTGTCTGGTTAAATAAACGGTCCGAATCTACTAATTTTAAAGACTCCCTTTAAGAATTCTAAAGATTCCATTTTATTGTCAACAAAATCATTATAGTTATAGTTTATATTTATTTTAAGAAATATTTTGTCGGTTACCATCAATATACTTTTTTTTCTAATTCTTGCTTCCATCATATTTTTATGGCAGTGGATAAGATTTAATACAGGACAAGTTGCAAAAATAATTTTTTTGAGAAAATAATCTAATTTAGTGTACATTTATTTCATGAAAGGAGCCGAAGTATATTTTATACTTGCAATATACAAAAAAAATAGCTTCTACCAAGCTTTTAAAAAAGTATATTAAAAAGAAATTATAGGGCAAAAATTACAACTCTTCGATTCAAGATTCTAAATAGCGATTATAGCGGCATAGTGGAGAGACTAAAAAAAAGCTATTGCGAATAGCGTAGCTATAGCGAAAGCTATCACACATAGCGATTTTCTCTTTTCAAACTTTATATTCTATATTTCTACTAATTATCAACATAATAAATATTAGAGAATTTATGTAACAACTAAATGACAACTAATATAAGTCTATACTTTTTATCAATTACACAAATAAGAAAGAAAAAAAAATATAAAAAGTAATATTATTTAATAGTTTATACTTCATAGTATTACATATTATAATAGATAAAGAGCAATTAATTTTATAAGGTAAATGAAGTCAATGTACATATTTAAACATTTTATAATTATAATAATAATCAAAATCAGCTTTCAATTAAAATAAACAATAATAATTTTACAAATTAATACTATAAAAAGAGTAATCAAAATGAAGAATTAGTATTTGAATATTCCTCGATATAGAATGATAGAATAAATCACAAATAAAAATAGAAGCATATAGTTTGGTTTAGTATACTTATCGTAGAAGAAGAATAGAAGTACAGAAGTTCATATAAATTGCAAAAAAAAACCATGTAGCATAGCGGTAGCTATAGCGGTAATAGCGGTCGTAACTGAGTTAGTGCAATTTTATCTCATAGCTTAGCGTTTATGGTCCGAAAAAGCTATAGCGTAGCTATAGCGCCGCTATAGCTAGCTATTTAGAACCCTGCTTCAATTAATAGACGAATTCAGACCCTTCTGCCTTTCTTTCTTCATCCCTATCAAATATGACTACATGTACATGAGTAAAAACAAATTGGATATTTTGTATATGTGTTCCAAGTCATATTTGATTTTTGACGGATTTAGAATTTTAGTTACTTGTAAAGAGACATTTATGGATATATATAATGATATGAAGCATTTTGAATAATTAATCATATCAACTATCAACATTTAGAAAAGGAAATTTTAATAGAGCTGTGTTTCATAATTAATTTATGTTTTTAGTTGCCAAATGTTAATCCCAATATCCCAGAAGTTTCTTTTCTATTCCAAAAACTTCAATGCTAATTCCTAAAAAAACATTTGTTTTCTGTTAGTTCTTATTCTTACAAATGAATAGACCATAGACAACTACGTGGAAGTTTGGTGGCAGTTTACCTACCATTATTACATTCTTGCCCAACAATTATTGACAATCACAAGTCAAAAGATGTTGATTCCATGTTTCCAGTGGAACTTTCCAGGTAACACCAACAAATGATGAGAGCAATGAATAAAGGCAAACGAATATTGCACATTTTTAGAATAACTATGGTAAGTTCGTAACACATTATTACAAAAAAAATTCATTTTTATGAGCATTCCATATATCAAGTCGAGCTCATTAAGCTCAATGTATGTACAGTTGTACCTTCCTAGAGCAATTAAAATACCAAAAGAAAAAAAAAAAGAAACAAACAAATAATCCGGATCTCATCATCCGGTAATCTACGTACCCGATCCGCAAAGGAACGGTTATCGTACTTCCAAGTTCCAATCCAGTGCACTAATCTGATCCCAATTCTATATTTCCCCTTTTCCTTTTTGACAAGAGGAAAACCATCCAAATCGAGTAAAAAATATCGGACTTTATCCGTTTCTATCTCGAACCCGTTAACCCAAATTGATCTGATCAAACCCTACGACCGACAGAGCCCTCGCCGGACTCCGCCTTACCCGCCGGAGTAGCGCTACCAGCTAAACAATCGAACTGGACTCTAACAGATCCTAATCTACCTCTGACAGTGGACCCATCTCCCTTCACCGAACCCTCCCCGTCTCCTCTCCTCCCCATCCCCCATGAAGAGAACTTCTCTGACAGATTTCTAACAATCATCCGTACACTCCGGCCACCCCTGTTGCTGCCCTCTCCATTTCCTCTGTATCCCGGCCTCGAACTACCCTCTCCAGTTTCCCTGAAGAAGAGCAAACTGGTGGAGCGCTTCAGCTTCCCATCAGCGATAATCTGGCGCAACACGTGGTCGGGAATTCTAAGAGTGTACCGATCAGGATCATCTCCAGTCCGAACTGTACTGGAGAGGGAGTGACCTGTAGAATGCGACCGAGGAAGCTTCACTGGCCTCCGGCTAGACTTCGACCTCAGTGCCCGCCTCCTTATCGCTATCCTCTCCAGTTCCTCCGCCTCCTCCCTCTGCCTTCGCTCCTCTTCTGTCTCAGGTTTTACTTCTACCACCACAGCATCAGCCGGAACTGTCGGTGGGTCCACCGACCTCTCTTCCACTTGCTGAGTAATTTCAGTCGGTCTCTCACGTGGGCTGTTCAAATCGACAGTCGTAAAATCAGGGTATGGCATCTCTTCCCCCTTGTAATCTTTCAGATTATAGCGACACACAGGGCAGGTATTATGGCCGGCAAGCCAGGCATCGATACAATCAGTATGGAAAACATGCGAGCATTTCGGGAGAAGTCTCAGTGTCTCATCATCTTCAAATTCGCTCAAACAAACTGCGCACTCAAGCGCTCCTTTACCAACCTTATGCTCTTTAACCTCTGAATAGACCATGGTAGGAAGGATTTCAATAATTGCCGGGTCGAGACCTCTCGGCCGCCTATTCGTAGTGGGAACCTGTGTAGTGGGTGCCGCTCCTCCAATTCCTTCACCAGCGCACTGTCGGACATAGACAGAGAAGAAACCAAGAAAGAAGAAAACCGCGATGAGTACAATTATGACGATCGCCATGGATGGTGTGAAGTTCGACTGACCGTACCCGTATTGCAAATTTGAATTCGACTGCGGTGGTGAATTCGATTGTGCCATAACAGGACTGGATGAGAGTAGTAGGATGATGGAGATAACGAAAAGGGTGAAAAGAGATGAACTTTTGGTTAATTTTGGAGCCATGAGGTGAGAATTTGGAGATGTGAGAAGGTGGTTTGGGGATGAGGATAAGAAGTTGGGGAGAGAGAGAGAGAGGTTAGTGAATTAAGTGAGATGGATTCTATAAATACAAAAGGGATTGCGTGGGAATGAAGTTCTAGAGACTAGAGACGGGGATGAAATTATGATTTATGAATCATGAATGTCAAATGTCAAGGTAGGAGAGATTCAAGGGAGGTGAGGAGGTCCGGTCAGAGCGGTCAACAGAGTTTGTTTGTGGTTGACAGATTAAGTTTTGCTTGATGCAGCTCACAAGTCATATGTAACGCTGTTTTCACTTTATGATCATTGCGCTGAATGAAGCAAATCCTACTCTGTTAAATTATTTACCCGTCAAGGTAGGGTTTTGGGACCCAGGCTGGCTGCGGCAGTGAGCATTGTTAAGGCACGTGATAAGTATGAATTGTGCAAAAGAATTTCAAATTCATTTTTTAAGTAAGAGTGACTTCAAAGTTGGCTGATAGTGAGAAACGGGGAAGAAATGGAGTGCTATTTGGAATTGTTTTTGTTTGATTTTGAACTTTAAAACAGAAATCTAGTGGTCAGAGTTGACACCCGGCGGATTCTAAAATGTGAATAGCTGCCGTCTGGATAGAAAGGTTTGTTTTGGAGAACTCCAACCTTTTTGGGTTTAACTAGTGTAAAATTAACTAAATAAATTGGCAAAATTGATGGCAAGAGAAGGTGTGAACTGTGAAGGAATGAATGTACATCAATGGGATAGGCTGTTGTTAGCCAGGTATTGAGGTATATATACTTCTTCTAGACAATTTTAATTTCTCCTTTCAAATTTGTTGGCGTTGGATAAAGCAACTTTTATAAAGGTCGCCCCGAAATATTATGTAACATCATAATTAAAATGATTATATGGAAAACCAAAATTAAAATATATATATATATTAGTCACATTTCGGCTGAAGTGCTACCGAAAGCATATTAGTCACACACTCTCTCTCTATATATAGAGCAAAATTAGGGTGTGATGTGCTCGCCAAGAGGAGTTGGTGAGTACACCTCCAAATGACTATCGGATTGACTCTGAATTACGAATCTAAACCGTTAAAATCCAAGTACTTCATGAATGATGCATGTACATGCAAAATTTTTAAAATTTCGAATTTATTTAGCACATGGTTAAGTGGTCAAAACAATGAATATTTTATAAATCATTTTTTTAAATGTTTTATGTATTAATTTTTCATCATTGTTTTGACCGCTTGATCATGTACTTAATGAATTCGAAACTTTAAAATTTTTTATGTATATGCATCACTCACGAAGTACTTGAATTTTAACGGTTTAGATTTGTAGTTCGAAATCAATCCGATAGTCATTTAGAGATGTGCTCACCAATCTTTCTTGATGAGCACATCACATCCTAATTTTGCTCATATATATATACATATATATATATGTGTGTGTGTGTTTTTTTTTTTTTTTTTATAATTTATGAATCTTTTTTGGAATGGCTTATGAGTTATGAGTCTGACAGGTATATTTAGAGCCATACAAATTTACCTCATGAGTTCCATTTGTTCCAGGAAAAAGGGAGCGGCACGAGTCTACAGAGGTCGTTATGGGCAGCGGGTTTTTATTGAATTATTGGAAGTCGTTAAAACAGATATCACAAAATATCGTTATTTGGCCCACATGATTCTCCAGCACTGCGATATATCCCACCCAAAAAAAAAAAAAAAAGAAGTCTCCATGTGCTATTGCTTCCTTTTTGTTTTTTTCAGGGGAAGTGCTTGTTACATGGATGTCAAGATGGGTACTACTCATGGATAGATCTGACTTTGATAGTCTAATCAACCGCCAATTATTTTTTCAAAAAAATAAAAAGTTAATTTTAGAATTTAGAAATCATTTTCGATTTATCTTTCCCAATTTCAATTTGGGCAGTTTCTCAGGTATATACTTTTGGACAATTTTAATTTCTCCTTTCAATTTTGTTAGGGTTCACTATTACAAAAATAATCATTATACACTGCACATTGTACACGAATTTGACAATTTTATATAAAAACCGTATAGAAATTGTAATTATTTGAAAGTCCGAAATATCTATGAGATCTCTACACGGGTATTTATTAAAGAATCAGTGTAGAAAGCCTTGAGAGAGCTACACGGACGTTTATTAGGAATTGTACATGAATTGTTGTTTAAATAACAGTGTAGAAAGCCTTGAGAGAGCTGCATGGATGTTTAATAAAGAACCGTGTAGAAAGGTAGGAATTGCACACGGATGTTTTTTTAAATAACAGTGTAGAAAACTTGATAGAGTTACACGGACCTTTATATAAAGAGCCGTGTAGAAATTGTACACGATTTTATATTTAAATAATAGTGTAAAAAGCCTTGAGAGAGCTATACGGACGTTTAATAAAGAGCAGTGTATAAATGTTATTTTAGGGTTTTGGTTATATAAAAGGCCTTCTCCTTCCAGCGCCATTTTGATCAATTAATACTCTCTCTCTGTATTGAATGTTGGTCTGATTTCTGCGCATAAGGAGGCCGGATCTGAGATCTTTGAAAGTGAGAAGTAAAGAAAACGCCTAAGGTTTCTATCATCAGATCTGAGGAAAACCGTTGAAGATCAGTACTAAAGCTTCCGCCTAAAGATGTTTGCACTTCATAACTGTAAGATTTAAATTACTTTGCTATTTTATTTTGGATTTACATATTTTGGATTACTTGTATTTTTTAATTGCAAAACACATCATGAATTATTAAGACTATTATTTGATATTAGAGCAATCATAAATTCATAAATATGCAATAATTTTTTTTTACGAAATTGATTTTCAGTGGTTCGTATAAAAGCTATACAGATTCAATTAATTTTATGTATAAATATTTTCTTATAATTTTGAACGAAAATTTTAACTGAGAATTTTTATTCTCTATTATGTATGCACATATATATTAATGAATGTCATTTGGAGGTGCAATATGTTAGAGATCTTTAACCAAGAGACATCATGTCATGGATCACATGCATACTCTTGTTTGATATGTTGGATATAATACGCCTTAGTTTATTTAAAATTTCAGTCCAAACTAGATCATAACCAAGCGTTTTGATCATGTGGTTACTAAGTGATAAGAATATAACTTTTATACAAACATTGTATTGGATCCTGAGAAGTATATGTTATATTTTATCACATGAGATTGCATGTACAAAAGGCTTTGTATATATATATGTTGCATGAATTGTAATCTTCTACCTTTTCTTGTTACTAACTAATATCAAATTATAATTGTAGTATGGAGCAAAGCAAAAGTGTTACACCAAGGAACAGATCGACGATGTCAGATGTATGCGAGCAATGTGGTTTCAATTTAAATTTTACAATGCTCAATATGAATTTGTATAATTTTGTATAATTTAGTGTACATAAATTATTTATACGGTTGTATAGTTTTGGAATTTAGAGTTTGAAAGGCCTATGTTTAATGTTTCTCTGTTTTGAAATTCTAATTTTAAATGGCTAGCAAAATTCGATGCTAACCACACAAAAATGGGAAAAAAAAAGACAATTCTACACAGACATTTAACTAAAGTTCGTCTAGAAAGGTATTTAAACATTAAAAAAAAAATTCTACACAGACATTTAACTAAAGTCTGTGTAGAAAAGGTATTTAAACATTAAAAAAAAAATAAGAGAGCTACACAGACATTTAGCTAAATATCTATGTAGAAAGAATAATCATATACGGACATTTAGCTAAATGTCCGTGTAGAAAGACTAATCGTACACTGACATTTAGCTAAATCTCCGTATAGAAAGAGTAATTGTACACTGCTGTTTATGTAATAATTCGTGTAGTTCGGTTATTTTGAGAGTGACGCTAGCAAGAATTTGTACATGGTTATTTATGTAATAATCCGTGTAGCTCTCAATAATTGCACACAGGTAAATATCCGTGTATAAATATTCAGGGATTTCTACACCCTTGCATTCCACACGGCAAAAAATCCGTGTAGCTCTTCTGTTTATGATCGTGTATAATCACTTATTCTGTAGTAGTGGTTGGACAAGGCAACTTTTATAAAAGATAGCGCCGAAATATTATGAAATATCATAATCAAAATGATTATATGGAAAACCCAAACCCTTGTTGGAAAATATATTATAGGAAAATTTTGACTTGTATAAGTGTTGTACAACTGTAAAATGTATTTTTTACGTTTGGTTCGCATTTTACAAAATTAGCAAAAACATATTTTATGTTTTTCAATTCAGAAAAAAAATTGTGTTTATGTCTGGATAACATTTTACAAAAATAGAAAAAAAAATCCAATACATTTTACAACTTAATTCTAATTTGGATAAGAGTAGTACAACTGTAAAATGTTTTTTTTTTTTTTTTAATTCCTGGTTCACATTTTACAAGATTAGCAAAATAAAGAATCATGTTTTTAAAAAAATTTGTTTCTATGTATGGTTCACATTTTACAAAATTAGCAAAATATTTCCAATACATTTTACAACTGTAAATTATGACCTAGATAAGTGTTGTACAACTGTAAAGTATGACTTAGATAAGTGTTCTACAACTGTAAAAATGTTTTTTTTCTTAATTTTATGTCGGGTTCACATTTTACAAAATTAGTTAAAAACATTGTTTCTAAGTTACAAAAATAAATTAGAATTTTCAATGAGCTTTGGCAGTCATTGAGATATTTTTTAACAAATTTAGACCTTTTAAAATTACTGTAGATGACATAAAAACAAATAGATTCTTGCGTAAATTACATAAATAATCCTTAAAATATCATTTGTTTTCATTTTTGTTCTTAGAGCATCTACATTCCAACAACTTAAATGAGTTTTTGTTAACCACTTTTTAGAAATTAAGGTCTCTAAAGTTTTTAACTCTTAAATTTTTGAAATTAATTTTATAATTTCTATTAAGTCATATCAACAATATATTAAAAAGGTAGAAATAATATGAGCTAATTATTTGGCCAATATGGAGTTCATAAACAGTTCTTAATAAAAAAAATTTCTGCATAATTTCTAAAAAAGAAACTCTTCCACATTCCTAAAAATAAATTAGAAACTGTCAGATCAAATTAGAAGCTCTCATAATAAATACCAGGATGTAGATGCCCTTAAATTTTCAAAGTATTATTTTGGTTCTTAAAGTATCATTGTATTAAGTCCTAATTAATTTTTATCTATAACAAATTAGTCCTACTATTCTCACTACGGATCAAATGCCCCCTCTTATTTAGTGTCTCAATCATGTCCACATTATTATTTATGTTTTCAAAGTTTAAACAGTTTGATCAAATAGTTAATTCAAACTGTTTAACATGATCTTCGTATTAAAATATGTTTGGAAATCAAATTTTATATATTTTTTAAATGTTTTACTATTTTCTTAGATAGGTATAAAATCATTGTTTTTGAATGGCCCATAATTTTTCGAATAATAGTGATCTTGCAATTATTTAAAAATATATTAAAAATATTTCAAAAAAATATGAAATTTGATCAATAAATACATTTTAATATAGATATCATGTTGAAAGGTTTATGTTGATTAGTTGAATTTTAGAAACAAAAATAACGATATCAGATATAATTTGAGCATTAAAATAATTTGAAATTTTAACCTACAATTTATTAAACTGAAAACTAGATATGAATTGAAGGGCATTTGTTCCTGCAAAAAAGGAGCGGCCCGAGTCTCAAAAAGTCGTTATTGGGGCAGCTGGTTTTTATTAAATTATTGAAAGTCGTTAAAACAAATATCACAAAATATCGTTATTTGGCCCACATGACTCTCCAGCACAGCGATATATCACAAAAAAAAAAAAAAAAAAAATCTCCAAGTGCGATTGCTTTTTTTTTTCTTTTTTTTCTTTTTTTCTCAGGGGAAATGCATGTTGCATGCAAATCAAGATGGGTGCTACTCATGGATAGATCTGACTTTAATAGTCTAATCGACCACCAATTATTCTTTCAACAAAAAAAAAATTAATTTTAAAATTTGGAAATAATTTTCGATCTATATTTCACAATTTCAATTTGTGTAGTTTCTTACTTATCCGCTGACTCTACCGAAATTTTTATAATATAAAAAAAATAAAGAATTTTAAAAAAATATTAAAATTTTCTGCATAAATTTTTTGTGGTTTTGTTTTTTTTTTTTTTTCAAAACTCACTTTTCGCAAAAATTATTTGCAGTTCTGTCTTTTCCAAAGATCTAAATAGTTTTGAATGTAAGTTTGTACAAATTTACATTAAATGATTTGTGTTTCAACTTAACAATATCATATTCCTTATACATGATCTAAATTAGCAAACGGTCCGATATGGTCTAAAATTGTTTACAATTGTGAAGTCAAACACAATAACAACAGTAATGGCACGAGCAAGCTTTACAAAATTGACCAATCAAAATCAACAACGGTACTGTTATCTTTCTTGCTTCCCAAGCCAAATATTGATTCTCTTGCTTTAGTAGGCCTAGCTTTCGCAAGTAGGAAATATAGGATGTATCACTCGTATAATTAAGACAGAATCAGATGTTTTAATTAGATTGCATTAATCAGAGAATTTTGAACAGTTTTATTTTTTATTTTTAATTTAAAGGGTAAGGCTAACTCTATTAATCCGAACGATCCGACTAACTCAATTAGGAATAAGTTTGATTTTGATTATCTGACAAATAAATTAATTTGAAAACGCATTTTATAAAATATATGCGTTGAATAAAATCCGATACTATTGTTCTACATTATTATTTTAAGAACTTTTTTGTTATATATGTAACTTATTTTTATTATAGGTATGGATCGCTTGTCTAATACGATCCAATTTTTAAATATTTTTTCTACATTATCGAAGGGTTCATATACCTCTATTTCTTGTGCCTCCGTTTAGGACTGACAAAAAAGCTCGTTGCTCATGGCTCACTTGGTATTCGCCCGTGATTCGATCGGTAACAGTTCGTTTGTTAGTGGATCGAGTAAAAATTAGCTCGCTCGCTCCATACTCGAGTCAGAATTAATGAGTTTGAGTTTGGCTTGGCTCAGCACGAGCCAGCTTAGTCTTTAACGAGCTATTTAATATACATAGTTTAATAGTTTAATTGGATCCGTTCACTTCAAATTGAGGATATTATGGTCTATGGATATTGTAGCCAATGTTATGCCAATTGCACTTTGGACTGTGTTTAAGTTTATTAATAATTTTATATGAAATATGTGTGAATTAATTATAAGCAATTAAGTTAATTTGTATGATTTTGTTTGATTTGGTATGCATGAATTTATTTTGTGAATATATTTGTATGAATTTAGGATTTTGATATATTTGTCTGTATGAATTTAGCTATAAACTTAATTTATAGTAGTTGATTTGCTTAATTACAATTGAATTAAGAGTATTATTTAGTAATTAGTCATATAAATATTATTTTGTTTAGCCATAATTGATAAGATCTGTTATGAAAATTTAAGATATAGCAGGAAAGAAAATATACAAATTTATAAATCTGCCAAGCTAATAACGAGCTAGCTCAATTTGCTTGGACAAGCCACAAATCGATCTTGAGCAATAGTTTTAACTCATGACCTAAAATCCAAATTCGCTCACTCAGCTTGATTCACCAACAAGCCAAGTACGAGTGTGGCATAGCTTGCTCTTTAACAGCTCATTCCACCCCTACCTCTGTTATGTCTCTATTTTTTTTAAACATTAATAACTTAAAATTTAAAACATAAATGTCAAAAAAAAAAAAACTATTAGATGTGATCTATTCTCTATGTGCTCATAAAAAATTACATTTCGATTTTGTATTTATGTGAATTAATAAGTTGAAAAATCAACATTTGAAAATTATCCATATTAGTTTTATTTTATAAGCTCTTGATGACAACTAAAATAAAGTTCAAATGTTATGTTTTTTTTTACACATGTATAGATAAAATGATGTAAATGATATCCAACGGTTTTTTTTTTTTTTTACTTTCAAGTTATCAATTTTTAGTTATTAAAGTTTTTAAAAATAGAGACATGATGGAGATACAAAAAATAGAGATATTTGAACTCCTCATATATAGTAATATTTATTAGGGATAATGTGGATATTATTTAATTAAAACTTTCTTTATTTAGTTATTACTTAGAGCATCTACATCCCTAAAACTATTAGAGTTTCTAATCTGACGTGGCAGTTTCTAATTTAGTTTCAGGGATGTGGGAGAGTTTCTTATTTAGAAACTATGCAGAAAAGTTTCTTATTAAAAAACTGTTTATAAACTCTATGTTGGTCAAATGATTGGCTCAAATTGTTTATTTATTTTAATTTGTTGCTGACGTGGCTTAATAGAAACTTTAAAATGAGTTTCAGGGATGTGAGAGTTAGAAACTTTAGAGACCATAATTTCTAAAAAGTAGTTAATAGTTATTTAGAAATCTTGTTGAATTTTAGAGATGTAGATGCTCTTATAGATGTTAGAAGGATTATATATTTTTTATTTGAGCGTTTTTAGATATAACTTATTGTTACTTATAATCTAATAGCATTTTTTTCTGACTGCCTAACATAAAATTTGACTGCCTAACACAAAATATTATTTAATTAAAACCCATAGACTCCACAAAATCTGACTGCCTAACATAAAATTAGGATTAAATAATTTTTTTCTTAAGCAAGGATTGAAATATATAACTTTCATATTAAATTGAATTGACAATCCAGTCCAACCTTTTAACACTCCTATTTAAAGAGCTAAAGAACCATAAGAACCATAGAAGGCTGGTCCTGAATTGACCTCAAATCTTAAATCAAAATAAAAAATAAATTCATCGGTGTAACCAATCAAATACATGTATATAAATGCATATGTGGCAGAATCTAGCTTTCAAAACGGACGGCTTTTGCTTCTCCATCTCAGATAGCATCAATCAATTTTAAGATGTGATGCAATGAACGGTTAAAAAAAAAAAAAAAAAAAAAAATCCTTTATGCATCAACTCGCCCTTTTTCATACTACATAATTTGGCATTTCCCTATCAGAAATGACAGAAAAGAAGTTCAATTAATAAAGTTGTTTGCAGTTAGACCCAATTGCATTAGGCGGCTGTCTTCTTTCTCTGTTATTTTGCATTTCATTGCACAATTGTAAAATTTATTAAATTTTGACACTAATAGACATAGAAAACAATTTTATTTATTTAGGTTCACTATGTTTTGTGCAATACCATCAATTTATGAATTTAATTAGTACAAATTTTATATTCCACTTTTTCTAAAATTTTCATAGAAAATAGATATTAATTTTATGATTAAATGGGTGGAGCATGCATTACAACATATCAATCCTCATCAATCATATTTTAGTAATTTAATTAGTGCAACTTAATAGAGAAGTTAAGAGTTTAAATCCTTGCTTAAGTGCATACATCTATGTTTTCACTATTTCTCTTTAGACACACAACTATCAAATAATTTAAATTTTGGGATTAATAGGCACATAAAACAACCTTGAGCGTTTATGAATTTTATACTTATCAATGATGGTGAATTTATTATTATTATCTAATCAAAACAGCTTGTACAATTTTACTCTCTTTTTACTTTCTTTTTTGCGAGTTAATGATTGATTATCTCTTAGGGGTTGTGGTGCTGCCGGAATTAGTGATACTGGTTTGTCGTTTGGCGGCTATGGATACCGGTTAAATTATGTAATGTTGTGTTTCTTCGTTTAATATAGAATTCACATCCTCTCCAATACCCAGATAAGGAACCTTTTACAATTACTAGATCTCAACCGTTTCTTTTTAACTTGGCACGAATCTCAAAGCCCAAAAATACTGTCCCTATGCATCCTCCAAACCGATCAAAATTTAATTTCAAACCATAAACTATAAAGTGAGAGTGATCCTCGGTAACACCAGAGAGGATACGGATTCGTTGCCCGGCAGCCTCAGTCTGGTTTTCCTAAAAAAAAAGAAAAGAGTGGACAGGAGACTGAGTAAAAAAAAAAAACAGAGTACTAGTGTGGATCTTTTGTGGTATAAAGAAAATCCATTTGCGTAATGGGTGATTTCTAAATATTTAAAAAAAAAAGGTCAGTATTTTAAAAGAGATCAATTTTTTTAATTCTTTTTATGAAATTGAAATACCCACGTAACTGGATTTTTTATTCATAACGGAAAAAAAAAATAAAAAATGCAATAATAAGAATTTAATTATGGTTGAGAAGTTCTTAAAAAAATACTCTTATAGGAGGGACACCGCAGGAAATGACAGCAGTTGGGTTATGATTCAAGATTGTTAGAATTATAAAATAATGTGTTGTGTGAACTTTTTTGATGTCATGGATAAAAATTTCGGCTCATATGATCCATATAAAACTCCATATTATATTAGTATTTATGAAAAGAAAACAAAGGTAGGCATCAGATCCTTTCCTATCACAGTCAGCAGTGGACTGGAGAAACCAGAACAAAGTGACAAAAGTGTACTTAAATCTTATCCTAGGGATTTATAAACATATTAAAAGCATTCAGATTTAAATTTGGCAGCGTTAGCGTGTGGTTCTTATCTTTGCATTGCACCTAACCGTTTTTACTGGGGGCAAAACAATTTTTGTTTGAGTTGGTACTTGGGTTCTCTTCTCTGTTTTCTGTACAATTAAAACTCTCTGTTACTGTTATCAGTAACAAGGGTGTTCTCTCTGTTATCTTTACCGAATTCAGATCTAGTGCAATACTGACTATATAAATGAGATCTGAGTCGTCTGTTTTAATATGTCACGAATCTCAAAGTTAATATATTATAGTTCAAATAGACACCAAATTAATTTTGGCAGGGCTGTGAGTATTGAGGATACTCTATCTTTATTTTTATTTTTTGAGAAAGATAGTTTAGTCTTTTGTCACTAAATCAAATATTTATTCTTCGTGTTATTTTATTATTTTCATTAAGAAAAGTACAATTTTTTTTTTTTTTTTTTTTTTTTTGTCAAATTTCACAGCTGGGTTGAAATATACAAATTGAATAGACTTGCTGATGTAACTCAGGAATATAGTTGATAGAAACTTGATCTCGTCTTTAAAATCGAACGGTTCAGACAGAAAGGACATCTTATTTTTCTAACAACGAAAAGAAAGTCGTTATCTCTAACATATATATATATATATATATATATATATTCCTAAAAAAAGTTTCCAATGGTCTCATCATTTTCTGCATATTCGATCAATTGTTATTGACAGGGTCAGTGGGGCATAATTACATAATTATTTTAACAAACACTCACATTTGTAGATTTTTATATGTGATAATTGTAATTAAAAAAAAATGCAGATATGATGAAAACATAAAAAATAAGACATTTGAACTTTTATCTTTTAAAAAAATATTTGTGTTGTCTCCGTATTTTCAATTATCTCCACCATCCTTTTTTTTTTTTTCTCACTATTTGTAGGTTTGGTTGAAAAGAGTTAGGCTGGGTGCTATGGATAGCATAGTGATCTTCCGTGCTACGGCTCAATATTTAAGTTTTCAAAATCTAAACGGTCGATCCGAACCGTTCATTGTTTAATCCATATTGAAATGTGCTTGGAGACCAAATTTTATATTTTTTGGAATTTATTAAGATGGTTTCAAAATCGCTGTTTTTATTAAAATTCTGCACCACTGGAAAACAGCGGTTTCAAAAATGCTTAATAAATAGTAAAAAAATTCTAAAAAATGTAAAATTTGATCTCCAAGCACATTTCAATATAGATTAAACAATGAACGGTTCAGATCGACCGTTTGAATTTTGAAAATTTAAATATTGAGCCGTAGCACGGGAGGTCACTATGCTATCCATAGCACCCAGCCTAACTCGGTTGAAAATGTCATGAAGTACTTTTTTTTTTTCTCTATTTGTAGGTTTGGTTGCCGCTGAATAATTTTCTACCATCTCGGCACATGAATTCCTAATCCTTATCCAAAAGAAGATAACAAACTTGAAAAATAATATATATATAAATCAATTATTGTACATTCAATATCAGCATGTTTTCTAAAAGATAATAATAAAGTTATAGAAGCTTCTTCTTCTTTTTTTTTTTTATCTCTGACAGCTTGTGGAGAGATACAAAGAATAAAAGAAGAATATACACATGACATATTGATATTTATTGAGCAGGAAGAATACCTTTCGATATTTAAGATCAATGATGTAAAGTGGAGTGAGTTGAAGGGTGATATTCTATGTGACAAAAAGTTCCACAAAAACTCAAAGACAAGTTCTACAGAATGCTAATCAGGATTGTGATGTTGTATGCTACTAAAAGACAACGCGTCTAGAAAATAAGTATAGCAAGGATGCGTATATTGCGGTGGAATTGTGGCCATACAAAACGGAACCGCATTATAAATGGTGATATACAGAACACATTTGGGTAGCACTGATTAAAGAGAAACTAGTCTAGCACTGCTTGAGATGGTTTAGACATCTCCAATGGAGGCCCCCCGAGATACCGGTGCGTACTAGAGTTAAGTTGTATCAAAAACACAGGGAGAGGCAGTAGTTGGCCACGATTAACATGAAACAAAGCAATGAAAAGAGACTTCAAGGAATAGAATGTATCCAAGAAGTTGGTTTCTGATATGAGCGCATGAAAGATAGCGATCTACATACCAGAATCTTAACCTAAAAAATATTGCTTAAGAATTGTTTAGGCATAATATTATAGGCTTTAAGTCATAGGACTAGTGATTCAAGAACTTTGACTACTATGATCAATAATTTAAGGATAATATAGTTAGTATTAATATTAGTATTATTACTACTATTATTGATTTCATTATTACTATTAGTACTACTATTATAACCATTGTTGTTGTTATTGTTGTTGTTATTGTTGTTACTAGTTATTTTGACTTTATGATTGGATTTTATTTTTAGCCTATTCTAATTTGTTTGAGACTAAAGACTTAATTCTTGTTGTTGTTACTGTTTTATATTAGACAATATTAAATTTTGTGCAATTGAAAGTTATTTAATTATTCCATTATTGATGATTGCACATATTTTGATTCTTCAAAATGTATATACACAATATTTAAATAAATGATAACACATGCATAACATACCATCGTTTTGTTTTACATTTTTCAACAACGATGATGTTAAAAAAAAAATTTAAGTAAAAATTAGATTTTAAATCGTCTAACTATTTAATATTTATTAAAAAAATTATATTTATAGTTTGAATTTGTAAACTTTCACATTGAGAGCACTGTTTTACTACTAGATAAAAACTGATTCTCATAATAATAAAAATTATTAAATAAATAAATATAATTAAATGTACATAACTAAAAAAAAAAAATCTAAACGAACCGAAGGACGTCCGAATTCCACTACCATCCAAATGTGAGCTTGTATAAAATACAAAAAAATACTTTTTACGTAAAGTCTTGAACCAACTCTTTTTTTTTGACAAATTTGAACCAAATTACCAAAGTTGTACAGTCACTTCAAATTTAAAGTGGTAGGACAATTTACCTTTTTACTTTTTTGGAGAGAAAATTGACCATTAATAAGTGGATAACCCACAAAAAAAAAAATCAAAATTGTCAGACTTTTTGTCAATGTTATCTCAAATTTTATATTAATTGGAAGATATGGTGGCGGATGCATGACAATGACAAGATTTTCGGATCTAATATATCACCCTTGTATACTAAACTAAATAACTAGGCATAATCTAGACATTTGACAGTTTCTGTTAGATTACTTCAAATTTTGTGTGTGGGCGTGTGGCCTCCAATTTTTTTTTGTTTGGGACAAATTTGACAGCAAATATTATCAGTAAATTGAGATTGAGGAGCCGAATACACAAGTACTATGTAATTTCAGAGAGGACTAATAATAATTTTTTTTTTGTAAAAATTAAACATTTCTAAGACCAAATAAAAGATTTGCCCCCTTTTCCCCTCTACATTTCTCCACCCCTGAATTTGACTTAACTTTTACTTTTGAAAATTACCCATTCAATATAATTAGTGGCAATGATTTCAACTTTAGAATATTTTGTTCTGAACTGAAAAATGCAGACCAGAATAAAGTTATCCCTTTTTGTTAGAATTAAATCTGGTCTATATATTGGATAAGTTGAGTGAATTTAGCTAATTCATAATTATAATTCCTACGTGTTGGAATTTTTTTGTATGTAAACTATTTAATGTGATAAAGGAATGCGTTGAAGAGGTGCGTCATAGAGATGTCTTCTTTCGATAAAGAAATGTGTCAAATAGACATGTTCTTTTGCTAAAAGAATGTGTCATTTCACCAAAGAATATGACATTTTATAAGAGTTTTTTCATCATCTATAAATAGGTTGACATACTTCTCATTTGAAATACAATCTTAGATAAAGAGAAACACATACATAAATTTTAGCAAAGAGAGTATCTCAAGTACTAGATACTTCTGTTGTGAATCAGTGGGACACGTTCATTGCTGTGCTATGTTGTATAGATGATAGGCCTAAATTATATACATATTCGATCTGATTTTTATCACGAAATAACATCAAATATCTTGTATTTTGAATATAAAGTGAATAGATTACACCTAGGATCAAGTTACTGCGTTTGCTTGGTTTTAACTTACAGGAAATGAAGAAAAATGAAGAAAAATCGAAGAAAAATACCCACTGCGAACACACGGTTTGGAATATGGGCAAAATAAGTACATAGATGGATTTCTGGACGCGCGCCAATTTTAAAAAGGTATAATAAGTTATACATCAAAATCCGTGCAAAACCGAAGAAAAATGTCCATTGCAAACACACGGTTTGGAATATGGCCAAAATAAGTACTTAGATGGATTTCTGGACGCGCGCCAATTTTAAAAAGGTATAATAAGCTATACATCAAAATCCGTGCGGATGCACGGATCTCGATGCAGCTGCACTCTGGTCGCATAGGAAAAGTCCGAGCCTAGTGCGGATCTCGATGCATCCGCAGTGCGGATTGTGAGGACGCAGTGCGGATTCCAGTGCGGATGGTACTGTAGCAATGCGGATTGCAGTGCGGACGCACTGTAGCAGTCAGCCAAAAATAGAGTCTGAACTTAAAATGGTCATAACTTTTGACTCGTAACTCCGATTAAGACTTATGACCACTTTTTGGAAAGCTAGCGAGAAGATCTACAACATGAGAAACTAAAAACTAAAATTTTTCTCAGTGCGGATCAGCCCATCCGCAGTGCGGCTCGGAGCACCCGCACTGGACCCGCAGAGAGCCAAAATTGCACGTTTTTGACAGTTTTTCTATTTTTGGTGCATCATGGACGCGTTTTGACAGCCACATGTGGACAAGACAATCCTGAAAAACAATCCAAATATAACACTCACTAACTCCACTTCCTAGACTCTTAATTGGACATGATCCTTGGCTATAAAAGGGGGATCTCTTATGATCCACACTCATCTCTTCCCATCCAATCCATCATCTCTTCCCATCTCATCTCCCTATCTCTTTCCATTCATTCTTTCATTCTCTCTACACACATAGCGATAAATTCTGAAGTAAGGAAAGCTTTCAAGCAAGGAGAATAAGGGTTTTCTGAGCAAGAAGTCGGCAAGATTGAGGGCTTTGATCAAATAAAGGGTGTAATCATTTCTTTATTTCATTTCTTCTTACTTTTGTCAATTTTTGTAATGGATCTCTCCATGAGGGAGTAGATCTCTCTCTAGGGGTTTAGGTCAATGCATGAACTTGTTTAATTCTATTTTATTCGGGTATTTGTTTTTATTATGATTGTTTTATGAGATTTAATGTTAATTTCTGTGATTTAATAATTTGTGTTAATTACATAATTAGTACTTGAATTGTAGTATCCCGTTTTGAATTCGAAAGAATCAAAATTGACTGTGATCAATAGGATAGTACCAAATTATGAATGCAAATACCTTAGGTTTAGGTTAAGATTGTAACCAATTTAATCTAAGTCGGAAATATAGAAATTAAGGTTAGGAATTTGGTGAAGAACCTAATCGTGAAGTCAAACCCTAATTAGGACATCTCAATTCAAATCGGGTATTGGTATGATGGACTTAATTGCGAAGTACCAATATTTGAGGAGATGAGAGACTAACAAGAGCTTATAGGTCTAGGTAGCTAGGGTGGGGAACTTCATTGAGAAGTTCGAGTTACCTAGGCATGTTATTAATTTACGAATGTAACCCTTAATAACATATTAGGTTAGAAACCTCATCAAATCATACATGAATTCAAACAAATACCGAATTAATAGAGTTAGCAAGGAATTGTAGACCAAAGACCCCTAGATCTCTAAATCTTGAAAGCAAACCAATTCCCTTCTTTTACTTTTATTTACAATTATTATTTCAAACTCCTTTCTTTTGGGTATTGAACCCAACTTTAGGAATTGTTAGAACAAACCCCCCAATTTACTTTTATTGCACTTTACTTTATTTTATTTTCTGAAATTTATTACTAAAGTTTGAACTAAGTTTTATCGTACTCCCTGTGGATCGATACCTAAAATACTACTTTGATATAATTGTGCACTTGCAATTTAACTCAAACGCGTGTTAAAGGTTTAAAAGGTACATCTTATTGTAATGAAACTTTGTGCATACGCTTTTGCGCGCATCAATGGATACGGGTACGGGTATCGTGTCGGATACAACACGGATACAGCGACACGACAATTTAAAAAAATTTAGGACACGACACGTTTATTATATATGTTATTTTTTATTAAATTATATATTGTATTTAGATAATTATAACTTAAATTAAATTTGTTTAGAAAATAAAGACTTCATATAAGTATATTAAATATTATACTTATTAAACATAACATATATGAATGTTTGGTGTAGTGGTTAAAGCTTTTGACTCTCATTTGAGAGGTCCAAAGTCCTCTCAAGGTTTGAATCCTGCCAGCAGGTTATTTTCTTTGGTCCACTATTGCGGTCCATAGGGGCGGGTGGGTGTCAATGGGCTCGGTCCACGAGCGCGGCTCACAGTACACAGGCGCGTGTCCAGTCCATATCAGACGTGTCAGGCCGTATCAGCAGGGGTCAACCAAGTGTCGGAGACCATATCAGACGAGTAGGGACACGCCAGATGGCGTGTCAGATATGTATCGTACGCATATCGAAGGCGTGTCGGTGTCGGATACGTGTCAGACACGGGTACAATGACTTCCTAAGAATGTCAGGGTAACACAGTTGCTGTGGCATGTCTCCAACTAGCATTCAAGAGGATAGACGAGAAGAGAGTAGGCTAAGCAAACTACGAGAAGGCTTAAAAGGACTATACGTGAAAGGAACCTCTAAAATCAGGTTACATTCTGTTGCGGTAATTCTGATCTTGAATATTTTACAATTTAATTATTTCTAACAATACGGATCCCAAATTGCATATTTTTTTTGCAGCCAAATGACACACTCTTTTAAGTTAGGATATATATAGAACTATTTGAACTAAAATAGGACCTTATTAACCTTTAAGTTGCAATTATTTCAATTTTCTTAGGATGCACAGTTCCTTTAGCTAAAATAAACACTACTCTAATCTAACATGTATATTTATTTTAACTTCAAGATTCCCGCTTTAAGAGAACCAGTCTTTGATTTCTGACATTCATTTTTGTCTCATAATTCAAATTGCTAAAGCTCCTGAAAGAACATATACTTTTGAAGGAAACAATCCATCATTGTTACAAAATGGGCCGGAGCAATCTCAAACTAAATCATTTCAAAATATGGGCTGTAAAAAGTTCAAAAATAATTTCTTCATTGTACCTTCTTGTATAGGCTTAGTAATCTACAGTATTAGGCCTACATGTTACATTTAAAGCTCAAAAAATTTAATATTATTCTGCCTACTTAAAAAATATTTGAGGCCTTTGTTTGCACCTCCATACTTTATAGGCTTAGAAGTTCTCATTATTGAATTGAATAATAAACAAGTACTAACAAGCTAACTTTCAATAATACACAGTAAATCAATTAATTTAATTGAGGAATTTGTCCATGAACTAGTTGTGTTCATTTAAAAGAAGTGAGTGACTGGTAAATATACATATTACTTAGCGACCTGCACTACGGACTCATATTTCAGTTTTTAAAGTTCAAACAGTTGATCCAAACCGTTTAACATAATCTCCATATAAAAATAGACTTGTATATCAAAATTTACATATTTAGAACTTTTTGACTATTTTATTAGATAGGTAAAAGAATCACATAATTTGAATTTTTTAGACCATTCAAAAGCAGTGATTTTCTACCTGTCTAAAAAAATAGTAAAATATATATTTTTTAATTCGTATAATTTGATTTATAAGTGTATTTTTATATGGTGAATTGGTGATCATATTGAACAAAGTGGATAACTTGTTTAAACTTTAAAAATAAAAATAAAAAATATAGATCATAATACGGGTAAATAGTAAATACTACTAAGGAAAATGCATATTACCATAACCATACTCCATTGAAAAGAAAGTCCTATTAGTAGCAAAGCTAGCTAGCAAGGTACTAGCTAGAAGGCTAAATGGTGCTAATACGGTGGAATAGGCCATAGTAGAGAGCAGCTATGTATCTAAAACACTTGTTGTTGCTCAGAATGGTAGCAAAACAAAGCAGAGAGGGGGGCTTGTCTTATCTTAAACCAAAGACACATCAGACGTGAAAATGCGAATGACAAGACTTGTTTTGTCAAAAGGAAACCGCTTTTGTGCGTTGCAACAAACAGATGGAACCAAATCAGGAAGAGACCACCATAAAAGTAACCTAAAATTATAATCCTTTTTATATACGAGGAGGAGGGTTCAAATGAACTCTATTTTTTTTTTTTTAAGTTTAAATAATTAATTCGAACTGTTAGATGCGATATATATATTAAGATGTACTTGGAGACCAAATTTTATATTTTTTGTAATTTTTTTTCTATTTATTAAGCCACTTTGAAAATCACTGATTTTATATTTTCTGGACCATTAGATCAGCAATTTTTCAAAGTGGCTTAATAAATAGTAAAAAAAATTCTAAAAAATGTAAAATTTGGTCTCCAAGCACATCTTAATATATATATATCGCATCTAACCGTTCGGATTGGCTATTCGGATTTTGAAAATAGAGAAAAAGAATAGGGTGCATTTGGGTGCACAAAAATTTGGGTGCATTTGAACCCTCCTCTTTATATATATATAGAAAGAGGTTGGCTAATATCAAATTGATTGTTTCTGAGGTTTGATACAATTAAATTATTTTTTAATTTTCAAAGTCTAAAAAGTCGATCCAAACCATTAGATGTGATCTTTATATTAAAATGTGCTTGGAGATCAAATATTACATTTTTCTGAATTTTTTTATTATTTATTAAGCCACTTAGAAAATTGATGATCCAATGGTGGCTTCTGGTTTTACTGTTTTTTTAAGCCACTGTTGGATCAGCGATTTTCAAAGAAGCTTAATAAATAGTAAAAAGAATCAAAAAAATATAAAATTTGATCTCCAAGCACATTTTAATATAAAGATCACATCTAATGGTTTGGATCGACTTTTTAGACTTTGAAAATTGAAAAACAACTTAGTTGCATGAGACCTTAGGAACAATCAAATTGATATTATCCAACCTCACACACACACACACATATATATAGTATGGCTAAATTGCTACCGATAGTACTTTGACCTAAGTGCTTACGAGGTCATATTTTAGAATCTGATGTTCAAATAACAAATTCAAACCGTTAGATATTCAATCTATATTAAATGTGCTTGGAGACCAAATTTTACATTTTTTGAAATTTTTTTACTATTTATTAAGCTGGTTTGAAAACCGTTGTTTTTCAATGTTGCAGAAATTTAAGAAAAACAACGGTTTTCAAACCAGCTTAATAAATAGTGAAAGAATTCCAAAAAATGTAAAATTTGGTCTCCAAGCACATTTTAATATAGATTGAATATCTAACGGTTTGAATTTGTTGTTTGAACATCAAATATTAAAATATGACCCCGTAAGCACTTAGGTCGAAATGCTACTAGTAGCAATTTAGCCATATATATATAGAGAAAGAGTAAGGCTACCATGCTTTGCCAAACTAAAGTGTGTGTTTTAATTTACGCTTATATCTCTAGTTTCAAAATTTAAATAGTTAATCTGAACTTTTTAACATGTTTTTTATATTGAAATGTGCTTTGAGACCAAATTTTACATTTTTTTGGAAATATTTTACAATTTTTTTTAGAATTTTTCAAAATCAGTGTATTTCATTTAAGCACATTTCAATATGAAGAATATGTTGAGAAGTTCCGATTAACTATTTGAAATTTGAAACTAGAGATATGAGGGCAAATTAAAACACCCACTTTAATTTGCAAAGCATGGTAACCTCTCTCTCTCTCAGAGATGGGCTATAGTGAGTTGCGAAGTAAAAAATGTTTATACTCCACGTAATATCTTCATTTTCAAAGTTCAAAACATTGATCCGAACTGCTCAACATGATCTCCATAATAAAATATGCTTGGAAACTAAATTTTACATTTTTTGGATTTTTTAATATTTATTAAGCCACTTTGAAAATCTGAAAATTCGGATGAACAGTAAAAATAGTAAATTTTCTAGACCACCGGATCAGTGATTTTCAAAGTGGCTTAATAAATAGTAAAAAAAAAATTAAAATTTGGTCTCCAAGCACATTTCAATATGGAGATCATGTTGAGTGGTTCAAATTGACGTTTTGAACTTTAAAATCGTAAAATATGAGTGTGAAGTAAAATAGTCGCTTTATTTCGCAACTCACCATAGCCTATCTCTCTCTCTCTCTCTCTCTATCTATTTATATATATATAGATAGATAGGCTAATGTGCATTCAAATGTATATGGTCCGAAGTGCTTACGGTCAAAATTTCAAAATCCAAACGGTCGATCCGAACCGTTCATCTTGTTCTCCATATTAATATGTGCTTGAAGGCCAAATTTTACATTTTTCTAAATTTTTTTACTATTTATTAAGCCACTTTGAAAATCGTTGATCCAACGGTTTTACTATTTTGTGCAGCCACCGTTGGATCAACGATTTTGTAAAATACTTAATAAATAGTAAAAAAATTCATAAAAATGTAAAATTTGGTCTCCAAGCACATATTAATATGGAGAATAAGATGAACAGTTCGGATCGACTGTTTGGATTTTGAAACTTCAAATTTGGACCGTAAGCACTTCGGACCATATACATTCGAATGCACATTAGCCTATCTCTCTTTCTCTCTCTCTCTCTCTATATATATATATGAGATGGGCTACGGTGAGTTGCGAAGTAAAGGACTATTTTACTTCACGCTCATATTTTGCGATTTTAAAGTTCAAAACGTCGATCCGAACCATTCATCTTATTCCTCATATTGAAATGTGCTTGGAGACCAAAATTTTCATTTTTTGGAATTTTTTTTACTATTTATTAAGCAATTTTGAAAGTCACTAATTTGATGGTTCAAAAATTTTTATTGTTCACAGCAAAATAGAAATTTTAAAAAATGCTTAATAAATAGTAAAAGAATTCTAAAAAAATATAAAATTTGGTCTCCAAGCACATTTCAATATAGGTTAAACATCTAACTGTTCGGATCGGTCGTTTAAACTTTCAAAATAAAAATACAACGTGAAGTAGAAGCGTGTTTTACTTCGCAACTCACCATAGCCCATCTCTCTCTATATATATATTCATTTTTTTTTATTTTTGTATGGTTTAATTTCGTTTGGGAAGGTTTAGACCATCTTTTTTAATCTGACACGAATTTGAAAGATCCTTGTGTATATAAGGCAAGTTCGAACTAAAATAACATGATTGGAATAGTTATTTATGTAAGGGTGTAGTTATGAACTAGGATAAGTTGGGACATATTTTACAATATGACATAATTGTATAATTATTTCAAGCACAAACATATTTTTATATTTAAAAAAAAAAAGGCATGACAACTCTTTTAACAAAAAAAATGAAATTTGGATAACCACGGCATTCATGTCTATCTAAGTTCAGGCATTACAGTGCAATTTTTGAATTTTACTTATTTTAATGTCAATTAATTAAAGTATTGAACATTAAGTAACCAAGATTGTGAATAACAGTACTAAAACAGCTTCAAGGTGTGACAAGATAACTTGAACGTACCTTTCATCCCAAAGAAAGTCTCAATCAGTCGACTCAATCAATCAATACAAAATATGTCTCAACTATATAATTATATTGATCCCACCAACTGATTGAGAAAAATATTCAAATCAATGCTCAAACCTAAAGCCAATCTAAGAGCTATGAATCAGATCCAAGAGAAGCTGATACGTCTTAATATCGCATATGAAGAATATTTTTTACTGTTCGTATATTAAAATAAAAATTTGCAAAAAAAATTAAAAATTAAAAAAATCGTCAATAAACTAGGTTTTTTCAACTCAAATTGAAAAATTATCTACACAATTTTTAGATAAGAAAGACTAGATAGTAAAAAAAAAATGAAAGAGACAAGAGTAGAGTAACAAAAAAATAAAAATTGTGAGCAATATCATATCTCTAAGAAAATTTTGTATAGAATAGCTAAAATATTGGATTAAAAATTATAAATAATATAAACCTTTTACTTTTAATGGACTTATATTATATAACATTATTGACTAAATCAACACAACTATTAACTTAATAATTCTAACACAAACAAACTAATTAGTCTGAATCAACATGATACAAAATATCATATCTTAGTTTCTTTATTAATTTTAGTTAATCCTTCTCTAGTTCTCTTTGTGTTTATATCTTTTATTTTTCATCTGATAACTCGCCACACAAAAGCCTGTACAAACTGTCTGCCGCAGCAACATATAGTATATCCACAGTGGATTGAAAAAGATTGATGGGCCTACTGGGCCAGAAAGAGATGAAGATTCTCATGGCCCATGATATCTCATTTTCTTCACCAAAAGAGCTACAAAACGAAACACGACTGATTTGATTGAGAAATTAAATTTGGCACTGAATCCCATGCCACCTACGGTTCATGCACATGCACATGCTCATGCAGTCTGACCTATCTGCTTATAAATTATAATATGAGACACCCGGGTCACATCCAACCATTTTTTTTTTAGTTTAGGATTTAGGGTTTAGGGTTTGTAGTTTTTGGTCGGACAGTTCGAGTCCAAATCCAAATTTTAAGTTAATTTAGGTGGTAAGATGAGCACCAAAATAAATTTGATTTGATTTTTGGTGGTACATGTTTCCTCTGTCTTTACATTTACGCTCTCATTTAAATCCATGAGACAGATTTTAAAATAAATTGTTCACACAGATTTTAAAACGGATCAAACAACTTTGAACAGTCATAAAACCAAATTTGTTTCAAGTCTACATGCACTGCATTCCAAGATAGTAATCTCATGAATAATTTCATGTGAGAACTAGGAATTGTTCATGAACGAAACCATGATGGTTTGGACCCGCCGACATTTTTATATTTACTCCATTAAAAAAAATATTTTAACAATAATAATCAAAGTTTAGTAACAATTTTAAAAATACCCCACCTGTGAAATTTTTCCACGAGCATGAATTTTAATTCCAATTTCTTTTTTAAAAAAAATTGAAATTTGTTTTTATTTTTTATTTTTTGTACTAAAATATTAGAAATATTGGATATATTTCTTTGAAAATAGATGGAATACAATATAATTTGATTTATTAGAAAGACTGTAACAAATAACTCGGATCAATATTTTTCGGGCCGGATTTTTCGCAGTTGTAAGAAAAATTAATATATTTTTTTATGTGTTATTGGAAAAAAATAAAAATGCTTAGATTCTAAGTTATTGATCCCAGTTCAAAAGTCACTTCTATGTAATCTAGAAAATATTGTGATTCTTCTAGGACATTTAATTTATAAAAAGTTGTATCTATTTTGAGAATTCTTTTGAATAATAATTATTAAATAACTTAAAGTTTTTGTTTTTTTCAAAAATAGATACAACTTTTTATAAATTAAATGTCCTAGAAGAATCACAATATTTTCTAGATTACATAGAAGTGACTTTTGAACCGGGATCAATAACTCAAAATCTAAGCATTTTTATTTTTATTTTCCAATAACACATAAAGAAATATATTAATTTTTCTTACAACCACGAAAAATTTGGCCTGAAAAATATTGATCCGAGTTATTTGTTAGTCTTTCTGATAAATCAAATTATATTGTATTTAATTTATTTTTAAAGAAATATATCCAACATTTCTAATATTTTAGTACAAAAAATAAAAAATAAAAAAAATTTCAATTTTTTTTAAAAAAGAAATTGGAATTAAAATTCCAGTCCGTGAAAAAATTTCACGGGTGAGATATTTTTAAAATTGTTACTAAACTTTGATTATTATTATTAAAATATTTTTTTAATGAAGTAAAAATAAAAATGTCGGTTGGACCGCAACACACGTTGAACTTTGTGTATTGTTTACATATGATTTTGATTAACCAAAATAGTGGATCCAGTTAGTACACAGTACTTAAAGCGAACCTATATGGAGTACTTATAAGAGATGAATCATAAAAAAAGGGTAAGAGTATGATTTGCTTGACATTGCTTTCAGATAGGATTTTCCATCATAGAAGATGAATGTAGGTGTAGTTCTTTTGTGAGTTTAACATGGAGTGATGGAGCCACATAAAGCTAAATAGGACACTTGTCTTCTTGCCATTTTTTATTTATTTTTTAAATATGCTTATATTTCTACATTTATAATTTATAAAACAAATACTCTAGATTCAAAAAAAATATAGAATTATGCCCTAGATTCAAAAATTATTTATAATTTTTAAAAATTATATTTAGAGCATCTACATCCCTGGTATAATTAGAGTTTTTTTTATCTGGTAGGACAGTTTTTAATTCAGTTTTAGAGATGTAGGAGAGTTTCCTATTTAGAAACTATGTAATAAAGTTTCTTATTAAGAAATTCGTTATAAACTATATGCTAGTTAAATTATTGGTTCAAATTATTTTTTCTTTTTAATTTATTGCTCACATGACTTAATAAAAATTCTAAAATTAATTTTAAAAATGTGAGAGTTAGAAACTCATTTGAGTTGCTGGGAAGTAGATGTTACAATTCAAAAAATACTTAGATTTAAAATATTAAAAAATTATAAGTTTTTTTTTTCCCAAAATATACTTCTATTTCTACACTTTTTCAAAATAAATTTAAAATTACGCCTCATCCTAAATTCTGTGTCTCATCTGAAGATTTTTTTTTTCTCTGCCTCAGTTACTACGTGTATTAAAAGAATCAAATTCTACTCACATAAGCCTCTCAAGTTTAGTATGTTAATAAATAATAACTGCATATTTCAATTCCCATGGACTTAATAATTTTATAACTAAATATGATAATTTGATAATAGATAAATTTTATACTGAACAAAAATTTGGATTTTGAGCCTACGATTTTTCACACATAGAGCATTATGTTTATCACTAAATCAAAGATTGATTCTCTGTATTGAACAAAAATTATAATCATCTATAGTTGTATTGCGCGAGTTCAATCTGGTAGCAAAAGGCTTACATGCTTTTCGAATTGTAGAGGATCCAAGCTACAATGCTATTTCCGGATACAGACAGAATTTGTACCCTCTGAGATATCTCATATGGTGCGTGACTTTTTTGGAAAATCTCAACAGTCCAACTACGTTCTGCACAAATCTCAAAGCTCAAATAAAACTTGCCCCACTGCTATCTCCGAATAGGAACCGGACACGTCGGTCATGCAAAATATGAGATATCTCAGAGGATATGCACTCAGACAGACAAGGGCTTCTCATTTGAATAAAAAGATGCTCCGTCAAAATATTTACACTATATATAAAGCTATATACTGGACCTTACATAGTAACATAGAAAAAAAATTTGAACTGATTTTGTAATGTTCATGCGAAATTTTTTTTTTAATCTAAATAATTTTTTTTTTCACGTGAACACAGTAAAAATTCGAACAGGACATAAAAGAACACACTAAAACAGCAGCACATGGTGGGGCCTGGCAGCTCAGCTCTGGCCCAATAAGAAGCCCAGTGCTGTTTCCGTAAATTGAATACCCTTCTTGGATCCTCTACAATTCGAGAAGCATGTAAGCCTTTTGCTACTAGATTGAAATCGTGCCGATTTTTTTATTTTTGCTATTTAAAAAAAAAAGTATTAAACCAAAAATAGCAATAAATTATGATAAATTTTATTTTTAAACACGGTCACAACTTTAAACTAAGAACAGAGATTAAATGTCTCTGTTTTCTTTTCTCAATATGTTGGCTTTCAGTGACTTTGATCCAAATCTTGACTTCCACCGCTATAATGTTGTTTTGGATTGGCCCACAAAAATCAAAACAACGGCATTGATTAAGAAAAATAAATTTTTTTTTTGATTTGGGTCAAATATGTTGTCAAAATGGTAATCTTTTTATATAGTTGAACACAAGTTCAGCTCTGTATTGAATCCGTTTTATGAATGTTTCATTAACATTTTCTGACTTTATCAATTTAAACCCCCTAAATATATCTTTTTTACCCTTCCCAAAATATCAACCATTTATCCTTTCAGATATATAACATATTGTAGACTAAATAATAGAAATGCATATTTTTTTCCTGTAAAAGAACAGAATACATATTCCTAATTATAACGTATATACCACAATTTAAGGAGAGAAAAAAAAAACATAACTCTAAAATATGATTAATGCAAAATGAAAACCGCCGCCCCAAACAAACTTGAGCTTAATTAGAATCTGACTAATATAAATCAAATTATATAGTATTCCATTCATTTTCAAAGAAATATATTAAATATTTCTAATATTTCAATACAAAAAATAAATAAATTGTAAATATTTCTATTTAAATAAAAAAATCTGAAAAATGAAAAAAAAAATGGAACCACAAAATTTTTTTGTGGTTTTTTGAAACCGCTGTTTTGGAATTCTAAAACAACAAAATTTAATTATTATTTTTTTGCGGTTTTAGATTGAATTACCGCAAAAAAAATTTGTTGTTTGGGTAGATTTCGAAATCCTGCACAACTTTGGTTAGTTTTTGAAATTTAATTATTGTTTGGATATTTATAAAATATTCGGTGTAATTTAATGGAGGAGGAATCAGAATCACATAGGGGCAAATTCGGGACCATTGCCACAGGAGGCTAGGGGCATCAAAAATAGAAAGAGAACTCATTCTGATAACCTAATTCATATCGTGGAGGGAGAGATGCAGAAGAATATTTAGAGATGAAAACAAGACAATAGAGCAACTAGTACATGAAGTAGCAGAACAGTGGAAGGCCTCAACATACCAGTATGCAAGAAGAACAACACAGCAGTGAGGAGTTCAATAAGATGCACTACAAACAATTTACATTTTAATTAGGATTATCTTAACTGCAGCCACTTTCTGACTTAGTTTACTACTCGCATTTTTCTCTTTTTTCAACTGTATTTTTTCAATTCCGGAAAATTCTTCAACTCCGTTGGAGAACTTTCTTTTTCATTTTACTTTCAGGATTTCTAATCAGAAACTAAAAAAATGTAACCAAATGAGGGCTTGACCTCTATTGGTTTCTCAAAATGTGTTAAGATTAGGGGCAGATTCAGGTAATACAAATTTTTTTTATTTATATCCAAAAATAAAATAAAATTTTAAAAAATAACCAAAGAGGAGTTGTATTTTCAAAAGTACTCAAATCATAATTTTTTTTTCCGGTTTTAGCACCAATTACCGGAAATTTTTTCTAATTTATTATTATTATTATTATTTTTTATAAACTCATTTAGATATGAGGAGAGTTAAAATGCACCCTCTTCTATGCTCCTAACGTGACCTCATATCTTTATTTTCAAAGTTCAAATAGTCAATTCTGATACTTTGGATGCTCGGAGGCGACCCCTGGAGAGATATTTGGATCCGTGTCGTCCGCCACTTTCCAGAGAGATATTTGTTTTTATTTTTACATTTTTATGATTTTTTTTTACTATTTATTAAGACACTTTAAAAATTGTTGATTCAACGGTGACTTAACAAAACAGTAAAATCAGTAGCCACCGTTGGATCAACAATTTTCAAAGTGGCTTAATAAATAGTAAACAAATTCATAAAAATGTAAAATTTGGTCTCCAAGCACATATTAATATGGAGAATAAGATGAATGGTTCAGATCGACTTTTTGGATTTTGAAATTTTAAATTTGGACCATATGCATTTCGGCCCATATGCTACCGAATGCATATTAGTCACTCTCATTTCGGTCCATATGCTACTAAATTTTTTTTGCCATTTTGGATAGTTTTGAAAATCCAGCACATGTTTAGTTATTTAATTTTTTTTTGATATAAATAAAAAAATCAGCATGTACTATATAGAGGTGACAAAGCTTTCTATATGTAAATTAAAACTTATAAATTTTAACCTTTAAAATGAGTGAGGGTATGGTACTATGTATAACGTATATTAGTCCATACTATGTATTAATATCTTTATTTTTAAAGTTCAAATAATCAATCTCAATATGTTAATATACATATAAATCAAATTCACATTTTTTAGGTTTTTTTACTAGTTTTTAAATAGATAGAATATCACTTGATCTGAAAATTCTAGATCATTCAAAAATAATGATTCTCTATTTATCTAGAAAATAATAAAAATTATAAAAATAGAAAAACAATGTTATTATCTTCATATCAATTATATAAATTTTAAAAAGAAAAATTATTGATTCATAATACAGACTAATATATACTATATATGTATAGTACCATAGGATCACTGAAATATAATTACACTAATAATTTATTGAGCTTCTCAATCTTAATTTTTTAGTTCCATGCATTGCTGTTAATATCTAGTGTAGAAATGTCAGGTACGGACTTACAGGTGTCAAGCATAGATGAGACTGGATGAGAGGGGCTTGGAGGTGTTATATATATGAAGAGATCGAGGAGTACAGGGGGCAATACTTCTCGGAAAAAATAAATGATAATCATTTGTCAAGTAGCCAGAGCCAAAATAATGTGAGCATCTAAAACAGGTCATGTCAAATTTTGGTATAGTTACCATGCACATTAAAAACAGTAACTACTTTGGCACCTCGCGCGCGGGTCGGGGCACTCCAAACGGGCCTTTGCATGTCGTGTCGACTTATCCATGTGGCACGTAATTGGAAATACTTATTAAGGAGTCAAATATATTGTGAAAGTACAACACGACTCAGGTGCCAAATACGACATGAAGAACATTTTTTTTTTTTTTTTAAGAAACTTAAATATTTTGTTTTTGTCAACACTAAATTATTAGGTGCTTTTATATGGAACTTTTACTCGAAAAAGCACGAAACACGACATGGGCATGTGATGAACACACACGCGCGCGCGCGCGCGCGTATATATTAAAAAGTAGTTATTTGAATTTGAAAAGAGACAAGGAGGGAAAACTTATTCAACTTCAAATTACCTTTTTCATAATTTCATTTGGCTCTTTTACGTTCCCGAATTTGAAAATAAAATAAAAAAGTTAATTCTGCCACATATCATGTTCTGAGAAGTATTGTGCCCGGATTTCATTTTATTTAGCACTGCACAACACGTCACTTGTAATTCATAATATGTATCTGCACGTTACGATAGGTGTTTGACACGTGCATGCACAATATTACACTATTTACAACTCACAACATGTACAATATTACACTATTCACAACTCACAAATGTTTGCCTAATTAAATCACCTATTAACCTTGGCTGCATCAGTCAAGTTTTTTTAAAAAAAAAATCACCTATTAGGTGATGAATAATTTCAAAATTTAATATCAATTAATCAGTTATTAATTATCTCTAGTACTATTGAATATTTTCAATATTGTATTTTTAAATGACTAATTAACTTTCAATTGAGGTTTATAAATTTTTAACTACGAAAAAGTAAAAAATAGTTTCTCAGAATAATTTGTCGTAATTTATTTTTTATCATTATAGTTATATTTCCGAATCTTCAATCCCAAATATCGTTTTATTTTTTTCAGGGAGGCCCATATAATTAATATCATTCACCTGTTCTAGCTAGTTCATCTTTTGTAAACAGAAATGAAAAACTATTAAAATATTATGCGTGTATTTTAAATTTTTAATTGAAAGAAGCATACTTTATTTAGAATTCAAACTAGTGTGAAACTTAATTTACATGTTTAATTAATTACATCAAGTTATGAAAGTGTGCATTCCTTTTAAATTTATTCATTATATGTGCAAAATGTATTCTCTTAAAAGCTTGATTAATTATAAATTAAGATATATTTTGACATATGACGTAATAATATTTTGACAACTGTTAATTAATTAATATATATGACGTAATATTATTTTTGTAACATTTTATTTTTTTTTTGCATTATTTGTAGGGTACTTGAAAAATGGTCTCCAAAGTTGTTATCAGGCCGTTATAGAAAAAAATATTTCAAATTGTATACCATATGAAAGAGAAGTCATGTCACATCTACACAGCATTTCAGATTACATCAGATCACTTGGGCCTACACAAAATATATTGCTTGTGTAAGGAGAGATCAACAAATCATATGAAAATGAAGTATTTGAAGACCAAGTCTTTTAAAATTAATATTTGATATCACATAAATAAATACAACCAGAATAATCTGATTTGATATCACATAAATAAATACAACCAGAATAATCTGATTTGATATCACATAAAAGTATGGTCGATCGATGATATATTATTTGATTAATAAGGAGTATAAAAGAATCAAAAGAAGTCGAGGAAGTCATTTTGATTAAAAAAATGGCACAAGTACTAAAAACAGAATTAATCTTGTAATTAATTAAGTATATTAATTTCAAGGCATATATATATGCTTTAAACACCCCACCCCACCACACAAATAAATGATATTGAGAAGTGATAATTAGTTAAGCTCACCAAAGCTTAAGAATTAACACCCTAGTCATGTACTCTACCATTTATAACCACATTTAAGATTGATTCTTTGCAAGTAGTTAATATGAAGTTATTCATATTCTGCTGTTAATGTACATTCCCGCAGATAAATTTAAAACTGAAATAGTAGTCAAACTTGGTCAAGGACTCAAGGTGATTCTAATCCATACTCTGTCTACTAAAATCCATGGCCATGGCATCCGCTGCCAGAAGTAATATTCTCTAACTATTTCTTTGTTTTTCTTTTGGCCACGCGTGGTTTCCCAGTAATTGCAAAAATATGATTAGTAAATAAATTAAAGAATCAAGCAATGGGGTTTAGACTTCCAAAATCCTGTTGTTCCTTGTTAATATATATATAGGCCAAAATTTAGGATTGTGTTGAACTTCCAGGTTTATTATTGAAGGAGAAAATGTTTCTATTCACCAACTTCTGTTCATATTTTGTTCACAGTGTCTTATTCAGTACTTTTTAACTTGTTTTAACAGACTCCGGTTCTCAATTTCATAAAAGACATATATGTTCCGATATTTTTTTTTCTCCCTGTTTTTCCTCAAATCAATTTGATCGATAAAAAACGAATCTCTCTTCGGATATTTTCCTTCAATTCGTTTTTCTCCAAATCAACTTTGCGATTTATTTCATCATTCAACCAAAAACAAACAAAAATTCATCATTTCGTTTGGATCTTTTCTCCACGATGACAATCTGAGAATCATGCTACTAGCGTCCGTTAGCAGCAGCGATGGTAGCTACTAGCATTCGACGGTAGCAATGGCAGTGACGGAGATAAAGTACTAGCATCCGACGGCAGTGACAACACTCATGATATTGCATCTGAAACTTTGATTCAGTTATGATTGATTGAGTTTCTCCGATTTAGTTTTTGATGATTCAATTTTTTCAAAGGATCTCAATTTCAGATCTTGATTCTTCACTATTTTAATTTTTCGAAGGATCGATTTATTGATTTCGTTTTTTTTTCTTCATATCAATGTTCTGTAGATGGACAATAGATTTAAGTGTTTAGCTGCTTCTATTTAAATTTAATATTTTGAATTAGATATTTGAATTCAAAATTACATAGATCATTTTCATAATATCGTCGATTTGAATTTTCTTATTTAAACATTTACAGGATTCAATATTTTATTTTACAGTATTCAATTTCACTTTCGAAAAAAGAACACGACGAATCATCTTTGATCTTTGTAGTTAACATCTGTCAGTTTACAATATTGAAGTGTTATAGATTTTTTTTTTCACTTTTTATTTTTGATGTTCTGGATGTTGTATACATTCAATTATTTTATTGTTTTTATCTGCTAATTTTATATTATTGCAATTTTATAGTTTGTACTTTTTGTTTGTATAGTTTAAGTTGACAGTTTTACAGTATTGAAATTTTCTTATACATTTTGATTTATTGTTTTCATCTGCTAATTTTACATTATTGAAATTTTATAATTTGTACTTTTTGTTCTTTTAGTTTAAGTTGACAGTTTTACAGTATTGAAATTTTGTATTTTTTACATTTTGTTTTATCATTTTCATATGTTAATTTTCCATTATTTAAATAAGTTTTATTTTTATAATTTAAAGGTGACAGTTTTAAAGTATTGAAATTTTATAATTTGTATTTTGTACATTTTGTTTTGTAGTTTTCATCTGTCAATTTTGCATGACTAAAATTTTATAGTTTGTACATTTTATTTTTATAGTTTAAAGGTGACAATTTTACAGTATTTATTATTTAGATGATTTGTGTGTGTGTGTTGATTAAATAAAGAAAAAAATAAAAAAAAATTATTTTGCCTTTTTATCACATTTTTTTTCGAAATAACTACTAATAACTAACACTAAATATCAATAACTCCTAATAACTATAATTTCTGAAAGTACAGCAAGTTGTCTCTTTGAAAGTACATTTATTTTGTCTTGTTGTGCAAGTTCAATACTAGCTGGTTTATATTTTATCAACTAATGTATTTTATGTGATATATTGTGTAAATATACATAATAAATGAAGAGTTTTACAGTATTCATGTAAGTCAAATGATAATTTTCTTTTAGATAAATTGTTAACAACTAGTTGTGGACAATTAAATGCTTCTTTGTTGAACATATATGATCACTTGTCTAGAAGAGTGTATATGTTTGTTTAAACAAATATGATCGCCTGTCTAAATCAAAATGAACAAGAAACACTTGTTATTTTCTGTTAAGATATTCTTCAAAAGTAGTAGATAATATCTCAGGAAGGGGTATGAACTATGAACTGATCAAAAAAATTACTTCTATATATGAAAGGTAGGATGAAAAAAAAATATCCACATTATTGCCATTTTATTATTTGCTGTCAAATAGTAATATAGGAATTTGGGCTGACACCCGACCAAATTATTGCCTAATAGTACAAAAACGACCCCTTCCTCACAGTACAAGCCAAAATTATCTATTCATCTATATATGATTTACTAGACCAAAACTTCTTCAGAAAGAGAGAAAAAAAATGTTTTTTTAAGAAATGGCATCAGCTCTGATCCTAAAACCAATAAAATATCAGACCTACTGATTGCCTGCATGTTAGGTCTCTTTGATATGAGATTTATCATCACTCTCTATACAAAACATAGTCATATGTATATTATTTTTTTTAATAATCTAACATAGATAGAGGTCATATATTTTAATTTTATATTGTCTGATTCCAGTTTGTTTTCTTCTATTTGTCTACTAGTACCGTTGATCATCTTGCCTCTGCTATATACGACAGCCTTTCTAATTTTACATGAAATAATTATGAATTACCTTTTTTTTTTGTTTATGAACTTATTTGTTTCCCGATTAATATTTCAAACAATCAAAATCTTACAACAACGGTGCCAATAAATAAATAATCAACTTCGATCTCCATCAGAATACCATGTTTAGCCCACATGCAAATTTCTGATAATGTATGTATATTAATTCATCATAATGCTGCAGCATGCCATGATCTATACAAAAAATAATGATAATAAAGTCAAAGTTACGTAAGTTTTCACTTTTCGAATGAATAATTACTATGTTATAATTTAATTACAATTTTATTTACTTCCAAAATTAGAGGAACGATATAACTACACTAGTTTCCTGTATTCCAGATGTACTTACATTATTTTTATTATATATATATATAGTAAGGCTTGGGTGCTATGGATAGCATAGAGGGCTACGGTGCTACGGCTCAATATTCGAGTTTTTATAATCCTAATGGTTGATCCGAACCATTCATCTTGTTCTCCATATTAATATGTGTTTGGAGACCAAATTTTACATTTTTTGGAAAATTTTTACTATTTTTTTAGCTAGATAGAAAATCACTTGATCTAAAAACTTATGCACGATTCAGAAATTTGATTTTCTACCTATCTAAAGAAATAGTAAAAAATTTTCAAAAACTATAAAATTTGGTCTCCAAACACTTATTAATATGGAGAACAAGATGAATGGTTCGGATCGACTATTAGAATTTTAAAAACTCGAATATTAAGCCGTAGCACCGTAGGCCTTATGCTATCCATAGCACCCAAGCCTCTCTCTCTCTCTCTCTCTCTCTCTCTCTATATATATATATATATATATAGGTTGGCTACTCTACTTACACAAGCATATGAGGGTGTATACTTATAAGTTATTTTTTTGTTTTCAAAATCGAAAAAGTCGATATAAACCGTTAGATGTGATCTCTATATTGAAATGTGCTTGGAGACCAAATTTTAAATTTTTCTGAATTTTTTCACTATTTATTAAGCCACTTTGAAAATTGATGATCCAGCGGTGGCTTAACAAAACAGTAAAATCAGAAGTTACCGTTGAATCAGGGATTTTCAAAGTGACTTAATAAATAGTAAAAATATTAAAAAAAAAATATAAAATTTAGTCTCCAAGCACATTTCAATATAGAGATCACATCTAACGGTTCAGATCGACTTTTGGATTTTGAAAATGAAAAAATGGCTTATAAGCATATACCCTCATATGTTTAAGTAAGTAGAGTAGCCAAACTCTATATATATATATATATATAGAGAGAGAGAGAGAGAGTGACTAATATGCATTCGGTTGCATATGGGCCAATATGCATACAGTCCAAATTTAAAATTTCAAAATCCAAAAAGTTGATCTGAACCGTTCATCTTGTTCTCCATATTAATATGTGCTTGGAGACCAAATTTTATATTTTTCTGAATTATTTTACTATTTATTAAGCCACTTTGAAAATTATTGATCCAATGGTGACTTAACAAAACAGCAAAATTAGTAGCCACCGTTGGATCAGCAATTTTCAAAGTGGCTTAATAAATAGTAAAAAAATTTTAGAAAAATGTAAAATTTGGTCTCCAAGCACATATTAATATGGAGAGCAAGATAAATGGTTCAGATCAACTTTTTGGATTTTAAAATTTCAAATTTAGACCGTATGCATATCGGCTCATATGCTACCGAATGTATATTAGTCACTCACTCTCTCTCTATATATACACACACATACATGTTAGAATTACTTACCTTACATTAATTACTTGTAAAAATTATGATTTTTATTTTTTTTATTTCATGAAAATTTTACCTTGAAACTTCTAATAATCATTTAGAAAAATGATTATAAATACTTTGTATACTAGTACTAGATAATTATTTACGAATTTATATACATATGTATATGAATATTTATGTAAATATAATTTGGATGTTAAATATAAATATTTTAAGATACATATATATCAGATAAGAAAGGCACAAAATAGTCCGTATTTGTATGTTAAATAAGATTGTTCAATACCCTTTTTTAGACAAATTAAAGTTCATTTATCAATTGGTAATGGGTGTTATTGTTAAGTCTTCATGGAATTTTATCTGCAATTTTGAGTGAGGCTATGGTACCATGCACTACATAGTGCATAATTGTATGTAGTATGAATTAATATATAGTGCATACTTGTATGTATTATGAATTATTATTTTTTTTAAAGTTTAATCCATCAATTTGAACTATTCAATATGAAAATATAAATATGTATTTTTAGATCCAATTTTTTTTTTTTTTAACTTTTAGATAGATAAAAATAACTTGATATCAAAATTCTACTACGCCATTCAAACTAGTAATATTTTATATATTTAAAAAAAAATAAAAAGTTTCAAAAAATATAAAATTTAGTATGCAAATATGATGACTCTAAATGAGACTACTAACTTTTAGTATATATAAATATATACTTAGTTACCCTAATGTTATTATGTCGGATTACAAGCGCATAATACTACCGTGTAGTAGTGTCGAGTGTCGATTCACAGGAATAGATCTTAAGTAGTTTAACAACTTTAGCACTAGTTTAAGTTCTTTGATTTAATTGGGTAGCGTGGATACTTAATAAAATAAAATAAATAATAAAGTTACTGGGTGTTTTTATAGTTTATTTTGGCTAATTTATAGGTGGAGATGCTAATTGCTGTAAACTAAGTTTAGGAAGTCTCTAGGGTTCAATACATATTTATGGTACTCATGTCTATCCGCATACGACATTCTATCACTTGTTAAGTAATAATCCTAAACCCTATTCATTACAAGTAATAAATAATTTTATAATTATACTTCGAGATGATATCTAATCTATATCCTGTCAAGGGAGCCCACTGGGCTCTAACCCTAGTCTTTGAACCGCTGCCAAGCCTTGTTAGCCGAAGTGCTTATAGTACTTACTTGTACCCCCTCTCACACCGAGGTACAATGACTTAACACCTATATGTATGTGGAGGACATTGGCATATAGTAGACCACACTATGTATACAAGGACATATTTCAATAACATTCAAAGCATAATGAAATCTCAAATAGACATAAAAAAATATTATAGTAAAGAGATAAAATAGAATTCATTACATCCAAACCCTAAAGATGGGAAGCTTAGCTACTCAAAGCCATGACAAAATAAAACAAGTAATAAAAGAAAGACGTGACTTAAAACCTATAACATTTCTTCCTTGGATGACTCGTTCTTCCGCCTTGGACTTCGAGCGCCTCTTCTTCTCCAACTCCAGAAATTACACGCAATATTATGCTCTAAACTATGGACTTATACAACTAAAACATGCACACTAATTCCTATTACATGAGGGGTTTATATTAATCTTTCTAAAGGTGTGGAGTCATGGAGAATATGGGTGCCAAATATAGCCTTTCATGCTATATTTGGAGCGCTAAAAATAGACTTCAATGCATAGCAAGGCTTGCCACATTTGGAGATTCATCCTTCTAGAAGGTTGTTGCTCAACGGCCGAGATTTCTTCCAAACTAGATAGTCCATGGATTCAATCGGTGTGTCTGTGTGTCCGTGTGGCATAGACTTTATACCATATACGGTATATGTTATACCACATGGCACTGTACTTCGTGTGAGGTATTTGCATACTCTATGTGATGCCCTATTTTGACGCTTTCTTTATAATTGATCTAAATATAACATTTTTGCTCTATTTTTGGCCTAAATTCTCAACTTTCTCCAACACCTGCTAAAATAGTCTAAAAACACATTTCAGGTGAATAATTTGGGAAAATAGATACTTTGCATGTGCTTTTCTACCATTTTTCGTACTAAAAAGTAGTAATTTTCGCTGTATGATTTGACGTTATCAAAATACAATTTATATAGATATAAACAATTTAAATTAATTATTTAAATTTTAAAAATAAACATATTAATATGTAGTACTAATCAATCTAAAATATGCAATATGCATAATATATATCTAGGGGTGTCAATGGGTACGATATGGATAGGGTGGAAGCATTTTCATACCCATATCCATTAAGAATGACTAGAGTGGAAAAAACGTGCCATGCTGTGCCATGACTAACATGCCGTGACTTTGGTCTCATATTGTGCCATGACCAAGTAAATAGTGACATGTGTTGTGTCGTGCTGTAACCAAAATGTTGAGGGGTGGTCACGGCACGCGAGTCACGCCGTGTCTCGCGTGCCGTGTCCAAATGTAATTGGTTACGTTTCTCATGTTTAACTATTTTTTTCATAATTTAAGTTAGTTTATTAAAGATTCACTATTTGATTAAGACCTAAAGGTCCTAATTACACATAACTCGTGTGATTACGCGCTGTGTCATGATCGGATCTTTCGCGTGACTTGCCATATCAAAATTTTCAAAAGCTAGTCACATCACGCGAATGGTCACAACACGGAATAGTCACACGTGCCGTACCGTTCTGTGCCATTCCATGATGGAGTCAAATCCATCGTGTCATTTTTCTCACTCTAAGAATGACCTTACTCATATCCTAGCATTACCCATTGAGATTTGATCTTATAATAGTAGGTGAATAACGAATAATACTACTATAATAATTAGTTTTATTATATTTTACAAATAGAACATCAAAACTCATTTATTTTGCACATATGCAATGATATTACTAATAAAAAATAAAAATAAATGTGCAATCAATTTCAACTAAATTGTATTTTCTATAAAACAACAGAATTCAAAAACAAAAATATATCTTCCAACAAATTTAATTATTTAATTAAAGAAAAGACATAAAAATAAAAATAATATGTTTAGTATTTTTCTTACAACAAAAATAATACACTAAATAACAAAAGCACTCACTAATATTTACTCAAACATTATCATATTATTATATTTTATATAATTATCCTATAAAGCAATGTGTAGGAAATAGTCTTTATCCGTGTCCTTACCCATTTAGCTAATGAAAAAAAAAAATCCTTATTCATACACATACCCATTAAGCTAATGAAAGAAAAATCTTACCCATACCCGCCTTATCGAATACAGTATGGATTGAGTAAACAGCTAGAAGGGTATCATTGACACCCCTAATAATATCATAGCTAGAGGTGCTACTTTTACCTGATTATCTGGATCCGATTCGGAACCGATATTGTCATGGGTAGGATATGGATTTCATTTAATTATCCGACCCATAACCGAAAGCGATCCGATACCCATATAAATACCTGATAAAACATATATTAATAACTATTAATATATAAAACTACAACTTTGCATATTAATTTTTGCATAAGCCGTGGTGAGTCCAGTACTTTTTTGAATGTGAGAAATAGGATGCAGTCACATATTCGCTATGTTTATACACACATATGAATGCAAAATAGTAATTGGGATAATGTACTTGCAAATATTGAATCAATAACATAATATTTTTTTAATTTAGATAGATAACTAATAATTTAGAGTTATTATTTTTATTGTGTTATGTAGCATGATATATTTTATTATTTATGAACAAGATTAATAGTATAATTTTTATTTTACAGTAGTTTTTAATTTATATTATAATGATTTATGACATGAGATGTTTAAGAAATTATAATTATATTTAAATGTAAATGATTTTTCAAATGTTTTGGAGTTGTGACATATAACCGCTCCGAATCCGGAACTATCCTGTATCCGAACCGAACCCGATAATCTACAAATAAGTTATGGGTATATTTCTATCCGGACCCAACCTGATTTGAAATAAATAATAAGTATATATATTGAAATTCGGAGCCGAACACTTTTAAAATAGGAGTCCAAATATAATAGTACCCGGACCCGACCCGATAGCACCTCTAATCATAGCCCCACTCATAATTTATATAGAATTTAACGTTCCATTTTATTCCATTTGTAGACAAGAAATCCCGATCCTTCCTTCCAGCGCCTAAGTCCTAACCCACGTGGCAATCTGCTGTGTGTTTGTTCTTTAGCAAAAACCTTTCATTACAAATTAAACCATTTTCCACACTTCATCACCTTACTCTTCTTGTCCTTCTTTTGTCTCCACAGAGCAAAACTTTGAAAAACCTTTTTTTATTTTCTCACTCTGTCATTGTCTGTCAATGAAAGCTCAGTATCCTTTTCCCTTCAAATAGCTTCCATTATTAGATATTAATTTCTTCTTCACCCAAAAAGACATGGCTTTGGAAGCAGTTGTCTTTCCCCCTGGCTTCATAGATTGCAAAATGAAAAAATGTAGCTACAACTATGAACCAGCATGTGCACAAGAGAAATCAGTTGGGTTTGCTTCTTGCTCTTCTATTGTCAAAATCAGCAATTGTACAGAGCCGTGTACTCAGGCGGTGGTGGTGACGGAGGCGGAAACGGGAAAGAGGAAGAGAAGGAGAGCGAAGAGTGTGAAGAATAAAGAGGAGGTTGAGAATCAAAGGATGACACACATTGCGGTGGAACGCAATCGACGGCGGTTGATGAACGAGTACCTCGCCGTGCTTCGGTCCCTCATGCCTGTCTCCTATGCTCAAAGGGTCAGATTTTGTTGATTGATTCTGTTTCCATTAGGGTTATTGCTAACAACTTATTATTATTATTATGAGGCAATAATATGATGTTGTAATATTGGGAATTCATCTAGTGTCGCTGATTTCAAGAAAAGAAAAATAGAGAACTAGGTGGTGTAGATCATGACTTGACATGATATGAAGGTTTTATATTATCAATTACAGTTTATATTTCCAAGAAAAAAAGGACTATTGTACTATTATTTTATTTTATATTCAATAGAAATTAATCTCATGTTGTCAGGAAAAATGTTCATTTCCCAAAAGTTATTTCCAGTTTAAAATTTTGAAACTTAGAGGCAATGTCCTTTGGTTTCTCTTCTTGGAAAAAATCCAGCACAGTACATGACTCTGAAGTCTGAACCATGCCAGAGTAGTACAGTAAAAGAAGAACCATTTTTTTGTTTTGTTAAACATTCATACTTTTAAGTTAATAAACTTATAATTATTAATCAATATTGGCAACAAAAGAACCTCAGCTAATAAACTAGTTTCCTCTCTCTGTGTGCTGATCAATCTCTTTAATCCTGGACAGGGAGATCAGGCATCGATTGTTGGCGGTGCGATAAACTTCGTCAAGGAACTGGAACAACTCGTGCAATCTTTGGAAGTGCGTAAACAAATGAAAGATGGCCGCACCGATTCTCCGGCTTTCTCAAATTTCTTCACATTACCACAGTACACATCCCATAATAGTCAATTGGTTGCTCCTAACCGAAGTTCGAGTGATGCAATTGCAGATATCGAGGTGACAATGGTGGAGAGTCATGCAAATCTGAGAATTCTCTCACGGCGCCGGCCGAAGCAGCTGTTGAAGCTCCTGATGGGTTTTCAGAGTCTTCGGTTGATGACTATACACCTTAATCTGACGATGACTGTTGATCAGATGGTGCTGTACTCTTTCAGTCTTAAGGTAAAAACTTTTGATTAAAATGTTAATCTTTAAGAAATAATTACCAATAATATTCTTAAATTGTTTCTTGAGTTATGAAACAAAAATTTTAGAAAATATTTATATAAACTAACCTATACCAGTTGGTACAGGTGTACTAATTGTTTTATGTCAGATTTGTTGATTTCTTAGCTTACTAATAAATAATAATGTAGTTATTAACTTAATTATGTAACTATCTTTGTATAACAGTATCACTGATCTGGTGGCACCTGTTGAATATTTTGCATAATTACCTTGTTAAATAAACTGTCTTTTTCAAGCACTATATATGTATGTATTAACAAAATGATTGCCTAATTACTTAGTTAAATAAACTGTCTTGAAATTTTACATCTGTTCTTCTATTTTTCTGAATGTAGGTTGAAGACGATTGCATTCTCTCTTCGGTTGATGACATTGCTACTGCTGTGCACGAAATGGTTCGAACTATCGATAAGGAGTGTACATAGCTGATTTACTGGTATGTAAAGGAATCAGAACCAGAGAAGATGAAGTTGTTCAACTGATGGTGTAAATATCTTTGAATGAAAATATTAGTTGCATGTTAATGCCAGATGAAATGGTTCAACTGATTGTGTAAATATCTTTGAATGTGAGTTGCATGCATCGTCAATCCTACTTCTTTCTTCATATATATATATATATTGCAGTAAATTTTACTCTGCTAATTAAAATAGTACCTTCATTTTTATATGCTAGTTATTTGGGGGTTAGATCATAAAATGTGGTTGAAAGAATGTACAATTTTTCATTTTTAAAAAAGTAAATAAATATTTTCGAAATAACCAGAAAGATGGTGCAAAAATATGAATTCGCATCCTCTACATTAACGCACCGTTTGAGTTAATTTCCGAACCGTGCAATCAAAATTTGGATAAATCTGACTGATGGCTTCGGACCTTTAATATTAGTGCGGATCTAAATCAGACGGTCAATATCTTAACTCAAATTTGAGGTAATTCAGAGAATACGAATTGCAAAAATATCAATGGCATGAAAGAAATCACATTGATGTGTAGATTTTGAAAGAAATTAACCGTATCAAATGCCATCGAAATTTTTCCTTATCTTTTCGATTATTTAAAATAATTTATTACTTTTTTAAAAGAAAAAAAAAAAAAAAAAAAAAAAAACAGTTTCTGGAAAGGCTACTCTACAGCCTTCAAAAAGAGGATTCTGTTTTTCTTTTAAAAAAGAGGTGCATCTGATATAAAGTGGACGCCTTGGATCCACCCCTTTAACCATTAATTTTTGCATTTTTTTTTCATGGGACGGATTAAATAAGAAAATTAAACAAGATTCTACTTTCAAATAGGAGAAAATAATTTCAATTCTCTTGCTCTTGCTTTGTAGAAGCATTTTCTATTAACTCACTAGACAAGTAAATCCCATCAAGACCACAAGACAAATTTGTCAATAATAAAAAAATCTTTATAAATCCATCCGTTAATATTTGAAAAAAAAAAAACAATTCGTATTCTATAAAATTCATCTTTTTTTTCACCAAAAAAAAAAAAAAACAATAGCGCCACTTATCAAAATTTGTCTAAATTTTTTAGCTAAATTTGGGATTTGTGCCCCACCTGCAAATGAATTTGAACTTGTGCCCGATTTGAAAAAAAAATTACAAGAAAAATCTAGCTTCATACATTTCCACAGAAATGAAATGATAATTTTCAGCAGAATTTATATCGTTGACAAAACTTCAACAGCTATGGTAATCTCAAAAAATTCGGATAAGAATTTTTTTTTTATGAATATAAAATAGTTGAGTTGACTTAAGCTCAAATCTTTACTTATAAAACAACTAATCTTTCTAAATTGTAACTGTGGGGTAAAAAAGGGATGGGAGTGTGAAGATGAATATAATTAACAACTATTATAATCCTTCTTCATCATTCATTCATGCCCCTAATTAGTTTTATTTTTTCTTTCTTGTTATCGCTCAATATAATATGATCTAGCTACATTATTATAGTTATTTTTATTGAGAGCTAGTTTTTATCTTGTGACAAAGATAATATCTGATGTGCAAAAGGTCACATGTCTGAAATTCTAATTTGAAATTTTTTGTAAATATCAAGTAGTTAGATAATTTGATGTCAAATAAAAAATAAGTATAATTTTCTTTTTGTTCTATCCATCAGTAGGTTTTGTATCTGATTAATAAATCTAGAGAAGTTGCATGCCTTTAGTAGGGTTATATAAAAAGTTGTTAAATAAATTATTAGCTATCTAGCTATCAATTATTAGAAGAAGACATATTTGAAGAGAACTTTTCAATAGACAAACAGCCGATTCTTGAATTATTTTACATAAAAATAATTAGTTAGCATTGATCCAAAGTTTATGTTAATTTACTCTGCACTTCACACAATAATTCCACTGTGTGAGACAAAATGGTATCAGAAATGGAGGAACTAGATTGACAAATGCAATTTTTGTGACATATTTAGACCCTTAATTAAATTAAATTAGGTAGAAGGAGACATTTAAGCCCCAAATGTAATTAATTTAATTTGTGAACGTGGATAAAATGCAGAAAAATGCATAAATTTCGTGACTTATAACTTAAGATGTTGACTAAGCTTTGAAAAATATATATTCTTGTAAGCTAAAGTGCTAAAGGTTAGTCACTAAATAAAGCTGCTTTACTAATTATATTTTGACTTCTATTTTGGTTTGGTTACGAATTGACATAATTAATCAACCTATCCGAATAGTTCTTCAAATTTCCTTTGTTTTTTTTTATGAAGTTGGGATCAAATTATTTAACTATTTTATTATTTATAAAAAATATATTAAATTTGTAGCTATTTTATTTAACTATTTTATTATTTTATTATTCATACAAAAAAAAATTAAAATATTCAGCACTCGCATGTGGTACATTATTTTTTTGTGCCCTTTCTTATATTTTTGTTTCTTATTTTTAATGAAAATTTAATGTAGACTTCGACTTTTTTATCAAGAAATAAGCGGGTTGGCGGATTTGTGAAACGGGTATGATCCAGTCCAAGAACACAACAATGCGATCCAATCATTTGATTTAATAATTTAATTTTCCTTTGTACTAATCACACCAAAAAAATTGTTTAATTAAACGATTCTGTCAAGTGTTAACAATAGCACCATTTTGGATTTAGCAATTGTCATTCTTTGCACGACAAAAACGAAAAAGGTGGAATTTGAAGAAACATTTACTTTTTGTGCCTTCTAAATTTGTGTTTCCGAAAGGAAAAAAGGATGTACAACTTAACTTAATCAGTATTCAGTAGGAATGGAATCTGAAAAGAATCGTTATTATTTGTTGCAAGTTTCAATATAACGCAAAAAAGGAAAGCTTTTTTTGACATGAAATTAAGCCAATGAGAAGAATGTTAGTGTCAGATATGAGCGACATTGACTCTGTTATTTGTGTTGCTTTAACTATTGGGTTCACTCATAGCTGCTATCAGTTTCTCAAAAAAAAAATATTGGGAGGATTTCATGTATACCCTTAAAAACCTAGAAATTACTTATTTTCTCTAAATTTCATAATATCATATTTGCCTATTTAAATTTTAAGAACCCACAAATTTATCCAGTTTATTGTCTTTTCTATTAAAATTCAAATTAATTTATAAATTTCTAATTTAATATGTATTAAAAAAAAGATATGTAGCCTGTGTATGAAAAATAATCAACCTTCGAATTGGTCAGTTTTCGAGAGAATGATTCATTTTTCGACTTGTGAGGCATGCATAATGACATTTAGACATACACTTGTGTGTACATCACAAATAAGAAAGAACCATTTGCTCTCACAATCGCCCAATTAAAAGACTGAACATTTCTCTTAAACATGCTATATATATATATATATATATATATATATAGAGAGAGAGAGAGAGAGAGAGAGAGAGATGGACTTGGGTGAGACGCGGAGTATACGCATTTGGTGCTCCATGGTACATTTTAGCCATTTTGAAAATTCAAACAACCGATCCGAACCGCTCAACATAATCTCCATATTGAAATGTGCTTGGAGACCAAAATTTTACATTTTTTGAAATTTTTTTACTATTTATTAAGTCACTTTGAAAATCGCTGATCCGGTGGTCCAGAAATTTTTACTTTTTTTACTGTTCACCCGGATTTTCAGATTTTCAAAGTGGCTTAATAAATAGTAAAACAATTCCAAAAACTGTAAAATTTGATCTCCAAGTACATTTCAATATGGAGATCACATCTAACGGTTCGGATCGGTTTTTTGGACTTTCAAAATAAAAATATGGCATGAAGTACAAACGCGTGGTGCTTCACGTCTCACCCAAGTCCATCTTCTCTGTATATATATATATATATTTAATAAAAGATAAATAAGTATTTTATAAATTTAAATGAGTTTTTATATAAAAGATAATAAATTTGTGAGTTATTTAATTTAGAGAGATGATATTATGAACTTGGAGGGGGCAAATATGTAATTTCGATGTTTTGTAGAACATACATGAAGTTCTCCCTTAATTATTATTGGTCACTTCAGTTGTAGTCATGTAGGTCTTCTCTTCAAAATTGTTTATAATGAATTAGGGTTTTAAACATCCCTTTTGGAAATATGTTACACTTTGATTGGTGCATTAATTTTATAAGAGATTTTATAAAACAATGAGATGTTTATAATTGAACTTGTAGAAGCAAACAAGCATCATCGTTCCTATTTCGACAGCACAATCAATCATTCTTACAAGGAAACGATGACATAAATAAACAATATAGGGAACAGACAGGAGACACAAGATGGTCAAAAAGTCTAAAGATATTTTTGGACTTTTACTGTAGAAACAGTAAAACAGAGCAAAGGAAAAGGACATTGCTAGCTAAAAGTCTACAACCAACCTAAAAGTGTTATATTCATGTTTTTGTATTTTAATCATGTTTCATATTCTAATTATCTTTTATATTTTTATTTCCGTTTAGATTTAGTGTTATATATTGAACCGTTCAACATGATTTTCAATCAAATTTTATATATTTTTGAAATTTTTGTAACTACATTTTTAGGCTTTTAGGCATATAAAATGAGTGATATTATGTGTATTATTTATAAATTTAATATTATACTAGTATTTTCTTGTACAGTAGGGTTAAAATGTACTCTGTTCACAAAGTTCAAACAGTTGATTCGAACTGCTCAACATAATATACATATTAAAATGTGCTTAGAGATCAAATTTTATATTTTTTAAAATTTTTTACTATTTTTTTAAATTAGTACAAAATCACTGCATTTGGACCATTCAAATGCAGTGATTTTGTACATATCTAAAAAAATTGTAAGAAATTTCAAAAAATATATATATAAAATTTGGTCTCTAAGCACATTTTAATATGTATATCATGTTGAGCAGTTCAGATCAACTGTTTGAACTTTGTGAACAGAGATAGAGGCGTGGGGTATGATTGAGGTACAAAATCAAATTCTGCATTTTAACCCTTGTATTTTATTGTATTTTTAATTTTTAATTAAGTCTCTTAAAAATTATATATAATTTGCATATTCTGAATTCGAATGTCGCTTATACTCTCTATGTAATAGACAAGTACACCTATCTTTAAAATCATATTTTAAAACATATGGTTGGTGTGGTGGTTGATTATTCATGCATAGTTGCGTACTGCCCTCTTCAATTGTATTTTTGTATGATGACAAAACAATTATTAAATTGTTTTGTTGTGCGTGCATGTAGGCTTCATAATTATGATTAAAATAAATGTTCAATAATAGAAAATAATGCACACGTACTAATGATAACTCAGGATTTAAGCAAGCAATCAATTAGAATCTAGTTCGAACATAATTTAGAGAAAGGTAAGGGCCACGTCTTCAAATTTCATTAATAGAGACACCGATTTGGGCCCCTTGTTGTTTTACAGATTTTTATTAAAATAAAATAGAAGAAGAAGTAATGAGTAAAGAAAAGTAAATATAAAAAAGAAGACAAAAAGGAAAGAGTAAAATAAAACATAATTTTATTTTTAGCTTTTTTATGCTGTCCTTTTAATGTCCTGATCAATAATGTAAAGGCTTATAAAATAGAAAATATTTTATTAATCAATGTTAATAGTTAACATGGTTAATATGACTTGAATGCATGCATTGAAAAAATATTAGTTCAACACACATATATTTAAGGCAACTATTTTAAACACAAATGTTATTTAAAGTATAGTTTCGTTACTTGTTTTTAGTTGAAAGTCCTTAGATAATTGTATTAATTAAAAAAAAAGTTATAATGTAGTTATTACATAATATTAGACAATAAGTATTTTTGAAAGCATTCAGTTGTAAATAAATAAACAAACACAGGGGTATGTGTATCACGTGGACACAAATTTGATAATCCTTGCTTGATTGTTATTATAGGAGTCTAGTGATTGTTTTCACTGTGCACATATTTATCCTGTAATTGTTTTCATTGTGCACATATCTAGCAAACTACACTGTATCGAACCTTTCCTTGTGCATAATCGATAAGCACTGAATCATACCAGATCGAGAACTGAATCAACCGGATCATGATAGCCCCCCTCTGAGAAAGTGTGTAGGCGAGAATGCATTGAATCAAACTGGATCAGGAATTGAATCAACTTAACCAGAACAACCACCTCCCAAAAGCAGAGTCACCAAGGTTGGAGCTAGAAAAGTTTATTGGAGTAAGAGGGAAAGAGAAGTAGGACACAATCAAACAATTAACACAAAACAACAACAATAACAAAAATATAATATAAGTAACTATATGTACAACTCATTCCATATATTATTCCTTTATCAAAGAGAGAAAGAAAAACACATGAGAAGAGGAGAAGAAAATAGTCGCTTATCTGGGAGAGGTAAGGACCGAAGCGAAGAATAGTAGCCAGAATCACTAGACAAAAACACCATAAACAGAGGCTAGACCTCCATTTTCTCCAAAAAAAAAATTAATAAATAAACACCATAAATAATGGACAAATTCATTGGACAGAAGTACCTGCTCAAGCAAAAGTCAGAACAAATTAGATTGATAACCAGATCCGCTAGACAAAAACATCAAAAATAATAATCAGATCCACTAGGAAAAAACTCCTGCTCGAATAGAATAGATGAGTGAATTGGAGGTGGGAGCGGTGAGAGGCAGCGGCATCGCCTTAAGGTGATTTTTCAATCGCCTTTAGCTCACCCTTGAAGTGGTCAATCTTATCCCATATCGAAGTTTTGTTACTTTTTATTGACATAGCATTTTATACATACCATTCTGAATTTAAAAATTACATATTTTTTCTTGAAAATGATAAGCAAAAGTTACCATATTTTTTTCTTTAAGTATCAATACGACTTGTTAAATTTTGGAAGGCATTATAAATAATTTTAATGCATTTTAAAATATAAATATTAAAGTTTTGTACTCTCTAAAATAAATATGATATTTATAGTTTTGTAATGCATAGAAAAGTGCATATCACATGCATCCTTTATATTTTACAAGTTAAATGTATAAAGTATTTCTTGATTTAATTGAACAATGCATTAATTTCTCTCGTGTACTCGGGTATGTATATGAAGTCGCATGTAATTTGAAATTATTTCCAAACAAACAGAAAAATAGAATCGTTCAAGAATTTTTTTTTTCTTTTACCAATTAAGCCCATTGGTAAATTAAGATCTTTCAATGACATAAATAAAGGCCCGTTAAAGAATAAGGATCATATTATTTTAACAAAGATTAATTTATATGAGATTCTAGCCCAGGTAAAATAGCAGCTGCTAGAATTCGTGCAATTCATAGTCCTTTTCTTAGTTGGTTTTTGAAATGCTTGATGCTATCCAGTACCAACCACATCTATGACTAATTATACTGACTCACTCTTAATATCTCTCAAGTTGCTTAATAAATATGAATTATTGTGTATTATCACTAGCCACCCCCCTCCCCCTTTTTTTTTAACTTTCATACCTCAGTAATTGCTATAGATGAGTAACATAACAGTGGTTCATACTATTTTTATACATTTCAACAAAATTTCTCATTGAAAGGCAATTATCAAAGCTGTTGAGCACGGACCCCATACTAATTAATTACAAATTAAAGATGCTCGTATAAAAGGGTTATCATAAAATTTAGGGATCGACTAACTATTTCTCAGTTAATTTCTCTCATTTGTCCCCCAGTTAATAACTACCTGTCAAAACCACTCATTAACTAAACATCATTAATTACTTGAGGATCACCTAATATTTGCTAAATTTTACAACTGACGTGCGCAAATATGGATATTTATGCGCACAAATATTTATATATAATATATCAAGTATTCATACCTAAAATATCAAGTATTTCCAAAAATCTTTTACACGTTTTTAGAAGTGGGTTTTTTTTTTGTTTAATCTTGCCAATATTCTTTATGATATGTGAGGAAATTTGCAAATCTAAAACCATGAACGTCTTTTACGTAATTTTCTCTTTCTAATGAGATCCATGATGACGTACTTTCAGGTTGTCCGCCGAGCAAGTATTCATACTTTGTCATGCAAGTATTCATATATCGTCGTGAATACCTTGTCATGCAACTATTTTTTTTTTAGTTGTATGTGAGCACAATATCGATATCAGTATCAGAATATATACAAATGAACAATAAAAGACAAAATAACAAAAATATAAGAAGTAAGGGTTATCAAAATAGGAAGCAACTAACAATCCTCCAATTCCAATCCCCTAAAAATCTCCGAAGATTTTCAACTAATTCTATAAACATCAATACTAAATCCTGTAAACTAATTCAACAAATCCTGTAAATATAAAAACGCATGAAAGTTGTTGAAAACGCGTGAAAATGGTTAAAAATGTGTGACAGCTGTTGAAAACGTGTGACAGTTGTCGAAAACGCGTGACAGCTGTTGGGAACCACATTCTGTGAACATACACATAATATCCTGTAAACATACACATATTATTCTGTAAACATACACATATTATCCTATAAACATACACATATAATTCTGCAAACATACATAGTGTACTTGAAATTATAGCAGTTGAAATTATGGCAGTTGTAACAGTTAAAAATGCGTCAAAACTAAGCTAAAAAGAAAATACTTTTATACACAGAAATTTTTGAAAGACTGTAGTCTGAGGGACATTACCTTTTCTCATCAAAATATCCGATGCCATGTATACAAAATTCTTTGTTAGATGATCTAGAATTTGACTAAAACTAATAGATCATTATTGGAGTACAGCCAAATCAAAAGCGTGACAAATGATGTTTCGCAAGTTTAAAGATTTTGCTTCGAAGAGATTAATTATGGGTGCGCAACTCGAATTTTCTGTAAGAAAAGAAGATAAGATGAATATCCGTGCTTAGAGATAAAGAGAAGGGTGAACCGTTGCTCTAATGTCGCTGGTGGGGTCAGATCTCTAGAGAGAGAAGAAATATTTTGGAGAATTACGTTAGTATATTTTGAACTGGGTTTCTTATCCAACTGGTTCAGCGACATTTGTTGGAAGAGAGAAAGAAAAGGGTTTGGAATTTAAAAAAAAAAGTTTTAGAATAAATTTTTTTTTTCCCCCATCTTCTATCCCCCATTTATCCCCAACCTACCTACCTTTCTATAATTAACTCATTAATTAATCACTAAAGACAAAGACTTAACTGTTTTTTTTTTTTTTTTATGTCTACTGCTTTGTACATTTGCTCTTTATTAGACTATATATATGTTGATGATGTTGGCACCAGTAATCCTGACTGATGAGTAGAATTGAATCAGACGGTCCGAAAATAGAAATTTTAACTTGGCACGCATCTCAAAGCACAAATAATACTGCCCCCCTACTGTCATCCCGATCACCCACCGGCTATCATTCCGCACATTTTACATTTTACTGGTTTTACCTAATGAAACTTTTTCATTTGTTTACATGATTTTTCCAACAAATAATAATGTTAATAGATATGTACCAGGCATCATAATTTAGGAGGAAAACAATTGGGCCTGGCCTTTTTCAAATTTCTAGGTGCAGTTGTTTTCTCAATTATTTCCATAATCTAGAAAATTATCATTCATTTCTTGTGAACATTGCAATGCAAACTAAATGAATAATGAATTTTGTTGTGATAAAAAGCAATTAATATTGTGTCCAATGTTCTAAAATAAGAAAAAAAAGGGAGCAAAAAAGTTATACTTATTTCCACCTGCACATTTATATTAAAGATTAATCATTAATCACTATTTTTACCGGTGAATAAGTCTAATAATGGATTCCATAAAATTTAATTTTCTTGTTATATGTCAATTGTTGTTTGTTAATCATATATACAGAAAAAAGTTGATAAGATATCAGAGAATAATTAAATATCTTTTTTTGAAATATTTTGTTTGCATTTTTAATAATTTTTTTGTATGTAATCAGTAATTTTGTATATAATATATAAAGAGTCATGTAAACAAGAATGAAATAGTCATGCAAACTAGGATCATGTAATCATTAATTTCTAGAAGAAATCTTTAATTTAGGAAATCTTACATTCAGAGACATGAGTCAGACAAACCCCTGATAAGTTGAGAGCCTCTTGCGCCGAAATTGATACCCAGTTGCTGTAATTTTGGCATAAACTTTGATCTAGATAGGAGATTTCATGCCTCTCATTTCTAAAGACAAGCCTATTCTATTGAAAACGGTGCAGAGATAATCTTTAGTCACACAAAAGTGCATATTCTAATAGACAACAAATATTATAGAACGGATTGGCTGAAGCACACTGGAGTTCACATTGGTACAGTTGGATCGATCAGCTAAAAGGAGGTGAGTTGGTGACGATAAAATAGATTTCAATCGGTATCTTAGCATATTTATGTCGCTAATGGTTTTGCTAATAAAAAAAAGCTCTATCAGAATGAAAAATGAAATGGGAGGGAAGTGATTTTTTAATCAAGGGAAATTTGATGTATATCCTGGAAAACTTTAATATTACGTTTTTTTTCCTTTTAAACTTTAAAATTACATATTTTCCCTTCTAAATTTCAAAAACTGACAAATTTACTCAATTTATTGTCTTTTTTATTAAAACTCATTTTTAATTTATAAAATAGTCATTTTACCCTTTATTAAAAGCATAAAACGCCCATCAGACTCATATTTAAATATAAATGGTTCATTTACTGTCTGAACTGTTTTAAGATTTGTATGCACTAGATCAGTGCAAATCTTAAAGCGAACACACACAGATATTGAAGTGACGTGCACTGATCTTAATGTAATGTGCGTGGATTAGAATTACTTTAAGATCTGTGCATGCTAGATCAGCATAAATCTTGAAGCAAACACATGTATATTAAAGCGACGTGCACAAATCTTAATTCAACGTGCGCAGATAAGATGGTAGAGGAACCTTTTAGGTTCAAATTTGAGTCTGGTTGGTGTTTTATGTTTTTTACAAAGAGTAAAATTGATACTTTAATTATAAATTTTAAATAAGTTTTAATATAAAAAGACAATCAGGGGCGGATCCTATATAATGTAAGAATGGGGTCAAATGACTCCATTTTTTTTCCAAAATTTTTTATGTACAACTTATTTTTTATATAATTTGTAGCAAACTATTATATAACATAGGAGTCATGCAAGCTAGGTCGCGCCTCTCTTTATTATCCAAGTTTCTAAAAAATAGAACATCCAAATAAGTACACCAAGATTTGATTGAGTAAATGTTAACTTCCACAATTAGAAGTCACACTTCAATTCAAATTCTATTATTAAAGTTTGAGTGGAATCAAAAACTGTAAAATTAAATTGTAATACGATTATCTTTTAATCAAATTATAACATAGACTGTCACTTATGACTCATTTTTTAATATTATATTATTCGTTACCATTGATACTTTTCCCATTTAAACATTAATTAATTATGTCATAAGAGATTATATTATAATGAACTTGGATAGTTGTATGGATATCATATCGGATTCAGATTTGGATCATATAGGTAAGTTAAACCATATCCGATCTATTATAATATAGGGTCCTAATATAATTTGAAACTTATATAAAATATTAATGTTACAACTGTATCCATAATATAATCGATTATATATATTTTTTACAATCATACCCTATCTAATTTGATCGATCCAAATTACTTTCAGTTCAGATTTGATTCGTGACCGAATTAGAACAGAACAATCGGATAAAACAATAACAAATGTATCCAGTTTACTTCTAGCTAGTCTCGGACTTTACCAAATTTTTGTATATAACTTTGGAGTAAATATAATCTTACGAACAGAGCCAATATTTCTAGGCAAGAGCTGGAAGTGCGCTGGAAACTACAAGGCACAAACCAATGCAAAACAATTCCCAAGTAAAAAATTATACTTTTTCGGTGACAATAACATAGAAATCCACTGAAACAAATGGTGACATTTTCTGAGAACAAGACGGAAAGCACATGCCCTTGTATCTTTTTGGTAAAAGAAGAAAGTGCACGACTGCATGTCAATATATGTTGCTATCATACTTTTATTTTACGCGTAAACACGACTCTCATTTGATGCCATAAAAGCAAAAAATAAAAAATTGAAATATTTACACTTAAAGAAACAAGTAACTTAGTTTAATTCCCGTAATCTGAAGGTACTAAACAGATTTGGCACATCTCAATATGATCACAAAATCACTACCAAATCTAACAATAAAAGAAAGGATGCATAGAAATTTTTTGGACATTTTAAACTAAGTTTCAATCAAGCAAATGGAAGCTCAATATAAACATAATTACAAAACTGACATAGACTCACTCTGCCCATTGAATCTCACATTGGAAGAACAGAGCTCCTCGTCCGATCACCGAAGAAAGCCCTGCCACTGCCACTACCAGATGAGAAAAATCTCACCATTTCAAACTGGGTCAATCCTGATTTTGATCCATTACTTAGCCTCTCCTTCTCCTTGCCACTCTGTTCTAATTTTTCTTCACCAACTTTGGAATCTTTGAAAACCTGGTGACTGATTTAACTCTCTGGTATAGTGATAACAACACTGGAGACCTGACTGGATTCGGCCTATTCTAGCTTTAATAGCAGTAGTACCTTTATTTGAATTAATATTATCATAACCCAAATCAAGGATGGGCCTCTATTACCTAAACAAGTTAAATTTAATTTATCGGCCTTTGAATATTGCAAATTCAATTATAACTTAATTAGGGAGGAAAGCAATTGGGCCTGGCCTACTTCAATTTTCAAGATACAGTTGTTTTCTCAATTATTTTCACAATTTTGAAAATTATCATTCATTTCTTGTGAACATTGCAATGCAAACTAGATGAATCATGCCGTTTGTTTCCAATGTTCTAAAATAACAGAAGAAAGAAAGAGCAATAATAAGTATACACTTATACAACGAGTAGCTTGTTAATCTTGATAAAAACATCCATCGCTTGACCCCTTTATACAAATATGAATAAGTCATATTGTTTTATATATATTTTTTTGTTTGTTATCAGTAATAAAAATAATTAAAAAAAAGAGATATTAGAGAATAATCAAATAATCAGAATAGAAGAAATTATATTCTCTTGGCCTTTGTTTCCCTAGTAGTCTCCTGTTATTAGTTAGCGTGTATCTTTCTGCTTCTAATGAACTTAAGTGTTCCCTACTAACTGTTATGCGCATTGCTGTCTTTAATAGCTTCTATTTTTGAAATCGAACTTTCTTTTATCTACGATTTTTCAATTTTGAGGCGGTCTCATATCTCTAGCTCTGGTGGTCTTGCATCTCTCGCGCCAACAATCTCTCTTCTTAATTTTATTCCAAAATCTCGTCTCTGATAACCGAATATTTTTATATTTTAGTGTTTACAACCCATGAACCCATGATATTTCATATTTCTTGTAAATTTTAAAGACAAGTTTAAAAGATTAATTATAATTAAAATGACTTAATTGTTATTTGGCTGTGATACATGTGTGACCTTTATTATTTTAGATAAAAAGTTTCGTTTATTTTTTTTTAACTTTTATAAGTCTATGTTATTGATAAAAACGCATATATTTATTTTTCGGAGTACTTATTTAAAAATATATAAGATAACATCATGACTTTGACCTCCAATGTTAAAAAAAAATGGTTAGTTAAACGCAAAAGTTGATATATTTCCATCCAGGGATTATAACTGTATTTCGTATTTGCTCTTTACTTATATCACGGATGTGTTGATATCTTTTCGAACAAAACTTATACCTGTATATTACGTTACTAGAAATGAAGACCCTGAAAATTTATTTTTACTTATTCGATTAAATTTCAACACAAACTTTATTATAGTTTTAATTAAGAAAAAAATAAAAATGATTAACACTAACATACTAGATACAAGAACTTGTTAAGTTAGAGCCAAACTGTCACGACCCCGCCGCCGGACCAGGATCGTGACAAGAGAGGCACCTCTGCATCCATCCTTCGTCCCGTCAACTTACGTCGCAACAAAAATAACAAACAGAAACAATACGGAGTCAGCTACAAAGCTCAGTAACCGGTTATTTAATGACGCCCTTCTCTATAACTGGCCTAATTAAACAACCATTCAAATAGACTGGATTAATCCACACAAATTCGAAACAAATTATGAATACATATTTAACCGGTGATAGCACCTGGGTCTGGGTTGTCAATAAAATAAGTCACACAATATCCATATCATTTCCTTTCACACAATCATATCATTTCTCAAATTCTCATAACACACGATCATATCATTTCACAAATCAAATTCGAACCACAAACCCGCTATCCCATTAAATATGCATCATAATCCAAAACCCAATTCAATTACCCAATTCAAAACTCAATTAAATCAAACAAAACGAAAACACAAATTATAGAGAAGTCCGGTTACCTGATAGCGATCAATTCAGAAATCCAATTCGAGTTGCAATAGTTGCTCATAATCAACACGACGTAGTCATAATTCCAATCGAACGAACAATCAAATTATAATCAATACCAAAATCTTTATTTACATAATTAACTCTCTTTTCTTTTGATTTTTCTCACTTTTCTTCTCATTTCTCACTCTTTTTACAGTTTTGTATTCACTTTTATCTCTTATATTTACATAGGAGACACAGAGGAGATTTATATACGGAGATCAAAGAAGAGTAAAAGGGGTTGGGAGGTTTTCACCATGCACAGCCGCGTGGCAAGGGTTGCCACCTTGCCTTTTATATTTTTTTTAAAGTTTGCATTTTTATCATTTGAACCTTACAATTGTACAATATTTTAAATAAGTCCAAATGAATTTCAGAAAAATAAATAAAATTACCGGATGTTACACAAACAACTTCCATTTTAAGTATGAACACTCATCCTTACATAGAAAAGAGATGCAGTATGGAGTGCAATAATAATTAATTTGTCATTTCGATGTGTTGCCAATATATAACATAATAACAAGCAATTATTGAAATTATTTTCTTCAAAAAGAAAAAGAAAACGAAAGAAGCAATAGTAACATTTTTTTTATTTTATATGATAAAAGTAACATTAAAAATGTCATCAACATTAGACAGATATAGGCCCTGTTCGGCAGCCTGCTAAGGAATGGAAATGAGAATGGGAATCAATAATTTTGAACTAATTTTTACTGTTCATCATGGGAAAAATAACTTAGCTCTGAGTGAATTTTGTTTTCCCACAATGAACAGTAATCTGCCGAACAGGACCATATTGTCCTAAAGATTTAGGAATTTACGTGTATGTGCATTACATTCTTTAATGGAATACTTATGAGCTTCTTTTTGCTTGTACATAACTTTTTTTTGTTATGCTGCTGAACAGAGAAATATGAGCAAAAAAAATCATCCATATATGTTGTATTATTTGTTATTAGCATATTATAATACATTATATATGTTGTCGTATTATAAGTCTTGTTATTGTTATAAGCAGTGTTATACTGTTATTAAAAACAGAGTGCACCAGCCAGTTCAACCGGAATAAATTGGAACCGGAAGACAATGCATGTTGGTTCATTAAAATAGACGGTAGATGCACTAAAACCGGTTAAAACTGAATTAATTGAACAGTTTTTTTTAAACCAACGAACCGTTCAGTTAAAAAACCCGTTTCTTAACAGGTTTTGTATTGAGATTGCTCTTCGCATATGAAATTCGAAATTAACCCTAGCATACCAATTATCAATGACATTTATGAAATTATGAGTAACTTTCCACTGTACAGTGAGTGTTAAACTCGATCACAAGCGTGTTTTGTGAGATAATGGGTGCCTGAAATGGTTGTTGTCCAGATAACTATGCATATAAATTGGTGAGTTTGCTGAGTCGAAATACGAATCCGTATCCTCGTAGGTACCTGACTCAAGCAAATTATAAATGGACGGTCCAGATTAATCCCAGCCAATCCAGTGTCTATGGAAATTATAAAGAGGTTCCATTTTGAAATTCGTGCAAATTAAAAGAACTAATATAGACCGTCCGTTTGTAATTTGCTTGAGTCAGGTACCTGTGGTGATTCGAATTCAGTTAATTAATACTGGGGATTTGGTTTTGCCATGGTTATTTATTTTTAATTTACTCAGGTTAATGGAAATGTATGTGGTTAGATGCTGTTTCTCGAAGAACTAAGTTGTTTTTGGCAATGAATTCAGATCCCATAAAGTAATTTAATTTTGAATTTGGATCCAGACCGTCCCATCTGTTTCTGCACGAATATTGAAACGATCTTGTGCATTCTACCTACATCAGGCCTAATAATTAGTCGGGATTCTGATTGGACGATCCGGATCAAAACTCAAAATTTGAGTTTAGCGGATCCGGATCCAGACCCCAAGAACGGGAGGTGCGTTGTAACTTATAAGCCGTAAGGCACAGACCAATGCAAAAACAATTCCTAAGTAAATAATTAGACTTTTTCTGTGGATGAAAACTGAAAAGTTTCAAGAAATCCACTGAAGAAGTTTGCCATTTATTTTTTATTGAGAACAAGATGAAAAGGAATATTCCCTTTGTATCTTTTTGGTAAAAATAAAGATGGCTGTCATTTATTTTTTATTGAGATTAAGTAGGAAAGCACATTCCCTTTCTATCTTTTTGGTTTTTACCAAAAAGGTTCACAACTGCACGTCAATATAATGTGCCTCGAATAGATTTTGCACAAACTTGGACCAGAAACAGAGCAACAATAAAGAGAACAACTATTTTATATATGTTGTTATCAATAAACAGAACAACCATTCTATGTTGTTATCATACTTTTATTTTACGCGTAAACACATCTCTCATTTGATGCAATAAAAGCAAAAAAGCAACAATTGATATATTTACAATTCAAGAAAAAACCAACTTAATTTCCTGTAATATGAAAGGTAACAATATATATTTTGAATGGCGAGGGACAAGACTATATTGTAGTGTTTGTGTTACAGCATTTATACCATATATTTATAAAGAGGGAGGGTTCAAATGCCTCCATGTTTTTGTGCCTCCATCATGTCTCCATTTTTTTTCATCATTTTTAAAGTTCAAACAGTCGATCCGAACTGCTCAACCTAACCTCTATACTAAAATATGATTGGAGACCAAATTTTATATTTTTAGAAATTTTTTTACTATTTTTCTAGATAGATACAAAAATACTGATTTTAGATGATTCAGATTTACTGATTTTGTACCTATCTAAAAAAATAGTAAAAAAATTCCTAAAAATATAAAACTTGGTCTCCAAACACATTTTAGTATGGAGGTTAAATTGAGCAATTCGGATCGACTGTTTGAACTTTGAAAATAATAAAGAAAGATGAAAGCATGATGAAGATATAAAAACATAGAAGTATTTGAACCCTCCTCATTTATAAAAGAGAAGGGATGCTCATACTATTGAGGAGCATGCTTTCTCCTGTACACAGAAATTCTCTCTCCATACTATTTCTATAAACAGTTTATCAGAACCGGGCTTCACCCAACAACACTGACATAGACTCTCCCCATTGGATCTCACAATTAATGGAAGAACAGAGCTCCTGGACCGACCACTTCTAGAGAAGAAGAAAGCCCTGCCACTGCCACTAGCTATTACATTGCTTTGCTTGAATTTTGATCCATTGCTTTGCTTGGCCTCCCCTTCTCCTTACCACTCTGTTCTAACTGTTCTTCTCCAACTTAGGAATCTTTCAAAACCTGACCACTGATATAAGTCTCTGGTATTGTGATAACGACACTGGGGATCATAAATGAGGAGTCATCAGATGCTGATTGATACCTGACCAGATCCTGACTTGGTTTCCTCTCCACCGAATCAGCTTGTAATGTGGATATAGCACATGCGACCGACTAGCAGGACAGTTAACATGGGCCCAGAGCCATATGTCAATACACGGTACAGGGAAAGCATGACCCCACTTATTAGTCAAAAAACTCACCAAATCCCCATCTTCAAAATCATCTAGGCAAACCGAACAATCAGCTTGGGTATTTGTATCATTGTATGGGTATCGATTCGGATTTGGGTCAAATAGGTAAAGTACAATCATATACCCGATCTACTGTAATGTTGGATCCCGATAGAATTCGAATTGAAACACTAATATTACCACCGTATTTTCTTACGAATTACCTTCTAATTTCATCCATTCCAAATTAGTTTCAGTTCAGAATTTCAGATTTCATTCGGACCAGATTGAAACAGAATAATCGGGTAAAAACAACATCAATGTACAGGATGTCTCGGGCTTCATTGATATAATTTGATATCGTAATATACTTGCCAAATTTTTTAATACAAATTCACAACTCACAACTGCAAGATTTGAACATCAGATCCCCTAAAGTAATCCAATTTTGAATTTGGATCTGGACCATTCCATCTGCTTCGGTGCGATAATTAAAACAATCCTGTGCATTCTACATCAGGCATAATTAGTCTGGATTCCGATTGAGCGATCCTAATCAAGATTCAAAATTTGAGTTTAGCGGATCCGGACTCCAAAAGCAGGAGGTGCGTTGTAAGCCACAAACTATGTTACTCCAATACTTTATATATGGCTCTGTACTCATATCCGATACATATCGTATTGCTATATAGATACTCGTAGCGTGTTGAAAATTGTCATATTATTGTATCCTGTATCATATTCGATACAATATCCGTAACCATATCCATACAAGTTAGGCCGCAAGGCACAGAATGACTGAACAATGCAAAACAATTCCTAAGTAAATAATTAGACTTTTTCGGTGGATGGAAAACTGAAAAGTTTCAAGAAATCCACTAAAGAAGGCTACCATTTACTTTCTTATTGAGAACAAGACTGTAAGGACACGTCAATATAGTGTGCATCGAATAGATTTTGCACAAATATGGACCAGAAACAGAGCATCAATAAACAGAACAACCATTCTATGTTGTTTTCATATTTTTATTTTACGCGTAAACACGCCTCCCATTTGATGCAATAAAAGCAAAAAACAACAATTGATATATTTACACTTCAAGAAAAAACTAGCTTAATTTCCTATAGTATGAAAGGTAGCAATCAGAATTGGCACAAGATGACCAGACCATAAAATAATGCAATCAACAACATATCAGTATAATCACAAAAGCTGTATCTAATTCAACAATACCACGAAGGATATGTAGAAATGTTTTGGAAATTTTAAACTCAGTTTGAAGCAAACAAATCAAGCAAATTGAAGCCCGATATATATAATTTGAATGTATTCTTCAGCCATAAATTGGCGAGAAACAGAATATATTATAGTGTTTGTGTTACAGCATTTATACCTTACATTTATAACAGAGAAAAGACATCAGGAGCATGCTTTCTCCTGTATTTAGAAATTCTCTCCATACTATTTCTATAAACAGTTTATCAGAACCGGGCATGACCCGACAACACTGGCAAAACACAAAACCCAAAATCTGAAACAAAACTGAGATAGACTCCCCCCATTGGATCTCACAATGGAAGAGCAGAGCTCCTCGACCGACCACGTCTAGAGAAGAAGAAAGCCCTGCCACTGCCACTACTAGATGAGAAGGATCTCACCATTTCAAACCGGGTAGATCCGGCTTTTGATCCAGTACTTGGCCTCTCCTTCTCTTTACCACTCTGTTCTAACTGTTCTTTCAAAACCTGGCCACTGATATAAGACTCTGGTATTGTGATAACAACATTGGGGACCAAAAACAGGGAATCTACAGAAGCTGATCGATGCCTGACTGGATTCGGGTTTGGTTCCCTGTCCTCAGAATCAGCTTGTAATGTCAATATACCTGAATCTGACGAAGAATCCGAAAGAGGAATTTCAACGAACACTTCGTGTTCATGCTCATTCACTTCACTATCTCTGGACTGCGCATCCAAACTTACCTCACCATTCTCCCCGGCTTCGCTTCTTGTCTCCTCCATATCCCCAGCTGACGCCTCAGAAGATACGATCGTGGAATCACCATCTGCAGCAGTGGCCTTGGGATCAACCACATCTGACCGACAAACAGGGCAGTTAACATGGGCCCGGAGCCATGTGTCGATACACGGTACATGGAAAGCATGACCACACTTAGGCAACAACCTCACCAAATCCCCATCTTGAAAATCACCTAGGCAAACTGAACAATCAGCAGATCCAAGCAATCCCGTCCCAGCCTGATACTTAGTAACCGCAATCGACTCAATTGTGGCCTCATCTAGCCCGACAGTACGAATATACCACACGTGGTGGATCGGGTCCTCTCCCGGGCCAGGGCCAGGACCCGGACCAGCACCAGGTGCAGGGGTATCTGGGTCAGATGGAAAGAAAGGTGGGTCAATAAGAGCAGCAGCCAAGGCGCGTCTCCTCTGTAATCTCCGACGAAAAAAGATGAGCGCAACCGTGGATAAGAGGGAGATGGCAAAGATGCAAGCGAGGAGAGTAAGAGCAAGGACCATATGGTTATGGAAGAAATCCTTGTGCTTCGGTAATTCAATAGGGGTGGGTTCATCAGGGACAGAAAGGGAAGGGGAAGGCATAGGGGGAGGGCAGGGAAGAGGGGGAGGAGAAGGAGGGGTAATAGGAGATAGATAGCAAGGGAATGATAAGCACGGTGGTGGTGAATCAACGTAGTAGTTGAAGTCCAAGTAATACATCTGACGGGAGGAGGTCATGGGAAGAGAGAGGTCGGGGATTAGATCAGATCGGACGGTGGAGAGAAAGGGGGAGATGGAGGAGGCGGAGGAAGGGGAAAGGCATGATCGTGGACGGTGAAAGAGAAGAGAAGAGGGGTTGTGGGGAGAAGTCAATGGTGATTTATTCGGGGAAGGCTAACAACTGATCAAGTCAAGAGTGGGGTAGAGCCGTAGAGCATTAGAGGTAATTCATATCTCCTACAGTAACACAAGTTCTGTATTTTTATGTTAACCGTCAGATCTTCACTGGCACGAATATTAAAGGATAGCCCTGCATTCCAAATCAGACCGGATTGGTCATAATTCTGATCGAACGGTCTGAGTCTAATATCTAATTTGGGTTACTTTAGGAGAACTAGCCCATTAGAAGTGGGGTAGAGGATAAGAATTAGACTAGAGGGTTCGTTTTGCACTTGGATTTGTTCAGAGAGTAATTGCTTCGTAACCCCCAGTGACTACTTCAGTGTGGTTGGGTTGGGTTGGGTGGAGAAATATTGGCATCTGACAAATTTGATAATTTTAATTTTAAAATTTTGGTATGTAAAATACAATTTTTATTATTTATGCATCACAAAATACAATTTATATTTTACAATATCTGATGCAACAACAAATGATTTTAGAATTGCATGAAAATTGATACTAGTTTATAAACAAATAGCACGTCTACAATTCTTTTACTATTTTTGAAAGGAAAGTTCTGCATAATTCTAAAATGTATTGTCCAGATAAAACCTCATCAAAATATCCTAACTCTTACCCTCAAAACAAAATATCCTAATTCTTATTATTTATTCAATTTTCTTAACAAGTAAATTTTGGATTAACACGTATATCTACAATTGAAATGACTAAATAGTCAAGGATATGAGGAACTTTTTTTTTTGTAATAATAAAATTATCGACTTTTATTTTATGAAAATTCATGATCTACCAATCTTTTTTTTGAAAAAAAAAATCTTCCAAATATCTCAATTCCTCTTGCCCTGTAACTACTTGGCTTTCCTCAGTAAATAGCTAATTTAACAGTAATAAAAAAAAACGATCAATATAATAATATTTTTTAAATCAATTTAAATAATTTCTAAAATAAATTCAAATAATGTTAAAATTAATCTCAAAAATTCAGTGCAAACTTAGAAGTATCTGATTTCATCATTTAAGAAAGAAGTGCCTGATTTCAATTTTTCTTGATTAAAAATATACCAACAAAAAAATATTAATCTCTCGAAACATACATGATTCTAAAACAAACATGTATCTAAAAACTTAAATCATACAGTTCATCATTTGTATTCAAATCTATATTCGCTTTTGAAATTAAAATCATATTTATACTAGCATCCACACGAATCATATTCTTATTCATATCTGCAAACTATTTATTTATGAATATTTAAATATACAAAAATTTAAATACATACAGATAATATCCAATTTGTTTGCACCCCAACATGAAACACCATTTATCTCAAGAGGAACTACTTTTTTTAGTTTTCAAACTTCTCATCAATTCTACTGATTCATAGCTAAAAGCTTGTCACCATCGGTCGGAGAAATTTCTTATTCTACTTAGAAAAGAAAGCATAAGAATCAAAAGTGGCAACAAGGAATGCTCCACAAGCTGCTTCTTTTTTTTTTGTTTTTAATCAATAATCCTTTATGACCACTACATTTGTTGACAATGGTTTGGCTGGATCTCTTGGACCTTATTGCAACTTGTTACCATTTCTCTATTGATCAAGGCCAAGAGAATGATTGGACGATCCAGATTTAAGCAAGATTTCTACGGTTTTACAATTTTTTATTTGAATGGATTAATTGGTGCTTGGTGCTTGGTGCTTGGTGCTTGGTGGGTGGGGGTAAGTTTTGTACAGTGACCTTAGTTGGTGGCATGTATGGAATTTTCTCAAGTCTTGATAAATATTCATTTTTATTTATTTTGGTTATTAATTGCATTTATTGCAGAGACTTTGTTTCTCGCTTGAAGCTGCTGGGAAGTTACCATTGTATTTGAAGTTTTGGGAAATGGTTGTAATTAATTTTGCCAATGAATTCAGATCAGGTCAAAAATATTCGACAGAATTAGATTGGTTCTCAACCGTTCAATATAAATTTCTACGAACCTTAAAGTGAATTTGAAATTCATATTCACAAATTAGATTTTTTTTAAAAATAAAATAAAATTTAATATTTTTAATAAAACAAACATCATTAATTTAAATTTTACAAAAAATGACTCCATTGAACCTGCACAAACGAGTTTGCTCCACTGATCCATTGGATCAGTCGAAATTTTTTACAAAGTGCCCTTCTTTTTTAAAACATAGAACAAAATATTCTCCTTCTAAAATTCTTAATAAAATACTCTTATGAACCTTGCTTGTTCTCTCTTTCCCTCTCTCTCCCTTCTCCAAATTTACTCCTATTTATTCTTTACTTAAATGGGCCAAGAGCTCTATTTCATTCGGCACTAACTTTTTATTTAGGAAATAATGAGGTAATAGCACTAACTTTTTCTTCTTCTTTTTTTCAAAAATAACATTTAGCTACTCTATAATTCGGAAATAAAGGAGTAACATAAAAAAGTTTGTCAAGTTGTATTTTTTTTTTCTTTCACTCACCAATTAGTATACAAAAGAAGGAACACAGCTTTTTTTTTTTTTTTTTTTGGCATTGTAAGATAAATATCATCTTGTCTACAAAACAATATTTTTATTTTAAAGCTGAAATGTTTACAGAACAATTTTTTTTTTATCAACATGTACTTTTTATTAAGCAATTTCATTAACAGTAAACAACAAAATCAAAATATCATATAGGTGTCTTCACGGTTTCTCTTTCCAAGATTTAAAGAATTGATCTTCGCTATCTATAATGATGACATTTAGTTTTCTTGGTGTTATATTTCAAATGGGAGAATTTTTAGACCACATTTCGTTTTTTTTTTATATGGAATTAATTTCCTCAATTTCTAAGACTTTTCTTTCAGGAATCATTAACAACTCTTGCGGAATTTGAGTGGCAAATCCTAAAACAACTCTGACTCCTTGGCATTATATACAAGCATATCATAAGCTTCAAAGAAGGTCCATTGATCAAATTTCATTTTAACAAGTTCATCACAAATTATTTTTGGTGTGTATTTCCTCTGCACAAAAACACAATAATGAAAAGGTCAAATAAATATGGAGATTGAAACTGATACATTTTTACATTTTTTACACCTTCCAAGTGCATAACTGATCCGATTAATTATCATATTCAGCAAAGTTCAGTTTTAAATTTTTCACCATAATGTATTTACTATCGAGTCGTATTACTTGCATTGTAACTGATTCAAAGCTGTTGGCATTATTTCTTGCATTGGTTATTTATATTCTTAATTTCTTAAAATTATATCATATACATAATTAGTACATTTTTATTGAAGCATAAGTATCTTTTTAAATTATTTTTTAAGATGTGATTGATAAAATTCTTATAATTGTGAAAATCATGAATATGAAAATTTTAAACCGAATAAACTAGATAAAATATAGTATGTTAAAAATATTTATATGTTATATTTTATCAAATAAGTTAATACCATGTTTTATAATAATTTTTTAAAAGACTCATATGTTGGAAACATTCTGTATATGCACTAATATTATTCTTTCTGATTTTAGCAAATAAAATTGCGCACTTAATTTTTTTTATTCTAAATCATTTATACACATAAAAAAACAAAAGTTATTCAAAACTTAAATAAAATTACAATTGTATATTTTACATAAGCAAAGAATAGATGAGAGTAAATAGAGAAAAATAAGAGGGAGGAAAAGAGAGGGAACAAGTGAGGTCTACAAAGGCATTTTGTTAAGAATTTTAGGAGGGTATTTTGTTCTATGTTTTGAAAAAGAATGACACTTTGTAAAAAATTTCCATTTTATGATCCATATATACAATCTACCCACAAAAATTGATAGTAAATAGCTCCACGATCCGCACCTACGGATCGGTGGAGCAAACATATTTGTCCTTTCACCGATTTTGTGGATCAGTGGAACAAACATGTTTGTACCTCCATCGATCCTGCAAATGAGCGGAGCTGTTTTTTATAAAAGCGAAATCAATGGTACTTGTTCTGTTTAAATATTTAAACTTAGTTCTATTTTAAAAAAAATATATACATAAATTACATGGTCGTCCATGATTATTTTGCCAGGCATAAAAGTAAGTATGGCTTCAGTAGGTTTAAATTTCTATAGTACATAAGAATTCATTTCATATAATTCTAGAGGTATATAATCTATATAGTCTATTACAATCATTTAATCACATTTTGTGACATAACAAACGAGCATGATAAGTGGTGGCCAATCCCAAAATTAAAACATGTGGTACAATTGTTTAGCAACTTTTAAAGAATTATTCAATTAATACAATTGATAATTCTTCCATATACCAATTCAGCTATTTAATTTAAAAGCAATGAGAATATGAGATTGAATATATATATATATATATATACATATATAGGATCCGGCTAAATTGCTATCGGCAGTATTTTAGCAGAGGTACTGCCGGAGTTATATTTAGCCATGTGATATTCAAACATCAAATCTAAACGGTTAGATGTTTAATCTATATTAAAATCTACTTGAAGACCAAATTTTACATTTTTGAATTTTTTTTACTATTTATTAAGCTGATTTGAAAACTGTTGTTTTCAGTAAATTTCTGCAGCATTGAAAAACAACGATTTTCAATCCAGCTTAATAAATAGTAAAAAAATTCAAAAAAAAATGTAAAATTTGGTCTCCAAGTAGATTTTAATATAGATTAAACATCTAACAATTTGGATTTGTTGTTTGAACATTACACGGCTAAATATAGCCCTGACAATACCTCTGCTGAAATACTGTCGGCAGCAATTTATATATATATCATCCTACCATTTCTTTTCCTTCATAAATTAAATAGTAGGAAGAAAATATTTGGTCAATGTGACTATCATCTTTTATTGCTATCTTTAAAAATTGATGTGTGTGTGTATATTAACTACTTGGCAAGTTGGCAATTACCTTCATAAAATAATATTTCTTGGTTTTCCTTTAACGTGTCATTTTAGGTACCCATGTGGCCCCACGCTCTCAACAAACTTACTAAATTCAGAGCATGCTAATCTTAGCATAGTAACAAACCTCTGAATTTGATAAGAAATGATATTCAAGATATACTTGGAGACAATAATATTTATTGTTTCAATTAAATAAACAATTTAATAATAGAAGAATAAATTATAATATTTTATTAAAAATAACAGATTACACAAAAAAAATTATAAAATCATATTGGCCCCCTTTAATAATATAACTATTTTATGCTTTTTGTATCCATAAAAAGTATATTTTGAACAATCCCATGATAAATTAGAAGAATCCTAAAATATTTGTTGAGCCGAGCTATCATAAATGTTGCGAATATCAATTTTCAATGTTTTTGATGTAATCTTTTTTCTGAAAATGAGAAATCTTTCACCTGCGTTCAGTGCGCTTACCAGTAAAAGATCAATATTTTTTTTTAAGTTTACGTGGAAATTAAGAAGAGTAAAAACCTGCTTTCAATTTTATACTCAAAAGAAATTTTCAACGGTAATTAATTAGTTGACCATATATTATCTTAAAGAAAGCACATTTGGAATTGTGATAATGTTGTCATAAAATTAATATTAAATTATAGAAAAATGTTAAATATTTATTTTAAATTTTTAATTAAACAAATTTCTTATTTCCAGATTAATTAGTAACTAACAACTAACAAGCATGATTAGATTTTATTGTTCAAATTGTTAAGACATATCATATCTTGGAATTCCAACCCTATTCTAATCCACAACATGAAATAAATTAAGTTCTTGTTAAAATTATAAGGAAAAAAAAAAAGAATCATATCCACTAGGTTTAATTATACATGTTTACCTCATCAGTGCTGCAAAATTACATTTCTACCCCTGTAGAGCATGACATATGTTGCTTCTGAGTTGTAAAAACATGTACGCGGTCCAGATTGGAATTTTTATTGTTGCAAAATTATACTTGCAAGTTAAAACATAAAGTATTTGGTATACCTAATATGTGCAGCTTTAGTGAATTACACCTATAATCAAAATTGGTCTCCTGAGAAAAAGAAAATAATCCGAAAATTCTGACAATCTTTTTTTTGTTTTTAAAAAAAAAAAAAAGACTTGACAACGCTACCAATTTAAGTTGTACAAGAACTAAATAAGTCTACAACATCTCTAACAACATGCTAATTAATTATCACTCAAATTATAAAGGTGTTACTCGTCATGACATCATAACTCTGTCCCCTGTTAGATGCATAAAAAAAAATTCAGTATTATTTTTTAATAATCTATAATTTTCCAATCAAATGAATTTTTACCTATCGAAAAAATAGTAAAAAATTATTAAAAAATATAAAATTTAATTAGCAAGTATATTTTCATACAAAATCACGTTAAATGATTCAGATCGAATGTTTGTACTTTAAATACAAAGATAGGACTTCATAACGCAAATTGCGGTGTAATATGAATATTACCATAATTTCACTCTTATATTTTTTATCAACTGATAAAACTCTCTTTTTTTTTTTTCTCAGTTTTACTAGAAATAATATGTAACAATCCGACGGCGATGATGGTAACAAGAATTAACAATTAATGTTGAAATATTTATGACAATGATGATATGATGATGACGGTGATAATGACGATATATAACAATGATATACATAAGGAATGGATCATGAGTCATGAGATGAGTAATATATATATATATATATATATATATATATATATATATATTCTGTCTCCACATTAATGCTACTATTAATTTCAGCTTGGCGGAGATTTGTGTGTGCGCGTGTGTTTTTGTATTAGAATTTGAAGGTCTGTTATCGTTGAGGCCCTGTTGGGTCATTGTTTCCGTGAAAAAAAAAATTCAGTTCAATTCAAGGTCTGTTATCAACTGAATTTTTTTTTTTCATGAGAACAGTACTTTTCAATTTAATTTTTGTGCCCATGCTCATTCTCAATTGGAGGCCGAACAAGCCCTGACAACTATGGGCGTACAAAAAACTCGTAGCTTGTGATTCGATTGAGTTTGATTTGGAAAAAAAATATGTTTGAAACGAATCGAATCAGTTCGATTCAGTTCTGAAATGAATCAAATCCAGTTCAGTTTGAAATTGATTCGAATCGAACTCAAACTGAGTCTGACTCGATTCAGAACTCTTCTTTTTACTTCTAAATCTTGCTTCAATTTAGAACCAGTTTGGTTCGAAATTGGTGTGAATGGCACAAAATCAAATTTGAACCATTTCGGTTCGAAATTGGTTCGAATGGCACCGAATCAAATTCGAACTCTTCTTTTCAGTTCGAAATTGGTTCGAACTGGGTTAAATTTGATCCAGTGAGATTTGTTTGCAACCCTAGTACTGACAACTTATTGACTTCGATTCGAAATTAGTTCATTATGAAACAAATCAAGCTAGTTCGATTTGAATCTTATTCAAACTCAAACTGAAGTAAGTTCGATTTGATTCGATTCGTTTGGAGCCCTACTGACAACTGACAAGTATAACGCTAATAAATAATAATATTATACTCATTTATTTGAATTATAAGTTTCTCTCTTATCAAATTTGTGTTAGGTTAGCAATATTTAAAGAAAGCAACTAACAGTCCTCCAACTCCAGTTTCTTAAAAATTTTCAGATATTTTCAACTAATTATATAAACTAATTCAACAAATCATGTCAACATAAAAACGTGTGAAAGCTGTTAAAAATGCGTGATAGCTATTGAAAACGCGTGACAGCTGTTGAGGACCACTTTCTATGAATATACACATAGTATCCTGTGAACATACACATATTATCCTGTAAACATACACATATTATTCTATAAACATACACATATTATTATGTAAACATACATATTATACTTGAAATTACGACAGTTATGATAGTTGAAAATAACGTTTGACTTGGGAGAACGTTACCTTTTCTCATATTTAAATTAACACTATTCCAAGTATGAAATCGAACAATATTTACACTATTTTTAACAAGACAAAAGTAACGTTTTGCTCACTGGTTGGTTGGCACTATTTTACACTATTCTACCAGATTAATACGTGTAACATTATTCTTGTGCTATTCCTTAGACAATTCAAATGCACCTTTTGTATTGAAATTAACTTTAATTAGTTGAAAATTTCGACTAAAAGTCCGGCTTTCTATATTTTTAATTTTTGTAATTTTCTTTTCAGATTGTAAGTTAAGATTGTAAAAATATTTTTTATCAATGAAATTGTTAGTAGACGTTAAAAGTTACTACCTATACAAAAAAAGTTAAGAAAATTTATGTAAACCAAACACAAAAATTAATTCCTGGCTGGCTTTTTGAAATTAATTTTCTATAGAACTTCGTCTCTCCAGAATACAATTTTGAGATGAGGATATTGACAGAGCTATTTTAGCTTCACGCAACACACTAGTCATATATTTCTTTCATTTTCCCTATTGGTCATGTGCTGGATGAAGTCAGAGCAGCCCTGTCAATATCATTACCCCATTCAACCATAAAAAAACGAACTCAGTTTCTCAATCAGTCGGTTTTTGGGCCTTTTCTTCTGTTTTTGTTTTCTACAATGGGCCGTCTTCCTATTCTAGGCCTACAATGAAAATAAATAAATTAAAATGACAACCAACAAAACAGTAAGAATATTTGACGACAAAGGTATCCTATCATAGAATATAATAAATTCACCAGAAAAATGGTGAAGTACCAATTATTCCAAATGGTCAAATGTTGTAATTAAAAATTATTGTTTTGAAGTATATATGTTTCCGTCAGAATTAAATAATAATTTACCCACAGGAATAGAACAAATATGTGTACCTTATCTAACATCCTAACCTTACATCATAATTTATTCCAATATACAGCTACACAAGAGAAAAATTCTTTACATTTTTAAATTAAAAATGGCACGTCCAGAGACTATGCATGATGTTGCCATTTTCATTTTGTCAACCCTTTTCATTCTCTTATAGCTATTGTCAATAGCCTATTGACCCATGGAACCATGATCAACTCAATCTCTCTACTTCTCAATCGGCCGTCGATATCAGGCAATGGATCCATCATCAGACGGTGCGGTGAAGGCCAAAGATGGAGATATTGAGTAAGTGCATATGATGCAAAGCTTCTTCTTTGGATTTTTGAATTAGGATTTTAATTCAAAGTTGTCAAGATGATGAATTTAATTAGGTATCTTGTGATTTGATTGAAGGACTGGTGATGCTGCTTCCGAGTTGCAAAAGAAAATTCAAAATGACTCGAGGTTCATTAAATTGATTTTTATTCCTAAGTTAAAGATTTTACAGAACAGATCAAAAACAGAAGAGAAGAACACCAAAAGTGATGCATTAAACACCACAAGAGATGGAGATATTGAGTAAGTGCATATAATGCAAAAGTTTTTTTTTTTTTAGTATAATCATTCTTATTTAAAGATGATGATTTATGTGTCTTCTTATTTGATTGCAGGACTGGCGATGCTGCTTCCGAGTTGCAAAACGAAATTGAAAACAATTCGAGGTTCATTCAATCGATGTTTATTTCTAGGTTAAAGATTTTACAGAACAAACCGAAAACAGAGGAGACGAACACCAAAAGTGATGCACTGGTGAAATTAAAAACCGAAGAGACGAACACCACAAGAGATGTACCGGTGATATTAAAAAGATCAAATACTATTTTTGGACAAGTCATGAGATTCATCAAAGACCTTCCAGACTGGTAAATTCTCTCATTTAACTGATCATTTATTTTGATAATATTTTGGAGGATTAATTATTATTATGTTGTGGTTATTTGAAGGTTGAAATATTTGCTTGTTGGCTTAGCTTGGATCATGTATCCTCTGTACCAGCGCTTAAGAAAGAAAGAAGGTACGAGTTAATTAGTTACTGGTTTCACAAAAGAAAAAATCAGAAGCATTTATTTGCAGACAAGAACAAAACTAGATTATAATCCATTAAACAGAAAAAAAATAAAAAAAATTCATTAAGCACAAACCAAATCAACTCAAAAGAACACAATAGAAAAGTGTGTACATGATATGTTACTGGTATATATCAATTTGGCGCTTAGATAAAGGTACGCGAGACATGCATGCTTATATTCCCAGATACATGCCAGAATCCCTTACTTTTTTTCTTTTTCACAATATAGGTAACAAATTCAGAAAGAAGGAGAGAACTATAATATGTTCTTCCAAATATACATAATACATCATCACAGTTTATGCAAATATGAATTGTAACGTGTTATGTGCCCGCGCACATTTATCAGATGAAATGCAGGAATCAGTGCAGTCTCTGCTACAGGTTGTTGAGAGGGTGGCACAGGTGACAGAGAAGCTGGCAACTGACATTGCCGAAGCACTTCCTAGCGATCACAACCTGAAAGGAGCGGTTGAGACCGTCAGTCAGATTGCTCAGAAAGTAGAAAAGGATGCTGAAACTGCTCAAGCTTTTGTCCAAATGGTATATATATATATATATATATAATATCCATTGTATCTTTTATTAGAACTTTGTTAATATTGAGTATAAATTTTGTTCTGATATATAGAGAGGATTAGTTGTGGGGAAAAAAAAATGAAAAATCTGTTAACCTGTTTACAATAAAATTTTAATAATTAGAATATAAATCCATAAAGAATTTGATCTATTGATCCTGTTAAAAAAAATTAATGTTATGCAAAAGTTATTTGGCATCTAATATCTTTCTTATTTAACAAATTATTGGAGGAATTGCCGATATTTTTTTAGTTACCACCTCAATACCTCGAAATTCAGACCTTATCATTCCCTTATGAAAATTTACTCACATTGAAGAGTATGGCTAATATAACATCAGTGTCATTTCAGTCTACATAACACCAACTCCAAAACCTATCAAATCGAGTTCAAATGGTGAATCCAAACCGTTCAAACCGATGTACTTCATTAGTTATGCGTTTACATGTAAAATTTACAACTTTTTGAGTTTATTTGATATCAAGTCAAGCGGTCAAATGTTTGAGTTTTTAAGTTAATTTTAATACATTTATTTTTCAATTTATTTTGCCACTTTATTTAATACTAAAATAACTTGAAAATATAAAAAGTATGCATGTAAACGCATCACTCATAAAGTAAATTGGTTTGAACGGTTTGGATTCATCATTTGAACTCGATTTGATAGGTTTTGAAGTTAGTGTTATATAAACTGAAATGACACTGATGTTATATTAGCCATACTCGACATTGAAATGAAACAGAGGGAAACTTGTTCACAACTTGGTGTTGCACACGTGGTAACATTTTAATTTTGCAAAAACCAATGGTAAGATCAAAATTTTGAAAAATATTATGGTGGTAACTAAAAATTTTTTGGGAGGAAATGCTGTAGATCTTATCCTATATCAATAAATAAATTAGTTTTGCGAGATGGGTTACGGTATATTGCAATGTCTAGCTATTTTTATACATTGAACTATAAATTACGTGATTCAAAGTCCAAAAAACTGATCCAAACCGTTCATCTTGCTATCCACATTAATATGTGTTTGGAGACCAAATTTTACATTTTTTGAAAGTTTTTTACTATTTTTTTAGCTTTATTGAAAATTGATGTTTCAGGCATATCTGAACCATAAAAAAACAGCAATTTTCAATAAAGCTAAAAAAATATTAAAAAACTTTCAAAAAATATAAAATTTAGTCTCCAAACACATATTAATATGGACAACAAAATGAGCGGTTTGAATCGGTTTCTTGGACTTTGAATCATGTAATTTGTTCAATGTACAAAAATAACTATATATTACAATGTACTGTAGCCCATCTCTTGCTTTTGCTGTATAAAACTTCAATAACATCACATGTCAAGAAAAAGTAAAACTGATTCATCTTTTGCATGGTAGATGCTTTGATATACTTTTTCATAAACAGCTTCGTTTAATATGTTTATGAAAATTTTAGGTTGACGATTTAGGCGACGAGCTTGATGAGTACCTAAATCCTCTCATAAAGATTGGAGATACTTTCATACAAGACAAGAAGGCGAGAAAGGAAAACAAAGATCAATTGGAGCTCACTACCCTTGATGCAAAATTATAATGTCATATCAAATATTTGACCACTTAAATACTTAATATTCCTTATCAGTATATTGAATTCAATTTTATTTTAAAATTTAGGGTAAAATTAATTGTAAAGCTATATATATCATGCTTGCGGTGACGAATTTGCAGCGGTAATGAAGAGTTTGTGGACATTTTTGAAAAATGTGTTGTTTTCTTTTATTAGGATGGGATCAAGTAAATTTCAAAGTTATATATCTATCATTATTTTATCAAAAAAATTACTGAGCACTACAGTACACCTGCACACAAGATTGTGACAATATCCGCAAGAGTAAAAAATAACTATCTACGAGGATATACTGACAGAAAAATATTTTTTCTATTAACAACAGGAGTATCTACGAGAGTATACTCATAGTAACTCTCGCGGATACTATTCCATTTTTGTAGGCTCTTTAGAATTTATGTACCAAGGATAATGGATTGATTGATTGATTCTAGCTGTCATATAATGCTTGCTATTATTTTTCATTACCTAAAAAGGCTTATATTATATTCTTCATATAAGAAAGGCAGAAGCAGGGGCAGAAGAAGGATTTTTGTCAGGGCGGGACAATAATCGGATACAAATAGCTTATTGGATTCAAACCCAATAGCTTATCGAGTACAATTCAACATAACAAAAAAAATACCAATTAATATAATAAAAATCCTAAATTACTTGAAAAAAAATCAACAATTCAACATTTATAGGGAATTTGAAATCAACATTTTGATTCAACTTGGCAGTCTCTGCCTTTGAATTCAAAAAAAAAAAAAAACATTTTGGTTCAACTAATTTTCGCTATTTGGGATCAACGCCTATTTGGGCTCTACTAATTTGTTTCGCTCGGGGTTTATATGGGCTCTGTTCCGTCTATTAGAATTCCATAATGGGCTAAAGGGGGGCAATTTGAATTCCAGAGAGGGCAGAGGTCCGAAAAGCATATTTTTAACACTATTTTTGAAAATATAGCGGGGCGCAGCTGACCCCCCCTGTACTACAGTGGGTTCGCCCCTGGACAGAAGCCATATTTACCAGACTCATTTTTAAATCCTTTATAGGCAACTTAGTGTGTTCATTGCATCCAGTTTATTAGTTTTCAACCGATCGAATCGTCAATTTTTAAATTATATGATTCGATTTTTCAGTTTAACTTATTCAATTAAGTTGAATTTTTACATTAATTTGATTTTTATATTTGATTCGATTTAATCTCTCATATTCGGTTCAATCAAGCAAACCGTAATTTAATTGATATTTACTTAAATCACTTCGGTTTTCATATCTGGTTCAGTTTAGTATATTGAATTTTGGGTCGACTGATATATATTTTAATATTTGTTGCTATGATTATTAATTATCTTTGTGTATGTATTGAGTTTTGATTTTTTTTAAATTTCATCTCTTTTATTTCAGTTCAACCAAACAGGCTGAAATATACTTCTTCTTTTGTGGCTACAGTTATTATTTGATTGGTTCGGTTAGATTCTTGTAAACCAAATAAAAATTTTATTTGACTATTTTAATTCGGTTTTAAGTGGTAACCCATTAACCCACCAAGAAGAGAAGTTAAAAACAGACAATTTGGGCCTTAAAGCCTAGTATAACATTCATTTTCTTTTTTATTCAATGGAGAAAAAGAGCCCATTTTAACATTCAAACAGTAGCAGCATCCTCATCCAGTCATCCTCAGTGCTTTCTACGGCTCTACCTGTAAAACCTATAACCATAAATTAAAAAGAAAAAAGAAAATAAAAAGAACAAAAATGCCTCTATGTCTATCTCTATCCATTCAAAATTCAATGGATATTAGGATACTCTATTTTGTTACTCCATGGCTTTCTCTCCCTTCCAACTTTCCTCCTCCCTCCTCAAAGCCTCCATTAAACCACCTCTCCTTTGTTTTACTGTCCCAACTCACACTCTCTCTCCTCACTTTCTCAATCAAAATGCAAAGTTTCTACCTTTGCTGAAGACTTCTCTGAGATGCTCTGTGGCCGAGGCTGAGGCACCACCCAAAGAATTAGAGAATGAACAGATGCCGAAGACTCGGCTCTGTGCTCAGAATATTCCATGGGATTCTACAGTGGATGACATCAGAGCTCTGTTTGAAAAACATGGCACTGTAGTTGATATAGAGGTACTTGTAATTATACCATTTTGGGAATTTTCTAATTATTGGCATGAAATTGCAAACAATTGGTTATTTTTGGGTTAATTGTGCCCCACCAAAATTTGTTTTTAAACTAATTATATATCATTATTACACCAATTGCTTAATTCATATATGGTTTGTTCATCTCCAGGTTTCAATGTACAATAAACAGAAAAACCGAGGATTAGCATTTATAAACATGTCGTCCGAAGAGGAGGCACAAACAGCAATTAAAAATCTCGATAAATCTGTAAGTATTTTTATTATATTTTATATGCACTATCTTAATATGCTGTCTTTTTCTTTCTTTTTCTTTTTTTCATTTTTGGCTAATTTTATGTTTGAAGGTGTAACACCATCTGTTGTGCAAGACATGTCCAGAGGAAAAATAGATAACAAAATAAACAAAAGGGGCATTTTAGTAACTTCTCTACCAACCATAACTGTCTTAAAAAATAATTTTTATGCTTGCTTGGAGAGCCTCAAAATATCCTGAATTACATATAAAATAAGCAATGTATTATGTAATGCAAATGATGTCCTACAGTTCTCTTCCCATCACATTTTGTTGTAAAATTTCCCGAACTACCCTCCTTATAGCTCACTAGTGGAAAGAGAACCTTTCAGTAAGGACGGGATAGTTTGGTCATATGTTCAATACAATTGAAACTCAAGGTTTCAAGATTTATATCAGTTTTCTATTTACCTCACTAAGTTTCAACAATGAAAAACAAAAGCAGGCAGGTCAGCATCAGAAAATTGAGATTTGGAGGGCTGAATAAGAAAGTTTCATGTAATTTCATTTCATGAGGGGGACTAATAGTATTAATTTTTGTAAAAATTAGAACATTTAGAGAACAAAAATAAATAAAAATTCAATTCAATAAGCCCCCTTTGCTTATACATCCCTCCATCCCTGAAAGCAGCACCAAAATTTGTATCTTGCTAAACTATCCTAATTAGGAATTTGGTGGTAGAAAAATCAATGTTGAGTTTGCAAGATCTCAAAAGAAGCAACCATCTAGTGCAAATCACATTTTGTTGTGAAATTTCCCATACTACCCTCCTTATTGATCACTAGTGGAAGTAGAACCTTTCACTAATAAGGGTTAATTTTGTCATATTTCAAGCTATTGGATAATCAACTTTTCAAGATTTAGATCACTATTCTATTTAACCCACTAATTTTCAACAATGACAAACAAAAGCAACAGTACCAGAATTTATATCTTGTTGAATTATCCTAATTAGGAATTCAGTGGTAGAAAAATCAATGTTGACTACGCAAGATCTCAAAAGAAGCAACCATCTGCGCCACAAGCGGGACCCAAATTCAAGTACTCGGTGTTTGTGGGAAATTTGCCTTTTACAGCCAAATCTCAGGATCTGAGAGAGTTCTTTCAAAAAGACGGTAGTGTTGTGTCGGCTCAGATCATTTACAATAGTAAACCCCGGAGGTCGACTGGCTACGGGTTCGTTTCTTATTATACCAAGGAGGAGGCTGATGTTGCTATCAAAACATTTGAGGGAAAGGTAAAATTTACTTCTTTTTTAGTGTCTCTCTCCAAGTTTGTACTGCAGATTAGGGGTGTCAATGGATATGTTATAGGCCGGGTAGCGACATTTTCAGACTACCCTTACCCTTAAAAATAATGTATAACGAAACAAATAACGGATAATTATAATAACAATTCTGTTTATTATTTTTTAGAAGATGGTAACTAAAACAAATTCAGGGGTTTCTGCAATTTCTTGATAATGCACCAAATGTTACTACAAACTCATATATTTATTCTGACCAATGTGATACTATGATACCAGTATAGTACTTTTGTCAATTAGATTTGCCAAACATTGCTGTTTTATCTTACTAATAAAACCATTTACTGTACCTAAAACAGGTAGACAGTACACTGGTAAAACATTGCTGTTTTATCTTGTTAAATGTGACTAATTTGAAATTAATTATGCTAAACAGGAGTTTATGGGAAGGCCTCTGAAAATGGGATATGCAAAAGAAATAAAAACTGAGCCGAAAACTGACGGCGATTCCACTGAAAGTAAAACCGAGATTAGTCAAGAGAATACTGAAAGTAAAACCGAGATTAGTCAAGAGAATACTGAAAGTAATACTGAGATTAGTCAAGAGAATACTGAAAATGTAACCAGTGTTACTGAAGAGAAGACAATCAATGTATAAAACATGAAGAGATAAATTTGTTTTGAGGAGCATTTTTTATAAATTAATTATTAGTTTTGTAGCTGAGATCAATTTTTCACAAATAATAAAGTGCTAGATTAAATTTCCCACTTTTTTCCAGAGAAAAAATAACTGTGCATAAGTTTATGGATAGGTTTCTGTGCTGGAGGCTTCACTTGTTTCCAAAACCAAAGAAAGACAAGAAAAGAATATTTTGTCTTTTCTTCTAAGCTACTTCGTTTTTTTTACTGGATGGATTTTTCCAATTCTTTTTATACAGAACAAAGGATCCCAGAAAAAAAAAAATCCAATTTCTTTGGCATAATTAAATGTAAGGTATAAATTTCCTTAAGTTTACAGGATTAAGCATGTTACAGTTATTTATGAGTAATACTATGTATTATGTATAGCGTAGATTGGTATGTACTATAGATTAATATTTTTATTTATAAAATCTAAATAATTGATCTGAATCATTTAAAGTGATTTCTAAATGAAAATGTACTTGTATACTAAATTTTAATTTTTTTTAGAATTTACTTACTCTTTTTTAGATAGGTAAAAAAAAAACTACTTTTGAATAATTTTGAATCTTTAGATCAAGTAATTTTCTACATATATGAAAAATAGTAATAATTTTAAAAAATGTAAAATTTAATTTACAAGGACATTTTTCATATTGAGATCAACCATGCTAAACGGTTTAGTTCAATTTGATCTACACGCACATCTCTAGATTGAACGGTTTAGATTCATTGTTTAAACTTTAAAAATTAATGGAGATATTAATTTATAATACAGGCGAATATATGTTATGCATAATAATGTAGCTCACTCTTTATTTCCTTCTTTTTGCTTGTCAATGCACAATTCATTTTTTTAATCACTGTCGGTATTCCTGTAAGATCGATGCTGTATCCTTTTCTTTGAGTGTGACGTAATCTGGAGATGTGCGTCAATAAGTGATGTGTGACCTAATATCAGTTGGTTTAGAGATTGAGACTCTTTTAATTAAAATCAGAGAGGAGATGTGGATTGAAGCTTCAAGTCAATTTCTTAACTTAATTTATCCAACTTCTTTGGTGTGATTTGATTGGAGACAATATTTTTCTCTACTTCTTTGGTGTGATTTGATTTGATCCTGACTTAACAAAATAGTAAAATCAGAAGTTACCGTTAGATCAGTTATTTTCAAAGTAGCTTAATAAATAGCAAATAAATTTAGAAAAATGTAAAATTTGGTCTCCAAGTACAATTTAATATGGAGAATAACTTGAATGGTTCGGATCGACGTTTTGAAATTTTAAAATTGAAAAACGAATTGATAGCACCAAAGCTCATGAACTACTACTTTGATCTTAGCCAACCTCATTATATAATATTTATAGGTTTTTGTCTTCATTTGTTGCCGGATATTTTATCTATGGTCTATTTGGTTTTGGTTTTGTTTATGAATATATTTTGGATTAAATCCATTGAAATTTTGTAAAAATGACAACCTTGACTTTTTTAACAAATCAAACAAAAAATATTGTAAGATTGAATTATAAGTGTATGTAGTATTACTGGCCATATGGATAGCTAGCTCCCTATTAAATTTAGCAAGTTTAAATATAATTTGATGATAAATCAATGATTAATTATATTAGATATCGTTGAGTCATTTGCAAATTTAATTTGAACAGTGTTTGTTATGTGTGAACTGTGAACCTTTATCATATACTTCATTTGCACTGTCCGAATTAATATTAAAATGTACTTATCTTCATTATTTACTTATATTGTCAAACATGATGCACTTTAATCATGGTTGAATTTATTCACAACTTAATTAATTTTGATAACTATGAAAGATAACTTATAATTTGAAATCCGACAAATAAACTGTGATATATTCTTTATGTATATCGTACACAAATAATTGATGAAATGTAGTGTAAGTTTTAATATTCATCATTTTTTTAAATATTCGAATAGTTCATGTTTAATGTCTTTGATGAAAAAAAAAATCAAAATGACAATTATATTTTCTAGAATTTGACACACATTTAATCTAGAAGGTGATTATAATATATGTAATTTTTTTTATAAAATTCACACTTGTGGATAAAAATACAAGTGTGACATGTTGCATGGAATCTACTGGCAAACTTGGGACAAAATTGCTTAATTAGCATGTCTCTAAAATAAAACTACAATTGAATAAGAAAAATAAAGTAAATTTTTTGCCTATACACTGAAAGTGGTAAAAAAAATATAGATGTTATCTATTAGCTAGAGATTTAAAAAATTATTCCCTTTCTGGTAAAGAATGGGTGTAGGGAAGCAAAGGAGCGGAGCAAGTTGATATTGTACTTAATTAAATTATACTACTAATTATGGGTCAATGATTACTTGATGGATCAGTTCACTAATCATATTATTTAATTAAATCAAGCTTAGCACTTGATTTATATTTTTAATTTTTATTTTCCTTTTCTCCTTTCCGTTTTTTTTTTTTTTCTATTTCAAGTTTAGAAGCAACATGACTAGGTTTTGAAGAAAATTGTGTAACATGTATTCCTCCAAATTTATTGGATTTATCCCTAATTTCAGAACTACCAAGTCAAAATATCTTTTCCTACAATGAAGTGTCAAAATTTGACATGAGTTGATAAATGTTTTTTTTTTTCCGTGGAGATAATTACACAAGAAAATGCAAATAAAAAATAAATAATAATTATATCATTCCCCTCACTCATGTCCCTCCATTTATCTCCTTCTCTCTTCAAATTAACTTTCTTAACTGTCTTTTATTCCCTCATTAATTCCGCTAAGAATTTTCATTTATCTCCGCATTAATTACAGTCATTTACTAACAATCCCCGCATTTATATTGTCCTTTTAATAACAATCATTGCATTAATTATATTGTCCTCTAATAACAATCCCCGCATTAATTATACTGACATGATAATACTTTGATTTGATTAAACATTACTTATTGACAAGTTCAAGAACAAAGTTCAAAAAAGTATTTATCATTGTTCTGACAAGTATTTATCATTATATCTGAGAAGTATTTATCATTGTCTTTGACGTACATATGTTTTACTAAAAATTGCAATTATGTTTGAGAAGTATTTATCCATGTAGCATAAAATATTTATGAGGAGGGTTCAAATGCCTCCATGTTTTTGTGCCTCCATCATGCCTCCATCTCTCTCCATCATTTTCAAAGTTCAAACAGTCGATCCGAACCGCTCAACCTAACCTCCATACTAAAATATATTTGGAGACCAAATTTTATATTTTTAGGAATTTTTTTACTATTTTTTTAGATAAGTACAAAAATACTGTTTTTAGATGGTTCAGATTTACTGATGTTATACCTATCTAAAAAAATAGTAAAAAAATTCCTAAAAATATAAAATTTGGTCTCCAAACATATTTTAGTATGGAGGTTAGGTTGAGCAGTTCGAATCGACTGTTTGAACTTTGAAAATGATGGAGAGAGATGGAGGCATGATGGAGGCACAAAAACATGGAGGCATTTGAACCCTTCTCAATATTTATTCATGTAACATAAAACTAGCAGTTTACGAAACGCTTATTAATGATTGAGTGGTCCCCCATAATTTTTTTGGCAGTTTGTGCAGGGTTTTCTACGGAGATTGTTATCAGAATAAAAAATAAATTAGGCAACTAAGCAAGGATTTTTATCAATAAGCAAAAAAATAATACTAAAAGCACCTATTTAAGTGAAGAACATATAAGCCTACAAATAAGAAAAATCTAGTAAACATCCAACTTTTGTAACACATATCATTCAAATTTGTTGGATTAATTTATCCCTAATTTGAGAGCTACGAAAGTCAATATATTTTTGGCTAAACAAAATTGTCAAAAATTGACCATATAAGTTATACCGGCCATTTTTATTAATATCCCAAAAAAATAGATAATTTTAAAAATAACCTCGTTTTTTTTTTTTTTATTAATACCCTAACCGCTTGGAAGCGGAGCGGGCCAATATCAACACCAAACCGCCCATATAGTGGGTGGTCCACTGTTTTTTTTTTTAGACAGAAATTTTTTTTTATTGAAATATTAGAAATGTTGAATATATTTCTTTAAAAATAGATGGAATACAATATAATTTGATTTATTAGAAAGACTGCAACAAATAACCCAGATCAATATTTTTCAGGCCGGATTTTTCGCGGCTGTAAGAAAAATTAATATATCTCTTTATGTGTTATTGGGCAAAAATAAAAATGCTTAGATTCTGAGTTATTGATCCCGGTTCAAAAGTCACTTCTATGTAATCTAGAAAATATTATGATCCTTCTAGGACATTTAATTTATAAAAAGTTGTATCTATTTTTGAAAAAAATAAAAACTTTAAGTTATTTAATAATTGTTATTCAAAAAGAATTTTCAAAATAGATACAACTTTTTATAAATTAAATGTCCTAGAAGGATCATAATATTTTCTAGATTACATAGAAGTGACTTTTGAACCAGTATCAATAACTCGGAATCTAAGCATTTTTATTTTTGTCCAATAACACATAAAGAGATATATTAATTTTTCTTACAGCCGTGAAAAATCCGGCCTCAAACATATTGATCCGGGTTATTTGTTGCAGTATTTCTAATAAATCAAATTATATTGTATTACATCTATTTTTAAAGAAATATATTCAACATTTCTAATATTTCAATACAAAAAATAAAAAAAATAAAAAAATTTCTGTTTAAAAAAAATTCAAAAAAAAAAAAATGAACCGCTCTTGGCTTGGGCGGTCTGGGGTTCCACTGTTTCTTTTTTTTTTAAGTTTGTTTTTTAAACAGAAATTTTTTTATTTTCTGTATTGAAATATTAGAAATGTTGAATATATTTCTTTAAAAATAGATGTAATACAATATAATTTGATTTATTAGAAATACTGCAACAAATAACCCGGATCAATATGTTTGAGGCCGGATTTTTCACGGCTGTAAGAAAAATTAATATATCTCTTTATGTGTTATTGGACAAAAATAAAAATGCTTAGATTCCGAGTTATTGATCCCGGTTCAAAAGTCACTTCTATGTAATCTAGAAAATATTATGATCCTTCTAGGACATTTAATTTATAAAAAGTTGTATCTATTTTTGAAAAAAAATAAAAATTTTAAGTTATTTAATAATTGTTATTCAAAAAGAATTCTCAAAATAAATACAACTTTTTATAAATTAAATGTCCTAGAAGGATCATAATATTTTCTAGATTACATAGAAGTGACTTTTGAACCAGGATCAATAACTCGGAATCTAAGCATTTTTATTTTTGTCCAATAACACATAAAGAGATATATTAATTTTTCTTACAACCGCGAAAAATTCGGCATGAAAAATATTGATCCGGGTTATTTGTTGCAGTCTTTCTAATAAATTAAATTATATTGTATTCCATCTATTTTTAAAGAAATATATTCAACATTTCTAATATTTCAATAAAAAAAATTTATGTTTAAAAAAAAACAGTGGACCGCCCACTATATGGGTGGTTTGGTGTTGATATTGGCCCGCTCCACTTCCAAGCGGTTAGGGCATTAATAAAAAAAAAACGAGGTTATTTTTGAAATTATCTATTTTTTTTGGATATTAATAAAAATGGCCGAAGTTATACAAATGTTTGTTTCCCCCCTTGGTGTTAACACAATTAAATGCAAATATTAAACTAAATTGGGCAAGTATGCAAGGAGGGAATTTTTTATCAACATGAAAAAAAAAGTATTTTCTAATTAAATGAAGAACATATGAGACTAGAAGTAAGAAAAATATTGTAAACTTGTGAAACACATATATACATTCCTCCAAATTTGTTGGATCCATCCCTAATTTGAGAAATACAAAAGTCAAAATTTGGCTAAACAAAATTGTCAAAAATTTGACCATATGATGAGTTGATACAAATGTGGTCATAACACAACAAAATGCAAATATTAGATTAAATTGGGCAGCAAAGCAAAGAGTGATCTTTGTCAACAAGCAAATAATTAATTAAAGTACCTAATTAAAGCATACATATATCATGTACCTTAATGAAAGCAAACAATACCAATCGGGTAAATACATTTCGTACACGATCTTAATTAAGCATGCTTTCGACCTAGTTACCTCAGTAGACTTGAAACGGTCTCTTCAAATATTCGCACCAAAAGAAACCATGTTGCCTCAAAAAAAAAATAATAATAATAACGCGTATATACAAGCACTCTTCCAAAAGTAAACTATAACCGTCCTTCTATATTAATTAAATATGTAAATCAAAACTATGCGCCCATAATATTTCCCCAACTAGCCAATAATATAGTAATAATATATATCTAGGATTAATATAGTTTCTATGAATTTCACATTTTTGAAATATTCTTAAATTATTTGTGGCTAATTTTTGAAGACAATAATTAGCAAGGTTCTAAATAACGATTATAGCGGCATAGCAGGGAGACAAAAAAAAAAGCCTTAATGAATAGCACAGCTATAGCAAAAGCTATTATAAATAGCGTTTGTTTTATTTCAAAAATTATATTTTATATTTCTAACATGTCTCATCAAGAAAAAAAAACATCAAATTGATTAAGAAGTTCTAATATTCATATTGAATCAATACAAAGTTCAAATTATCATTCAAAATATCCCTAATTCAAAAACTAACAATATATTTTATATTCAAAATATACCACTACCATATATTAATGCATGATACAAAATTTAATTGATATAGCGATATAGCTCGCACATGTTCCATAAAGTAAAAAAAAAGCCTATCTGGACATTAAGACCCATTAAAATTGCAAAATTATAAGTCCATGTACCATAGCGGACCGCTATTAGCGCTATAGCGGTTGTAGTTCGATTAGCACAGTTTTATCCCCTAGCTTAGCTTTCTAGGTTCAAAACCGCTATAGCTAGCTATTTAGAACACTGATAATTGGTCAAATGTGTTTTATGCAATAATCAAATATTATTTATAATATCTATGCGTGTATTTACTGATGTTTTTGACAAGATATGTTGAATTTAGAGGCGGAGTTAGATTTCAAGTTACATTAGATCAAACACGCATTGAGATCAATTATATAAAGTATTTATGTAAGTATTGAGATGAATTATTTGGTACCCATAATATTTTACTCTGAATTATATAAAAAAAACATGTATAAACAAATATATTTTAAAAATAAATGGGTTCAGTTTACCTCATTCACTATTATTGAATCCGGCCCCATTAGTTAAAGTTTATTATAGAAAGTGCATATTTTATACTAGATCTAAGTGTGTACTGTGGAGGTAAAAAAAATTAGATTTTAACTTACAAAAAAAATATTGATGATTACCAAAATGTGTGCATTTTAGCTTGGCCAAAATACATAATAATTGTTAGCATTTATGTGTAAATTGATGTAGATGAATGGACATTCTATACAACTGATTGTGCCATGTGTATTTTAAATGTACATTTAATTTGTAGCCACAATCTCTCTGACAGGTTGTTCTTCGTACCAAAATTGATTAAGAAATAGAAACAAAAGTCAAAATCAAAGTGATATAAGATTTCAATTAAATATTAAAACTTAAAATTATCTAGATTTCTCATTAAGATGGTTGTTCATTAAAAACGTTTCTATTTCTAATTCGCTGTATCTTCCTTATTTGATTTCGTTTAATGGATCTCTCATTTAATAATTAATAGTTTAATATAAAGCTTAGTACGTCAATTGTAAAAAAAAAATCACGGTTAAAATCCAATTTGAGTTTTTATTTAAAGCTCATATAAATTAAAAAGAAAAAAAAAACTCATGTTGCATAGTGCGCGCTATTTGCGCTGCACGCTATGCGCTATAGTATCTATAGTTCAAATAGCGTGTTTTGATGCCATAACTTAGCGTTTAAAGTTCAAAAATGTTATAGCGTGCTATTTTTAAATACTGTTTGAGAATTCACATCCCGTGCATTACTCGAAAAGGATATCTTTTACGATTACTTGATCAGGACCGTTCCTTTTAACTTGGCACGAATCCAAAAGCACAATAATACTGCTCTCTGTGCTGACTCGAATCGCAAACCGGGTGAAAGTAAATCTCGGAAAGTGAGAGGAATTTTATATGTCCCTGACAACATAATTAATGCACTGAACTTGTCTATCTTAGTCAACCAAAAGACTATGCCTCTCAATTTAAGATAACTGCTCTCTATTTGAGAGAACTGCTTGTAACCACCTTGAATTAGAATTTTTTTTTTTTTAAGAAAACATAAATAAAAAAACAATATTTTACCAAATCAACTTAATTGTTTTAGTTTTTACTAAAATAATAAGAACCGAAATGTCATTTCGGTCCGAGCTATTTTTACATATTTCGATAAAAAAAATGATGATAATACTTATGAAAACACCTCAGATCATCCTAAATTTTCTTTTTTACTGAAATGACATTTAGGTTTCTATGATTTCTGTGACAACTAAAGCAATCAAGTTTGTTTAGTAAAATATATTTTTTTATTTATGATGTTTATCATGACAAACTTATTTATTTGACTGTAGATTTAAAAAATTGCTTCAAAATTAACAGACTCAAATTTGATTTGTTCGCACAAATGAGAATTTGCAAAATTTAAAATCCGTTAGTCATTTATTTAATTAATGATAAATATTAAAATAATGTTATTGATGTAGTTGTGTTGTAATAGAAATAGTTGTTGTAATCAAGTTTATTAATATAATCTTGGTAGCACCTACCAAATTTAAAAAAAAAAAGATAAATAATAAATAATGACAAGCTGAATTTTGAACCTAGCTACAACCTACCTCACATAAACCCTACTTCTTTTAAACGAGTTGGTATTTAAAAAATTGATTTTAACATTTCTTAAATTAATGACCGAGGATTCCATCATGGCATGTGTATTTCTTAAGATATCAAGTCTTAGTATTTGAAAACTCGTGTATTCTACGCTTTCTCACACAAATTTTTTATTTCCAGAAGAATTCTAACCTATATATTCACTAATTAAAAATGCACCTATGATACAGATCGCTGGTAAACAGCACCAATTTGTTAGTGAAGAGAATTACTTGACAATATATTTTTTTAACCTATTTACAATGAATTTAAAAAAATTGAAAATAAATTTATAGGTATAATAATGGACATTTAGACAGCCCAGCAGTCAAATTCATACGATTCAATTAAGTACTGTTTTATAAGACAGCGAAATTTCAAATAACTTAATGTTTGATGAACATATACAGAATACAATGCTTCATTTTAAATTTAAACTTTCTAAAATTAACAAATAAATGATTGTCAAACCTCTCTGCGTTATCAGAGATAATGATACAGATCTAAACATGTGCTATGCCGTGCTATGAATAAGTTATGTATCGTGTTGTATCGTGTTATGTTATATGATATATTAATTTAGATTTTTTACATACTGTGAACAAATTTAGAAGAATGATCACGGCTATGATCACACATGACGTGTCCAAATATGTTTGATCAAGTTTATTATCTTTTGTCACATTTAATTATATTTTTATAATTTAAGTTAGTTTATTCAAGATTTATCATCCAATCATGATCTAATAATTCTAATTACACATGACTCGTCATGTTGTAATAAGATTTTTCACGTGATGTGCCGTGCTGTGCCAAATTTTCAAAAGATAGTCGTATCATATACAAATAATTTTGACACCAAATACACGAATCACAGTATCGTGTTGTAATGAAAATGTACCGTGATCACGTCGTGATTTTTTTAGATCCTAGAAAATGATCCGTGATAAGGCCCATAGTTTTTTGTTTTTTTTTGTCAAATTTTGACAGCAGACATCAAAAGAAGATAAGCTGGAGATGTCCTGTACTTTGGTCGAACTGGAGCGAAGAACGGATCCTATCGGTCTCTTTTACCCTTTTCTGGAATACCCGTAGGATCTGATTAATTAATTGAAAAGGACCAGGTACATTCTAAGGCCTTGAAAAATTATATATTAAGGAATGTTAAATTTTCAAATTTTATAATTATGTTGCATATTTTGATTCATTTTTAATTTTCTTATTTATTTTGATCTGATTGCTCTTGTATCATTATCTCAGTCTTCGTTTTTTTTTTTTTTTTTTTTTTTAAATATGTGTTTGATATGTTTAAAGTGTCATGTGATTCACAAAACAAAATATTTTTTTAGTTCTTTTGCTGAATTAACGTGTGGTTAATTGCAGTGTTTTAAAATGTGGCTGCATGGACAGCATATGCTTATACAGTGGTCTTTCACATACAGAACCTTATGCAGTCAAGTTCGTGCAGACTTGAAACAAGTCTAAAAATTATTTTGTAGTGGAGAAGATTATAATCTATAACTTTTATAATATAGTAAAGAGCACAAACGACTAGACTAAACAAGTCTTTAGATATAAATTAGTTTTATCTTATATATATTTCTTTAACAAAGCATAGTAAAACCATATATGTACTTCCACATACAAATTCACATGCATGAACAAAACCGCATTTTAAAGCACTGGTTAATTGTGAATTGAAAAAATATAAATGCAATTTTTTAAAAAATGTTTATTGTTAAAAATAAATTTTATTCAATTAATATATATTTTTTGGAACGAAAATTAAAAAGGAAGTAGGATTGAAGTGCAGAAATTTCAAATTTCTATCCTCTTGAGTGCATTACCTCACCAATTGAGCTTAAATTTGAACCGTCAGATTAAATTTCAAATCAATCCGATTCAAATGTATAGTATACTTAAAATTTATTTTAATATATAACGAACGGACTGAATTAAAATTCTAAAGAATGAGATATCTAAGATGATATGATATGATAGGAATTTGGTATTTGTTGGAGCCATCCAAAAATCAATCCACATGCATTTCTAAAAGAAATCTATGGGATTGAGATCCCTTGTTTAGAAAAGCTAGAGCAAGGACAGTTACATGTAAAGCTACTAATTCGGAGTTAATACGCTCTGCAATTTACATAATTGTAAATACTACAATTACTCCGGTACGACCTCCGTAGCTAGCTTGTAATGATGACAAAATAAAACTTTGTAAGCTTCCTTTATAAAACCTCTATAATTTCACTTGTATTCATTAATAAATAATAATTAAATAGAGTAGTGAATTTATAATTAATATATATGAAATAGATTGGTAGAGAAAGAATTTGTAAAATTGGATGGTAACAATATTGACTATAAAACATATAATATTCATCTTTAGTTATCTTTTTGTATATCAATAGAATTTTCTTTTAGAGATTATGAATATAGTTGTTAACTCATTATCATGTCACTTTTATTTCTAAAAAAATAATAAAATAAACAATAGTTGTCACCTTCATCAAACTTACCCATAAAGTTACTCAACACAAATGCAAGAAAAACAATTGTAAAAATGTAGAATTTATTTCCAATCTTATTATATCTTGTATGTGGCATTATTCACTCACTCAATTAACATAGCCACATTACCTTTTTATTTTTTTTTATTTTAACAATTAACATAGTCACATGTAGCACATGCATGTAAATTATGGAACATCATAATAAAAAATGCCACTCATGTTATGTAACATAATTCATCAAAATGTGCATCATAATAAGGCAAATTTTTCTCTATAACGCTCAAGTGGTATAACATGTGTCATGATGAATTTTCAAAACTTGAGATTACATGCTACATTTGGAAATCTCTTAAAAAGTATAAATATGAGATGTACTAAAGGTTGAGCGGTTTGATGGGAAATAAATGTGATATTATTATGGTTTTTTAATTGTTTTAATTTCTTATTGGTCTTAGTATTTTCTTACAAAAGAAACCATAAAAATATCATACTTTTTACTATGTTTTGGTAAAACAACAAGCTTCTTTAAAACTCTGAAAAATTTGCAGGAGAAACAAAATTAAATTTTCATATTCTTATTTCTACCACCCATAAAACATCTCAATTAGCAAATTTCAAATATCAGAATAACAGAAATTGCAGAGCAACGTGTCGAGTGCAACAACAGTACGCCACTTGAGAGAGATTTTTTATTGCTTTGTCCCAAACGAAACAAACACAACCAAAATTACTCAAGTCCCAACAAATTTCCTTCTCTTTATAGAATAAAACATTTATTGACAGAGCTATTTCAGCTTCACACATCACATAATCAATAAAGACAAAGTGTGAAAAGATATACTACCTATGCGCCGCATGAAGACAAATCAGATCCGTCAATATGTTTACCTCCTTTTATATCCAATTAAACCCAAACCCGCCTCATTTTCATTCCCTTCCCTTCCCTTCCATTTCTCTTCTCTCTCTTGCGCCACGCTTCCTCCAACCGTGTCGCCACCTAACCTCATCTCATCTCCCCAAATTTTTTTTAAAAAAAAAAAAAGGAAAGATATATAATAATTCTCTACACGCAAAGTACAGAGCTTTTCTTTCTCCATTTCATTTTCACCTCTGAATAAAGAGAATCTGTGAGAGTGAGGAGAAAGGAAAATGGAGGAGAAGCAATCTTCTTGGATGGCGATAAACAAAAGAGGTTACTTGGATTGGCAACTGGAGCAGTACGAGAAGGAAATGATCATGGGTGGTTATGTGGTTTCTAGCAAACCCAACCCTGATTTGTTGCAAAATTGCGACTTGCCCCCTCCTCTCAAATTCTTCTCCCCGATCGGAGACGATGAGAAGCTCAAGGCGAGGTCTAGTTTTCTTAGCCCCACTGCGTCTCTTCTCTCTCAGATCTCATCGTCTGATCCACCTCTTAGGTACGATTCGTAATTTTGTTGTAATTTCACCTCATTACGTCTCTTTGTAATGAATATTGTTGTTAATTTTACTTTTAGGTGAAATGGATAAGGTTATGTTTTGTCATTTTTCAATTAGTGGAAAATATTTATGTGTTTCAATTGTTCTTTTAATTAATCTTATAAGATGCATTTCAACAAGTCATGATTCTTTAATTCTGCATTTATCTTCTTATAAAGAATCTGCATCTATAAAGCAGAGCAATCACCAAATTAAGAAAATTCATATAAATTAGTGGTTATTACTGAACTTTCACTTAATAGTCTTTTTCAAAAGTACCCATAATTAAGTTCACCTCAAATCAACAATGGCTTCTGGTCAAATTCAAACTCATGGTTGGGGATTAAATTGGTCAAACATCAGTGTTTACTATTTTCACCCAAAATTATTATACAATTTTTTTTTTCCAACTAACTTTTCATTAGTAGTGTATGACTAGAAGTAAAGTAAGATAACATTTTGCTGCTGAAATAATCAACAGTAGCACATGATGGAAACATATATATATATATATATATATATATATATATATATATTTTTGAAAGGATGCACATGGCCAAACGCATTTATCATCATCAGTTAAGAGAATTTTTCCATTTTGACCCAGCCAAATACTATTCAATATACTGTTCTTACTATCAATTTACTTTTTTTACTATGCAAAATATGAGTTACCAATTTCACCTAATTGACCTTGCTTTATTTATTGTAGCACTAAGGAGATAGAATTCGGGCACGATAAAAATTCAGATCAAATTACTGGTCTATTGAGAGCGCTCCAGCTGTCACAAACTCGCGCAAGAGAGGCGGAGAAGGAATTCATGGCAACGACCGAAAGAAACCAACAAATGATGGCAATTTTGCTTGAGGAGTCACTCAGGCTCTCGGCACATAGGCAATGGGTTAGGATGCTTGAGACAGAGAATAATGTGCTCAAAATGAGAAAAGAGGAAGAGAAGAAGACTAAGGGAAACGGAGATGACGTGGCAAATGTTGCTGAGATGGCTACATGGTGCTTGGCTCTTGCGCTTTGTTTGGGCATAGCGGGCGTGGGGCTGGCTTTAGGTAAATGCCTTTTTTGATTCGGGGTTTTGGTCTTGTGTATATATTATGAAATTAGTAGGTTTTTTAGGTAGTATGCTTCTATGGAGAAGTGATATTAGAGGAAGCATTGAGTGTGTTTAAACAATATTTTCTGGGATTATCATGAGTGCTACACAGAAATATTTTCTGGTAATTAGGGGCTGATTGTATATAGTGTATGTTAAAATGAATCAAGAGACCGAAATTGGGTTATGTGGGGAGTTGAATTAGAGAATTTTAGTACTGGTACTTCCATATATTAGTAGACTTCGAGATGTTGTACAGATGTATGTATTTATATTAATACTTTTGCAATTCATTTTCTCAAGATTGCTCCTGAGTTATTTTTATTTCGTAGTTGTCTGATTTCATTACAATTTGGCAAATTGGATTTTCTCGTTTCTAAAATCATTGCATTTTTTCTGTTAAACTAGTTTGAAGAGCTGCTAGTGGATATTTGATTTTTCATAGGTTGTTTCTATTTTATTAGAATTTTTTACTCAAATAATTTCATTGATGTAAAGCAAAACTGATGCTCAGAATTATGAAGTGCCATTAGGTTGTTGCTAGATGAGTGAGGCTATGGTACTGCATAGCACAAATTGATCCGCACTATGGATCAATATATTCATTTTTAAAGTTTAAACAATCAATCCGAACTGTTTAACATGACCTTTGTATGAAAATGTATTACAAAAATTTCAGATGGTTAATTGTAAATGTACTTGCCGAATGTTTACTATATTTTAAATGGTTAGAAAATAACTATTTTTGAATGGTATAGAATCTTTAGATCAAGTAATATTTTATCTAAAAAATAGTAAAGAAATTTTGAAAAATATATAATTTGATCTACATGTGTAATTTAATACGGAGATCATGTTGAATGCTTTAGATCAACTGTTTAGATTTTGAAAATAAAGATATTGATCCATAGTGCGGATCGATATGTGTTATGCATAACCTTAAGCTCACTCTTGCTGTTTTATTACAATTTTGAGATAAAACACTTTCATTGCAGTAAAGCAAAAAGTTGATGATCAAAATTATGATTTGCCATTATATAGTGCTATTTGTTTTAATTACAATTTGGACACAAACAATTTCTTTGCTGTAAAGCATAATTGGTGCCCAAAATTATGAAGAACCATTATTTGGTTCTAAAACCTACAATGTGTGTTTGGATAATGCTTTTTTTGGGTGACGTGGCGCGTGCCTATTGGCCAGTAAGCCAGGGCAATCCAATCCCTCGGCTATATATGTTTGTCATGCCTCTGTCTTGGGACATAAATCTAGTGGGAGAAGAAGGCCTAAATTATGGCCCAAAATAAAATCTCATTTGTAGCCTGCTTGGTAAATTGCATATGGCCCCTTGAAAATCTCCGCACTTTTGCTGTCAAAGGGCTGTTGCACAGAGAGAGAATCCAAAAGCAGTTTAACATATGAATAGGTGAGAAAATTTTAACATCCTGGCAATGAATTAAAAAATATATTAACGCGTATGTTTGCAAAAGCATACATCAATACCACCTAATTTAAAAAGCATGATATATCTGGTACGCCAATAAAAACCATTAATACTTGCAGAAAAAGAAAAGTAGAAACTTGCTTTTAATTTCTGCAGTTTAATTTTTTTTAATATGATGTCCGTATTAATGGAATCTTGGGACCTCCACATTTTTTTGTCAAAAAGAAGAAGAAGAAGAAACTGTACTGAGTTACATTACATGGTTGTTCCGGTTGTTTCAAATGATAATTAAGCTTTAACTGGTAACAAGCTCATCGACATGTTACACATGCGGTAAAATTTTAACTACTGGTAACAAGCTTTAAGCCTTTAACTGCATTTACATTTAGTTGCTTTGAACTTTGCACAGCATACCTGGCAGTTCCAGCGCCGTCGAAAAACAATTGTGGGGTGTGGTTCTTGCTTCCATTTCACCTAACAACACATGCAGCCTCTCCTACCACTGGCACTTACAGCTCAGTCGGCCTTATTTCAATCGGGTCGAGTGTGGGGATATATAACTTAATAAATTTGCAATGCTAAAGTTGCGCATATGCCTGCCCCCTAATCCCTATAAGCTGTAGTAGAAGAATAGAAACAATTCATTTTGCACTTGTCAGGCTAACACGGGACGTACATAAATGTTTGAATATATAAATCATTTTCATGTTTTCTTGTGCAATTAATAATGCCGAGATTAGGGGTTGTCAGTATGAGTACCGGTGGCATGTGAAGCACGTATAGCACTGCGTGGTCAAGCACGAAGCAACAATCTACGGTAATGACTTTTTTCTCTGCCGTCTGTTTTTTCTTAAACCAACTACTCAAAACAATCAAGATAGGTTATTTTAATATTTGCATCATGCCTTTAGATGCTGTAGAGTTTAAACCCATTCCTGATCAGGTGCGCGCTTGTATTGTGTTGTGTGGCTGATTGTACTGGTATTGGGTACTGGCAAGCTTGTGCCACACCTTTTTTTGGTTCTCTGTGCTGTATTTTTTTGGGACTTTCTCTATACCACCAGTAACAGAAATGAAATAAAAATAATATCGAGAAAAATAAACAAAAAATGGTTCAACATGTTAGCCAACTTGCCAATAAAATAAGAGGATATACTTCGAATCAAATGAGACTATGTTTAGATATCTAGGAGATAAGCTTTTTTCCTTCTATTCTTGGCAATAGTAAATGTATCATTAGGCGATGATTGACACTTGTCTTCTATGCACACGTTCAAATGCATAAGCACTTTCCTCATTTTGTGTGTTCAACTCCTTTCAGTTTCAGGTGCGTTTCAAACTTCGAGTAGAAAACTAACAGTAGTGCAGTTATAGCTTTATTTAAAAAAATATATAAATGGTACAAATTTTAGTTCTTGATTTCTTATTGTTTTGAAAATAGAAGTTTAGCTTCTCTCCAGTTTAAGCAAAATGGAGAGAGTGGTCCCTTCTTTTTAAGTTTATTGATTCCTGATCAGGTGATATATATGTAACATTAACACATTTTTTTTGGTTAAAAATCAGCCATTACAACAAGTAAAATCATTGTAATGCAATACTAAGTTTACTAGCCGTATTATTGCATAACTATAAATTAAAATGATCACTCAAATATATAACTCAGCAGAAAAAAATATATTAATGTTTCAATTATTAATCCCCTTCAAAGACATTAAAAAAATAATAAAAATTTTGGGTTTCTCTGACAAGGTATAATTAATTAAGCTGGATACATCCATTCTAAGGGATAAAATGACAGAGAGATGGGTTTAAAGGTACAAGAATCCAATGTGGCAAAGCAAGCTTGAATTGATAAGACAAAATATTTTGGAACCTAACCAATGAGATTGAATCTCTCGCTTTTTGGACCACTATATATATATATGTTATCCATTGAGATTTTGCCATTTGAATGCCCGGCATAAAGAATACTTTGGAGATTTTGTGAAGTAGGGTTTTTTGGTAAAAGGAAATTATGAATTTATTTATTTTTGCACTTAAATTTCTTGTACAGCCGCGAATCTGGTCTACAAAAAAAATTCTCAGAACATATCAGACTACAAGTTCATTTTCTTCAGTTATATATGCTGGTTTGATTAATGTTTTTTTCGTCAAACTTAATAAATCATAATTAATTATATGAGAGAGTGTTAAAATTTCATAAATTAATTAAAGAATTATTTGATTGAATTCTCATTATTAGTTCAAGTCTCAATACAAGGCCTCTAAAGAGCCGTTGGAGAGTTTTCTAATATTACCTTCCTAATTATTTATTAAACACGTACCTTATTTAGCTGATTACATTAGGTATATTAATATATCAAATCAAATATTCAATAAAGAAACGTAGAATTGATACATTTCTATATTTTCAAATGGGTAGACAGGTAGTGCTATACTAAGCGCAACTATTCTGATTTTGCGAGCTAAGAGAATTTTTTTTTTTTTTTGAAAAAGTGGGGATACCACCTGATTTCATTATTAAACGCCCAAGTTCTTTCAAAATTCAAAATATACAAAACCAATAACAACTAAATTGAAAATAGAAACATTTAAGGCAAAATACAACTAAAAACAACTAAGTCAACTAGAGCAATTAAGACGGGAACACTTCAAACCACAACATTTATAGAAAGAGAAAACGTCATCAGGAGAATCAGTGAGGAGACCATCAATAGCCATTCTCGACCCTATCACGCAAATAGTTAGAAAGGTCCGGCTTCTCTAAACCAAGAAAAGCGTCCTCGTCTGAATCCCCCACGAGGCTTTTCCTTTCCTGAGTGCTTGTGTCCGAAAGTATCATTAGAGAACCTGCCTGATTCAAATAAGTTATATCCATAGGTAAATTAGAGTTAATTTAAACTATGAATCATCAAGTCTCACCTTACACCAATAAGAATTTAAAGCTATAATAGCGGATTCTATAGAACTAACATTAGGGACTGATACATGTTGAAAATAGATTCTATTTATGATAAGCAGATTTTGCACTTCACTCTATCTCACTTATTTTTTTTTTATGAAGACTATCTCACTTATTTAATAAGAGAATAAATTAAAGGGAGTTCTTCTCTCACTCATTTAATAAAATATTAGATAAAAGGGGAAGTTTCTGATTTCATTTTGTTCAATTGAGACCGTAGAAATGATGTATTATATTTTTTAATTTGTTTTTCTCCTTTTGGGCTGTGGTAATGTTCCTCAATTATTCAAGGCTAAGTTTTTTTTTTTTTTTCATTTTCTGGATGTATTAATGTATTAATGTACTAATATTTATATTAATGTATTTGTCCTTGTGAGAATTATTTTTTGTAAAGATAGTACTTTATATTGGTTTGTGTATATTTTCCAAAGATTATATTTTTCGTCACAGGTACCAATTAATGTATTTGGTACCAATACATGTAAATATCACATTTTAGGTACCAATATTTTTACTTGTCAAGTATCATCGTTTTGATCTTTAGCACGGACAACGACAATTTTTAAAGTATAATCTACAACAAATTTGCTTATTCAAAGCATTGCATCACTAAAAAGGAAACATAAAAACAAAATGAAGCTCTCAAAATTAGAATAGGTACACTCAGTATAGCATTCTCCTTTTGCTAGCTGTTCCCTCATTTTTTTTTTCATCTTCAGCAGAGATGAAATAACCATAACTGGAATAAAATCTACACGAGGTACTTAAAAGCTGAACCTCAACGAATTAAGTTCTGATGCTTGACCAAAAATTTAGAAATAAGGTAAGACAATTTATAATATCCAAACATACATATTGTTGTAATTTGGTTTCTGTGATGAAATGAATGGCTTTCATAAATTAAATCCCACATATGTACCATGATGATATGGAAAACATGAAATTTTCTTCTGATTTCACTGTTATAATTACTAAATAGTAATTACTGCAATAATTTGTCATTGTCATAAAAGAAAAACTATATGTTACATATTTTGGACTTGTTTAATTAAGTAGTTAATGTTATTCTTTGCATCGATCACCTCATGAATCTCTTACCCTATCTTTCGATGCATAGTCCAATGTAAAAGCATGCCAAGCATTCAACTCTCCTTGCTCTCTCTCTCTCTCTTTCTCTAGCTACTAGCTAGGGGATTGAGTTGCTTACCAGTTGCACTTTCTGGTTTCCTTTTCTGTGTAAATGCTCCACATCGCTGCTGAAGTACTAATGCATCCACGTGCATGGTTTGTACTTCAAGTATGCTTTACAAGGAATATTGCCTAGGAAATGGCACAGAGGGAAAGTTGGAACTTGGAACTTGGAACGGTGAATATAAATATAATTTGAATATCAAGTTATCAGGGCAACATATAGGTGGTATTGCAAATATAACACAGAGACACAGCAATATTAATTGCTTCTGTTTGACAGTATGGCCTAATGTAGATTAATTTAACAAATTCAATTGTTAAGCCAGTGCCTTATGTCAGTAGTTGTGTCTCGCACCAACTGTTCTTAACAACTAACGCAGCATCATAACGTACCGACACGCACACGCACACAGAGATAAACAAACATATCTTCTTTCCTTAATCATAACTTTGTTTATTGATTAAGTAGTAACGATAGACACGAATAGCTCAACGTTCTTTGTCGATTAATTAGGTGGCCGGCGTGGATTACAGGGTTATATTAATTCGAAGCCAAAGAATGATCGACAAATGTGCGGTATGTAGGTCATGGCAACCTCCACCGAGGGAAGAATCGTTTTTCATTTCAAAAAATGAAGTCAAGACCCTTGGAGATCATAAATTTTTGTTGCAACTTTTGGTTTAGTAGATTTCTGTTATTATTCATCTCTAAATTTTTTATCAATTGAAGACTCATGGAGCTGATGAATCTCTTTGAGGGTTCAATAATTATTTCCTATGCATATTCATTTTGCTTGATGCATTCTTTTTATTTTCAAGCATTATTTAAAAGAAGTTTCCCTCCAAAGCACTACAAAATTACCTTTTGCTAAGAATATATATATAGAGTTGGGCTATGGTGCATTGCAATATATAGAGAGGTTTGTGCATTGGACCATAAATCTAAAATTCATAATTCAAATGGCCGATCCAAACCGTTTATCTTGTTTTCCATATTAATATGCTTGGAGACCAAATTTTATATTTTTCTGAATTTCTTTACTATTTATTAAGTATTTTACAAAATTGTTAATCCAACGGTAGCTGCTGATTTTACTGTTTTGTTAAGCCACCGTTGGATCAACAATTTTGTAAAATACTTAATAAATATTAAAAAAATTAAAAAATATATAAAATTTGCTCTCCAAGCACATATTAATATGGAGAACAAGATGAACGGTTTGGATCGGTCATTTGAATTATGAATTTTAGATTTATGGTTCAATGCACAAACCTCTCCATGCATTGCAATGCACCATAGCCCAACTCTCTCTCTCTCTCTATATAATATATATATATTTAATTAAGAAGACACTTGAATTTATTTTTCTTTATCTAGGCACTTTGAAGCTATCTTAAACTAATTAACTATTCTAAACAATGAATGCGTAACCGCATATGTCATCGTATGAATAAGTACTTCAAAAGCTTTTTGATTGGCCACCAATGCAAGATTGCCTAGTGTGGGGTTTTAATTGGGCACTTGTTTAAATGAATTAGTAGCCCCAATACAAAGATTACGTTTTTTATCTTTTCCGTTTCTTGAAATATGCGCTAAAATAATACTAAAATAATGTTGATATTTCAACTTTCACATGGCTAGACATACATGAAAGAGACGATTCACATGGCTAGACATATGAAAGGTAGTATTCCCCGCAGATACTCTCCCATTTTTATAGATTAATTTGTATCCATAGGAGATGTTTGTTTGTGAACTAAAATTAATGAGATTTCTGATTTAAATTATTTATATTTGATTGAAGTCTAAAGTTATACTTTTACTTAAGTTATTCTTTATTTGGTAAGAATTTGGTAGCATAAGGCATGATTTGATATTACAATATTTGTAATATCAATAATATAAAACTATTCTTTGTATTTTTTTTTTCATTTTGATTGAAAAAAATTGTACAAGAAAATGAGTTATGTGCAATTTTACTCTATATCTTAGAGACGAACATTGCATTTTGTGAATCTTGTTTAATTAAATTATATGTATATCAATTTATTTTGTCAAATATATGTTGTGTTGCTGAACAAAAAAAAATTATTTATTTGTAGTACAATTAAAAACAAAATTAATCAGCTTACATATTTTTTTTATTTAGAAAGTTATGATTTTTTTTTTTAAATTGTTGATCTATAATTAACAAAGTTATAAGTTCCTTTATATTTAAATGGAAACAAAATTAATTGCGTATTTACATTCCTTAAAAGTGATTGAAAATAATAAAAAAAATGAAAATTTAGGTCTCCTATCCAAATAAAATTAAACTGCATGTCTAGAGAGGTGGGTTAGTTTAGGCCACCTCTCTAGGCGGTTTAATTTTATTTGACTTAAACATTATATATCCTTTACTAATCAAGTAATAACTATACGGGTCATGTTTAGTTGTGGACTAAACAGTGAAATAAGGATTTTTTTTTTTTAAGGATAGTGGAATAAGGACTTTAGGCCTTACTTATTCCGTCAAAATTGATTTAATTGATTCGGACCCGTATAGTTATTACTTGATCAGTAAAGGCTATTTTTGTTTCAATAATTTAAGGTATAAATAAAGGAAATTCGAGTTTTGCAAAATCTCATTTTCCTTCCAGAAAGGTAATGATATGAAGAAAACTGTACTTCAGATGTAATTATTAACTGTAGGTGTCAATTCAAAGAATTCAATTTGGGGACAAAGCTTTAGGGAACATTTTCCAAATATTCCAAGTTGTAGGGAACACATTTCAAATCTTCTAGGAATATTGTATTGCTTATGTTTGTGAGGTTTAGGAATAGGGGTGTAAACGGATCAGATAATATCCGATTTCGTCCGAATTCGAATCCGGAAATTGATCCGTATCCATATCTGTATCCGTATCTATATTTAAAAAATTATAATGTGATATATATTTTTAAATTGATTTATTAAATTGCATCTTGTACGAAAAATTATTAAATTGTATATAGATATATATTTTGATGAACAATATAACACTATGACATAATTAGTAACTAATATTTTAATAATATAATAGATATTTTGTAACTAACAAGCTAATTGTGAAAAATATCCATATCCGTAACATTTAATATCTGATCCATATCTGTATTATTCGAAACTATCCGTATCCGTATCCATATCCGTATCTGTATCCGAAGAATTATAATTAATACGGATACAGTAAGACCACTATCTGATCCATATCCGACCGTTTACACCCCTATTTAGGATGCATATATAGTGTAGTTTCTTTCTTGTTGGAAGAAGTCGGCATGGTGTATTTAGTTTTGGTTGCAAATTAGGTGTTAGTAGGCAAACAAAGAAACTATTTTTATAATAAATTACATATATATTGCTAAGTCTTGAAGTGTCATATATATAATTATTTTCGACAAAATACATCTTGTTTCTCCTGCATGCATGCATGGCTGGAGTATGGATCACGGCATTAATTGTAACAATTTACTAATTTGGGGACCCCTGAAATGTCATTTTAAAAGTACAACTAGGGTGTACAGGTTTCCATAAATTGTGCTTTGTTTAGAAGTCACCCAACTAAGGTTAGCACTAATCTGTTGTCTCATTGGCCAGCCTTTTCTTAATTAGTCACGCGGAATCATTAGCAAATTTATTATAAGTTATTCAATAATTTGTAAACAAGCCCTCATAACATATATATGTTTATTTTGTCAACATGTTAAGATATAATGGATAGATTTCACCTGGACTTATATTCATACAGGTCAAACGATGCAAAAAATTTCAGCTGTAAGTTTAAATAATTAATAAGGGTGATGTGCACCCATAAATATTTATGTAACATACTAATAAATCGTAGATAATATAGCATGCTTCTTGAGCTATCAACAAAAAAAAAAAAAAACGCGATGGAAAGATAGTGTGTGTGATATGCCTGTGTGTAAAAGCTGTTCAAGCTAGGAAAGCAAATAGGGTCAATGTTTTTAAATACAGTTTAATTTCATACGGTATGTGGTTTTGCGGAAGGCTTTACATGTGCTGATTTTCATGGAGATTTACAAATGTGGATTTTAAAATAAAAATTTGTACGTACGTATACATACATGTGTGCACACAAGTATGCGGTAATATGTGATATCAAACAAATAAGTATGCGGTAATATGGAGACGAATATGTGGTAATCATATGCATTAATAATATGTGGCTGCATACAAAACCGTATATATGGATTGCATAAGGATTCTATGCAGAATCCAACCACACAATCATATGCGGCCACATAAACTGTATTTTACTACACTGGATAGGATAAAGATATATGTATAGAGAGAGTTGGGCTATGGTAAGTTGCAAAGTAAGGTCTTGTTTTACTTCAAGCCTATATTTTATATATTTGAAATTTCAAAGAGACGATTCGAACCGCTCAATATGATTTCCTTATTGAAATGTGTCAGTCCGATTAGTGTTGCCTAATGTCCGACACTAATACCCATAAACAGCCGACACTAATTCCAAGTTCTCCACTAGTGAACGTAGATTGAGTAGCAGTAGATATATAACTTGGCAATATATATAAAAAAAAATAACAATTCTCATTCTAGATTTCTACAACCATGCATATATATGACTAAATTTAAAAAAAATGGAAAAGTAAAATAATAAAATTATAAATATGTCATCAACCATGCATTAAATAGAATATCAATAAAAATTTTAAGTAATTTGAAAATCAATAACTTATTCATTTAGTGATTTTGAAGTTTTATGATTCAGTTTTGACAACCTAATTAATGATCGACGTTTAAAACGTATGAATTAAGTTTGAGAATTTGTATTATCATTTTTCGGATTTCATTGGGACATTGGTGACCCGGTAACTTAATTATTCATTAATCCTTTAAATATACCCTTCTATAGTTCTATCGCAGTTTTCAAATGTTTGACTAGATTAATTAATTATATCTAGTTTTCAAACACATAATTCAATAGCTTTGACTAATTAAACTCGATCATGTGCTCAAATGTTCAAAAGACACTGAAAGTAATTTTCTAGGCATGGAATGAATACAACAAAGTTTGAATTCAAGCGTGCGATCGAGCTTTCCCACGTCAAGTGACCAACTCGGCTATGTATATATATCTTTGTATGTATATGTCAAATATTTAAAAAAAAAAAAAAAAAAGCGGAATAGCTAAGCAAGAAAATTTAAAGAGAACGAGACTTCATTGCTTTTTTTTATTCTGTTATATCGACCTTGATTTGAAGGGGTCGAAACTTGGGACGCAATGACACGCGTCGGCGATCCATATGTAGAGGCTGCTGTCAGGGGAGATGCCATATATCATGCCATCGTGCTCCTCACTTCTAGTTCTTATTTTGAGAAAGCAACCAAGCAATGTCGTCATTTTGAAGTATTTAATTTGGTATAAAAAGAAAGAGACTAGTACCACCAGGTTAATTATTCGTTGAACTACCTATCCTTGCCTCCATTTGCCCACAAAAATGGAGATCAAAAGAACATATTAAACACTAGCTCTCTTTTTATTTTTGGTTTCTTCCAAAGGAATAAATCTATTGGTGCAATACTGGTTTGGTTTTTTGTTAGAAATTGATGGTAATTTAATGATATTATGAATTCTTTATTACCATCTTACAATAAAAAATAAAAAAAAACATCAGCTTTACCTTTCCCATATAAAACGTTCATAATTAATGGTTATTTTTTTTTCCTATTTGAAAGAACTTTCTTTCTAATGTCAAAACACCTAGAACTCTAATATGTGAATAAATATACTAAAAAAATATTTCATTTATTGAATATTTCTTTTCTAAACCAATAGATTCTTATTAATTTCATGTTTTTTGTATTATGTAATTGTCTTTTTAAGAATATAAACTTATATTCTTTATACTAATATTGTGCATGTACGTTGCAATATGAATATATTTTAAGAGAACAAAAAAAAATTTCATAACAAAAAAAATAGACTAACATATTTTCATACAAATGTGTAAAGTTCATTCTTTAATAATATATTAGTTTTTTTTGTTATGTTGCTTAAAAGGGAAACAAGAGAAAACAAAATCATCAAAATAAGTTGAATTATTTGTTTTTATCATATTATGACACCTCCTATTGTCATATTATGGCTCTTGTTATTGTTATACAAGGGTTATCCTCCTCTCCCTCATTTATCTCCGTTCTATTATTAAGCGCGTTGGGTGTCCGATCCGCCAAAGACCATGATTGAAAGATGAAATTTCAAATTTAATTTATGTTCTCCAATCAAATAATTTGTCTTCTTTTGATTAAATACATATTTTTTTACGTGTAGAAGTCTAAATTTAGTTAAAAATATACTCACCACACATATGACTACACAATATGTTACAATTAATATTAAATACACTGTCTTTTAGCGACTTTTTATTAGTTTTCATGTTTTCTTATTTCACATTCTTTGTATAGAATTGAACTTTATTTGTTTCCATTATTATTATTCTTTATTTGTTTCTATACATATCCCTACAACATAATGGAAAAAAATTAAGTCCTCCAAAAAGCGAATCAACTCTCTTTCTATATCACTTAGGGGTGTCAATGGGTACGGTAAGGGTCGGGTGGAAGCATTTTCATACCCATACCCTACCCTTAACCCGTTACAAATTACCTTACCCGTACCTTACCCTTACCCGTTATAGTTGTCGGATAACGAGACGGTAGCGGCTAAATAACGGTTAATACTTGAAATATATTTAGAACTAAACTGAAAACATCTTTGCATCATTTATGTTCAGTACTGGTTGGTACCAGAGGAAAAACCTTAAACAACCAATAAAATAAAATAAAAAAACAAAAAAACATCATAATTCATAAAGAGACAAAAACAACCAAACCAAAAACTCAAACAGGAAGTTGAATAGCGCCTATAAAGACTAGGGCCTCTCGTACCAGTGATATGTTGCCCCTGATTTTTCTAAAAACCCACTGTAGTTTATTGAAATTATAACTTACCCTTTTGCCGCTAGGCTAATACTGGTAAGTGGTAATCCAATTTTTCAAATACTGACGTTGCATACTTGCATTTTTTGCAAATACAAGTATCATAGAAATACTAACAACTATATATAAATGGAAATTTTCAAAAATATATATATATTGAAATATACAGAAGATTTCATTCTTACGTATTATCATGATCTATGCCATCTTGCTTGGCAATGTCAAAATCCTTTTTTTTTTTTGTTGAAGAAAGTCAGAATTTTTTGTAGATGTCATCTTTCTAGTAAACTTTAAGGGAGGTATTGCTTTGTGCTAGGAGAGATAATATCTTTTTTCTAAACTGTTAAGAAATATTGGTGTAACAGTAGACTGTTAAACTTATTGTAAATTTGGAATTACTAGAAAGCATGGAATGCTTTAATGATTAATTATGTTTAACTTTGTTTTCAAGATAAAGAGTTGGCAGTTGGACTGTTGGAGGATAATAAATCAATGCTAATTAAGAATTTAAGATATATAATATATATAATTACCCAATCAGGTAACGAGTATGAAATAGGCTTTACCTGTACCCTTAACCATTTTGATAACAGGAAAAAATCTTTACCCGTACTCGTACCTGATAAGTTTACGAAAAAATAATCTTACCCATACCCGTCTTATCGGATATAGTACGGGTCTGGTAAACAGATAAAAGGGTGCCATTGACACCCCTAATATCACTTGGTAAGCAAATTAAGTTATATTAAAGGGGTCTTGATTGAAAATCTAGCAATGCAATAAAATAATCTAAAGAAAATGATAGAATTTACTATAGTTTCACTAATCTTATTTTGACAACAATTTATGTTCATATTTATTAAGTTAGTTTTAATAACCAATACTTGTTTGATATAAATAAATAAGAATATGTTTTTCACCATCAGTTGAATGAAGAAATAAAACAATTATTTGTTCCTTCTTCAAATTTAGTATACATGGATTATTTGTGTTGCAAATAATCCTACAAAAAAAATTGTGTATGCTATCTTCTACTCCTATTTATTATTTATCTATATGTTCAATCTTATAATATAACTCCGTTGCAACGCACAGTAACTATACTAGTATGCATTTATGTACCAAAAATATAGAATATAATCATATTTAAGTTACTTAAATTAGATAATTAAATGACAAATAATATTTCTTAAATTATATAAAAACGGAAAGAAATGAAAACATAACCAATCAAATCAAAAATTTCTTAAATAACATTTAAAAAAGAGAAAGAAATCATGCCCAGTAAAAAAATCGAGTATCTGATAATCAAATAAAGAGTTTTGGAAAGTATATTATCACATTGAGAGTGCTGGAGAGGCATCAACGAGTACGTGAGTACGTGTGGGTAGTACGTGTCTAAATAAATTTAAACTTCTATACATAAAAAAAATTAAAAGATGTCATAGAATCAAAATAATACAGGGTATTTGATTGAAAAATTGATATTTAATCTAAAATTTATCTTTTAATCACAATCGTTAGAGGATCAGGACATTTACATGCTTAATACAAGAAAAGTAATAAGAGATGAGACATATCAATACGTGTGAAATGCATTCTATTTGAAATTGATTAAAAAAAAATTATTCATCAGTAGTGTTATGCATTTTTACTTGTGTCATATTAAGGTAGGACAGCAAAAATGCAAAACACAACCCATAAAATGGAGATCTTCTTTTGAAATACAAAATGGAGAAATGGATGGACCATTAGGGCAAAAGCAACAGCTGCCTCTTTCTATTTGTGTACATAAAATAAAAGGGTACTGATTGAATTAGAAACCTTGAAGCACCAAATTCAGAAAGACTTCTTTCCTCCATTCTCTCTTTCTCTCTTTTTCTCTCTCTCTCTCTCTCTCTCTCTCTGTCTCTCTCCTCTCTCTCCACCCTCTCACCCCAGTCACAAATTAGAAATCAAGAGATCTAGAAGAAGAAAAATAAAGAGAAGGAAAATATGGGGAGGGGGAAGATAGTGATCAGGAGGATCGACAACTCGACTAGTCGTCAGGTAACTTTCTCGAAGCGCCGCAGTGGATTGTTCAAGAAGGCCAAGGAATTGGCCATCCTTTGTGATGCTGAAGTTGGTCTTGTCGTCTTCTCCAGCACCGGCCGCCTCTATGAATATACCAGCTCCAGGTTTGTGTCTGTTTGTCAGTATATGAGAACTAATGAAATTACTTAGAACATGTTCACTTCATTTGATCAATAGCTTGGCATCACCTTTGCCATCTTGAACAGATTGGTTATGAATTTTTATTTTCTTGATTTAGGTGTCATTTACAAGTATTTGTTTCAGTATTTGACAGTATACAGGTGCAACCTCCAGGTATATATCCCACTTCTTATAGATCTCCTTTTGATCTCTCTCAATCCTTTTTTTAAGGTTTGATCTTGACGATTGTTTTTGTTTCCAAACCTTAATTTCATGTCCAGTTATACTTATTCAATAATTAGATCCTACTATACCTATGCAAATAGTAAGCATTTAATTGTCAATCATTATTTTTCTTTTTATGTCCCTCGTGATAAAAATCCTACTATCAGAGGATTTTTATCAGTTCTTTTCCTAATTATTTAATTTTCTTCTATTTTTCTCTAGGGCTCTATTTTAGTTTGAGTTATAGACTAACAGTCTTTCCCAAGAAGCCTACTTTAGTAATTCCACCAGTAAATATATATATTTTTTATTTCTTTTTCATTATCTGTCATTGCTATATATATATATATACTAGTATCATACCCGTGCGCTGCAACAATGACATATTATAAAGAAAAAATATATCAACGAAAATAAAAATTATTCAAAAATTAAGACACATGCATGTTAATAGAAAATTTATATGATTTTGTATTTTTAATTAATTTTAATCGTGATCTCTCATAATAATTTGATGTTGGGGTGATTCTTTATTTGTATGTAGCAATGATATCAAATAATAACTCGATTTGAATCTAATATCAAATATCGTACAATAATTGAATATCGACATATAATATGATATCAAAAAACATAAATAAAAAGTGTTATCGTGTATATGTATAGGACACACACATACACATATTATAAGAGAAATATATATTCACACACATGTTCCAATTTATATTTTTCTTCTTCTTTGTTTTCAATTTAGAATACACACACACACATATTGATATATTCTATATTGATAATGTATTCTAAATTGCCAACAACAATATGTATAGAAACAAAGAAAGAAAAATAAGGAAATAAAAAAATTATTTTCATTGTGATTCGTATAGAAACGAAGAAGTAAATAAACAAATAAATAAGAAAATGGAAGGTGTTGTCGAGAAATAAGGAAACAGATAAATATATTACTAAATTTCAAAGTCTCTTAAATTTTAATTGTAACGCCATTGTGTGGCAACACATGTGGTGAATATGTTTTTAACTAAATTTAGACTTATATATATATATAACGAATGCATTTAATCAAAAGAAGACAAATTATGTAATTGGAGGGCTGAGATCAAATCCGAAGTTTCATCTTTCAATCGTAGCCGTTGGCAGATCGGACACCCAACGTGCTTAATAATAGAATGGAGATAAGAATACTAGTATTATACCCGTGCATTGCAACGGGGACATATTATAAAAAACAAATATATCAATGAAAATAATAATTATCTAAAAATTAAAACACATGTTAGTAGAAAATTTATATGATTATGTATTTTTTAATTAACTTTAATCGTGATCTCTGGTAACAATTTGATGATGTGATGATTTTTTATTTTTAAGTACCAATGATATCAAATAATAGCTCGATTCGAATTTAATATCAAATATCATACAACAATTCAATATCAACATATAATATGATATCAAAAAACATAAATAAAAAGTGTTATCGTGTGTATGTATAGAATACACACACACACACACACACACACACACATATTATAAGAAAAATATATATTCACACACACGTTCTAATTTATATTCTTCTTTGTTTTCAATTTAGAGCACACACATTGATATATTATATATCAGAAATATATTCTAAATTGCCCACACCAATATGTATAGAAACAAAGAAAGAGAAATAAGGAAATAAAAAAAAATGATTTCCATTGTGATCCGTATAGAAACGAAGAAGTAAGGAAACAATAAATAAGAAAAATGGAATGTGTAGTCTTTTCAATAATTGAAGATGAGAAATATGGAAAAAAAAACAGATAAATATATCGCTAAATTTCAGAATTTATTCAATTTTAATTATAACGTATCGTGTGGCAGCATATGTGATGGATATGTTTTTAACTAAATTTAAACTTTTATACATAAAACAGATGCATTTAATCAAAAGAAGACAAAATATGTAATTGGAGAGCTGAGATCAAATCCGAAGTTTCATCTCTCAATCGTAACCGTTGGCGGATCGGACACCCAATGTGCTTAATAATATAATAATAGAGAAAGAGATATCAACCGAACATAATTGTTGTCATATTACATCTCTTACCAGCATCGATTCATTTACTCTAATCCAACATTTCTTTCCGTAAGTACTTCCATCACATAAAAAAATATCGACACTTGGGCACTGTGTTGATCATATCTGATACTTGAAAATTAATGTTTTTTTTTGTTTAATGGGTTTGCTTTGGATTCCTGTACTTCTGTCTACCCTTTTGTAGGTTGTCACTGATCTATCAGTCAGCCTTTTGAATTTTCCATTACTTGTATTTTATGAAACTGTACCTGCTAAAATATTTTGTCAGGATCTTGCATTAATAAGATCCAGATCTAGTTTAGGGTTACATAAATTAGTAATACATTCTTTATTTATTTGATTATTTCCATTTTCTCCCTTTTGTTTGATACCAGGTCTAATAATGGGGTACCTTACTTTTCAATAAAAAGGTCATGTCAGAAGCCAGATATAATAGCCATTTTATTAACTATATTCTCTGTTGTTACTGGCAGCATGAAAAATGTTATAGAAAGATATGGCAAAGCAAAAGAACAGCATCAACAAGTCGCGATGAATCCTAACTCTGAACTTATGGTATGTGAAATTCCATTACTTGAACATTCATTTGTTTTGTTTCTTTGCTTAAATTACTTTTCATTACTAGCAACGAAATGTTACTGAATATTGTTCAAGTTTTCTAAATTATATTTGGGAGGTGAACATACTTAAGAAAGTGAATATATCAATTTTTTATTCATTATTTCCCTCAATATCAAATTTCAAAGAAAAAGAACAGCATGCACAACAAAGAATACATACAACCTTTTTTTTTTTTTTTTAAATAATCTGACCGAACCATCAAGATTTAGAAACAAGCCTAGGTACCTCCTCCATTTCCTCCACCTGACCTTGCTGAGCTGAAACCACCCCCATAGTGACCTGATCCGACAAGCCATTAGTATCATAAGGCAAAATCAAAGTGAGGTTAAAAAATGAATCATTATTTTTTGCTTTTAGAGATTTTGTAGATGATCTAGTCCCTAAAACATAATTTATTTCTCTCAAGCAATATTGTCTACAAAGTTTCTATTCTAAATAATTTTACCAACAATTAATCTATCATTTAAGGAAATGTAAGCTTCAATTAATCAATTAAATCTAGATCCATTATAGGAAGCAATCCATTGCCATGTATAAGAAATAACATAACAAGTTACAAGAGTTAATTAGGAGATTTACACCTTGTTTAAATGGAGAGTAGAGGAGGAGAGAGTGAAGAATAGAATGGAATGGAATGGAAAAAGAGATTAACATATTTAACTTCTTCATCTTTGAATGATTAATGAGAGAAAATAAATTTAATTTTTCTTTCCGTCATAATTCTTGTTTGGTTAATTAAAATTTGGAAGGTTAATGACAAATTCAGTGAGTGTTGCATGATTGTGACAAAGAAACTTGAAATAAATTATACAAGATATAAGGTTGGGCATTTGTGTCATATTTTCTCTGAATAATATTTGCTCAAAATTTCTTTGCATGTGTTATACTCTAAATCGGGAGAGAAATTGATTCTATTGATTATAATCGTGCAAGATTAAATATTTTCCCTTATGTACCCTTCACCTCAAACATAATTTTATCAATCAAACACAATTTCAAGAAAAAAAAATTTCTTTTCTTTCCGTTCCCTCCCTTCCTCTACTCTCCATCCAAACAAGATGTTAGGGTAACCACAAAAAGACAACCAACATCACCCTGCTAGCTAGCCTCTCTTAGACAAATTGACTTTGGTCAAAATTCTATTGTGACTAACTACAAATCTTTTTTTCATTATTCAAAGGGATATTTGTTTTCATCCAGATAGTGTCTTTTTTTGAGAACCAGGTAGGAGCTACCAGAATTACATAATTATGATTTGGTACTCTTTCACACTTTTAACCAATTATATAAAGAGTGTACATAAATTGTTTATGTTGATGTCCATCTCCACATAATTTGATCGTGTAGATTGTCTATGGAATTCTATTGGGTTTTCAAATAAATAAAAAATAAAAAGATTGTCTATGGAATTAAAATAAGTGAAAATAAGCAGACAAGTCATTCAATTTCTGAATAGCCTTGCCAATAAGCTGTCTTTTAAAATGAATACACAAGTGTTTGTGAGCAAGAGCCTCAGCCAAGTATTTTTAGGGTTTGAAAAAGTTGAAACTATACAACTTGTCGGAAGTGTTTTAAAACATATCTCTAACATATTCTGTGTATTTCTTCTAGATTTTTGTTCCATTTTGAATATTCCATTAGATGTAGTTCATCCTTCCATAAGCTTCGATTAGCTACAATACCATAGATATTGGTTGTTTGCATCATCCCATTATTACATGACAAGAAGAGAAGTACATATTTCATCTTCCCAATTGATTATATATACTTCACCACAGCATTGATCTAATTCACTTTCTGTGTGTGTGTGTGTGTGTGTCTGTTGAATTGAGACTGATACCGTTTAGCTATACACAGTCACATTTGATCACCTTTTAACTTATCTCCAGCTTGACTTGAAACAAAACATATACTTCAATGTTTGGTGAGTTAGTGTGTATCTGAAAATGTATACAATAATGAACCTGGGCCTAATCACACCTGTTGCAATGTATAATTTTAATTAGGGATTAATTTAAGAAAAGAGAGATACCAAGAGAAAAATTAGCTAGCCTTAGAGAAAGGGTAGGGAACTGGAACAAAACAAATAATTTGTTAAAAATGAACCAAATTATTGCTGATTTGCAAATATCATGATTCTTAAAAAAAAAACGGGGGGGGGGGGGGGGGGGGGGGTGCAAACTTGAGGTAGAGAGTTACACCCCATGTAAGCTCAAATTTTAAGTATTGGATTGAAGAACTTCTAAAATAAACAATCTATTGAAGTATAACAAGGTTTTTGAATGTGCTTATTTGTGTTTTTTAGATTCAAAAAAGTTAATTAAGTTTAAATCTTAGTATCTAGAGAATTTTTAAACTTAAAAAATAAAGTTCAAATAAAATTTAAAATTGAAAAGTAAATTTATTAAGTATGTTCATATGTATAGATAGCCTAACAATCAAGTTTTTTATTCATCAAAAACCTTTAATTTTAAATTATTGAAATTTCAAGTCACTTGATGTATGGTAAAACAAACATCAATTCTGTTTTTTTTTTTTTATTAAACATGATATATGCATAATGTAGATCATGTCTATAATATTGGATTTTAAATTTAGATTTTATATTTAAAATTATCAAAATTGTCAAAATAAAAATTATCAAGTGAACTTCCTCATTAGTGGAATTCTGCCACTTCTCTCTTTTTAATTTTAACCAGAAAAAGGCCATCAATTCTCACTCTTCTTCTTGATAATTTATATTCATTAGCAAAAGAATCTTACTACGTGGGTCTTCGCGGTGGGTGTTGCTCGTTCCAGTGGTTATAGCTGCTCGGGATCCCCTCATAGGCTGAGGCAGGGGTACGCTCAGTAGTGAAATGAAAAGAAGATCGCAATTGAATTCCTCCATCTCTCCAGTCAGTTGATTTCCTATTGAACGAATAATTAATAGATGCTTTTAAAACAAACAAAAAATACTCAGTTTTATTCAGATTTGACAACCATGACTGTTTGTTTTGTTCTTTCCTAAATAATTTAGAAAGAAAAGAAATTACAGTACTATTCTGACCTTCACCAGTCTTGCATCGCTCACAACTCTGGGATAATTAATCCTTTTTTTTAGAAAACAGGACAATTTTTTAGATTTGATAGTTCTTCTATATATCTACTCTATAAGTAGTTTTTACATGCGGTACATGAAAATAAAAATATATAAGATCAGATATATGTATGTAGTCTGTTACCGTGTTCAAAATATCATGCAGTTACATATATGCAGCCATATATATAGTGTTGTCCATGCGCACTCATAATGGACGCATATGCAGACAACTGGAAGTTGATTAGGATTTATGTTAGAAGTACTCTTTCTGTGCACCCATATAAATTCACTCATTTTGCATTTCTAGGGTTTCGTTATATAAAAATTCATGATTTTTTATGTAAAATTTTATCATGAATTTTATTTCATCAAAATAGTTGTCCATTACTAGTAACTTTCAAGAAATTGGGATTTTCGGTATTATTCTCACCCAATTTTCAAGGAATTAATATGGTAAATTTGTTACACATATTCAAAAACTATTTCAGGTCCAACAATAGATCATTTTAAAATATATAAACAAAACTGTATTTTAAAACATTGACTCCAACAGATATAAAAAACAGGGTGATGTAATGCTTTTGCAATTTTAATTTTATGGCTACATTACAAATTTAATTAGGATCATAATATTGTAGCGTCTCATATATTACAATCATGAATTAAGGAGTACAAATCTGGAGACTTCACAGATAATAATAGGCCTATTTTCCGGGGAGATAAGAACCTCTTGTGGTCCATGTCTGATTAAAACTAAACATTTGTATAATTTGTATAATAATAGGCCTATTTTCTGGCGACAACTTGTGGTCCATTTGTATAATTTGGTACAATTTGTGGTCTCTCTCTATACATATAAAATGAGAATATGAACATACAATTATCGGTCCATTTGTATAATGGGAAATTGCTTTAGGTTTTTATCGCTTGGTCTTCCCTGCCCAATATTATGGGCTTTATGGGCTTACCAAGGCCCATCACAGTATTACTCAATTTTTAAGACCAAATTTTAGTATCATCTACTTCTACCCACTTGTGCCTCCACATGTCAAGCACTCGCGTGTCCGTCATACGTGTCGTTGTAGTGTCATGCATGCACTGCGGATTACAAGTTACATGTCATCACAAAATGTATGAAATTTGGGTACCAAAGTTAATTCACTTACAATTCCCCCGAAGTTTCAATAATTACTGGTCATTGAATTCCCATTTTGTTTGACAGCAAACACTAAATTTCGCCTTATAAAAGATATAGGCCATATTTCTGATTTCATTTGATCGGATCCCTAGTACATAAAGGTTTCTTAGGTATAATCTCTGCTATATTTGTTGTTTAAAAGAAGATTTGAATCTACAGAAAGTTGAATTATACTGACCATATCTTGGGAGTTGTGAAACTATAAAATTTCCATAGAAATCAAAGATTAATATTCCTTTTTTGTTCAAACCAAACATAGAGAGAATGATATTTCTTTGTTTGACAAAAGAGAATGATATTCTTTTTTGCCGTAATATGTAAACTGAATAAAAGCATGTGAAAATATTAAATTCAGTTGTTCCCTACCCTTTAACCTTAATAAGTCCATTTCTTATTCACTGCTCAGCCAATTTACAATCACCTGACATCCTCTTTTGGGTGCCAGTACCACAAAAAAAAAAAAAAAGGCACATGGAACAAAAGAGCATAACATACGTAAAATATATAACCGGCAGTAAAAATAATGAATTTACACCCTCTTGTTTAGAATAGTACATGTAAATAAATGACAAAGTGGAAGAAATAAAGCAAGAAAAAAATAATTATTCAATTTTTTTTTGAAACAAATGCACATATTCACAATAACAACATCATTTGGACTCAAGCTCAGTTTGCTATTGCCTCAGCTAACTAACTAGTATACTCAAACTGCCAAATTTCAAACGATAGTACAGAAATTATACCCTAACAGAAGACTCCAGGGGCATTTTTGTTTAAAAATGACCAATTTGACATACTGTTTGCTTGTATGGCTTACACTAAAGGTTTAACTACAATAGATCTTGAACTCACATGGTACAATGTCAGGTCCCTTTGACATTTTTATCACAAATGAATTCTTTAAGCTTCTGTTGGTAAAATACCGGACATTTATATGGTTTCTTCATAAAGAACATTAATACTACCTTGTCTGACCTCAAATGGTATTTTGTGGTATTATGTGGCCAAATACTGGTACTATACAAGGTATAAAAACCCGTTCTCATAGATCTTTCTCAGGCTATATTTAACTAGTGGAGATAACAAATTTAAATAAACCTGTATAAAGTACAAACATATTCAATTTTGTGTGCAGTTCTGGCAAAGGGAGGCAGCAAGCTTGAGACAACAACTGCGAACTTTGCAAGAAAATCATAGGTACTTCATCAAACCTATTCAAAAAATATATATATGTTAGTGAGTCAAATATTTAGCAATAATCGGTTGTATGTATACAGCTAATAATGACCAAACAAAATGCATATGCTTATTAATTGGCAAAAGGATATACTTGTGATACATAAATTATGTTCTACAAAATGGTAAACAGGCAATTGATGGGACAGGAGTTGTCTGGGCTTGGTTTAAAAGAGCTTCAAAACCTAGAAAGCCAGCTGGAAATAAGCATGCATGCTGTGCGCGCCAAAAAGGTCATTCCAATAATTCTTTTAACCATAAAACTCTTCAACCTTTAAGCCCTATGATAACTCTTTTAATAGTATTACATCTGTTGAGTAAGTTATTAACTAAAGATTTCTTTATTATAACAGGACAATCTTCTGATTAATGAGATCCAGGAGCTAAATAGGAAGGTTGAAAAATCTACAGCTTATTTATTTTCTAAATATGTTAAAAATTTCCATTTAAGTTTAATTAAAGGATTGCTTATTTAGCCATAACCAGCCCAACCAAGCTTTACTTAAAATACTCAATTGGGTTTTAGTTTACCCTTTCATGCATCTAACACCCTAACTCTAAACCAACTTTAGCACAACTTAAGAACCCCAAGTCTACACTTATGCCTAAATTTATATCTAAATTATTGAGCTAAGCTTCCACAAGCAATAAGTTACAAACTTACAATATTATAGAAAAACCTAAAAAGACCAAAAGCACACAAAAATTATTATTCCGCATATAAGATATCTCTAAAATTTAAATCAGTGCACTGATCTAATGGGCCGAATTTAACAGGGGAGCTTAATACAACAGGAGAATGCCGACCTCTATAAAAAATTGAACCTAGTTCGCCAAGAAAACATGGATCTCTACAAGAAGGTGAACAGACACCATGCTCCATAGAATCGGTGATTTCAGTATAAGGTACCAGTAGAACTTATGGTGCTGGTACCCAAGACAAGTGGTGTGCAAATTTTTATGTCTTCCATTTTTTTTTTGTCAGCTGAAAGCAGCAGGAGGAATTGGGGTCCAGAAACAAAGTTCAGACCAAAACATCTCTGATGGTGGTTACAGAATAACAAACAGTGGTGATGCAAGCGTACCAGTCCATCTCGAACTAAGCACTGGACAGAACACAGGCGACGATGCCCCAACTTTAGGGTAATTGTTATTATTCAGTATTCACTTTTGTTATATAAGTATATTGATTGGTAACCAATACAAAAATGGTTACAGCAAGTGATTTTCTATGCATACTAAATTTTACATTTTTCAGAATTTTTTTACTATTATTTTATATAGGTATAAAATCACTACGTTTGAATGGTCTGAAATTTTTAGATCAAGTAATTTTCTACCTAGCTAAAAAGAAAAATTAAAAATGTAATATTTGATCTACAAGTACATTTTCGTATGGAGATCACGTTGAATGGTTCAGATCAATTGTTTAAACTTTAAAAATAAAGATATCGATCCATAGTACGGACTAATCTGCGTTATGCATAGTATCACAGTTTCACTCTTTTTTATCTTAACTCAATTTTTCTACCAAAATTAGCATTCAATGAGTGATAACTAAAACAAATATCTTTGCCCCTTCTTTTCATTAACTTCAACAGGCTTCAACTGAACTGAGGCAGCGAAGTGTGAAGTTGTCAGAATGTCAAGTGACCTCTCTATTATTCATTAGAACATTAAGTCCAAATTTTTGGATTTCGAACTGTAAAGCGTGCTTTGACAATTTAATTTGTAATAGTTAGACAACAAAACTAAAAGGCACTAAGAAATAATATATGTTTCTACGATAATTCTCCACTACTGTGTTGTGACAGGCTTTTTCTTTCTTCCTTTTTTTTACTTTTTGATATGATATGTTGTCTGCATTTCTGGGCCCAGTAGAACCTGATACTCATGCTATAGCAAAAAATCACAATATCGGTCATGGCCTAGTAAACTATAAATTTGTGATTATCTTATGGTAGCGAGATAATTATTTTTCTTCTCACCAAGTAAACCATTGTTGAACTTTTCCGAGGACCAATATGTGAAACAAGCTAATAACAAAGTATTGGTACAAATATACTTGTAAATAAATTATATATTTGGGATCCATATTCTTTTTATAAATAAATAAAATTTCAACTGTATGTTGATAGGCCTAAATTATATACATATTCGATCTAAGTTTTATCACGAAATAACACTAAATATCTTGTATTTTGAATATAAAGTGAATAGATTACACCTATGATCAAGTTACTGCGTTTGCTTGGTTTTAACTTACAGGAAATGAAGAAAAATGAAGAAAAACCGAAGAAAAATGCCCACTGCGAACACACGGTTTGGAATATGGCCAAAATAAGTACTTAGATGGATTTCTGAACGCGCGCCAATTTTAAAAAGGTATAATAAGCTATACATCAAAATCCGTGCAAAACCGAAGAAAAATGCCTACTGCGAACACACAGTTTGGAATATGGCCAAAATAAGTACTTAGATAGATTTCTGGACGCGCGCCAATTTTAAAAAGGTATAATAAGCTATACATCAAAATCCATGCAAAACCGAAGAAAAATGCCTACTGCGAACACACGGTTTGGAATATGGCCAAAATAAGTACTTAGATGAATTTCTGGACGCGCGCCAATTTTAAAAAGGTATAATAAGCTATACATCAAAATCCGTGCGGATGCACGGATCTCGATGCAGCTGCACTCTGGTCGCACAGGAAAAGTCCAAGCCTAGTGCGGATCCCAGTGCGGATTGTGAGGACGCAGTGCGGATCCCAGTGCGGATTGTGAGGACGCAGTGCGGATCCCAGCGCGGATGATACTGTAGCAATGCGGATCCCAGTGCGGATGGTACTGTAGCAATGCGGATTGCAGTGCGGACGCACTGTAGCAGTCAGCCAAAAATAGAGTCTGAACTTAAAACGGTCATAACTTTTGACTTGTAACTCCGATTAAGGCTTATGACCACTTTTTGGAAAGCTAGCGAGAAGATCTACAACAAGAGAAACTAAAAACTAAAATTTTTCTCAGTGCGGATCAGCCCACCCGCAGTGCGGCCCGAAGAACCCGCACTGGACCCACAGAAAGCCAAAATTGCACGTTTTTGACAGTTTTTCTATTTTTGGTGCATCATGGACGCGTTTTGACAGCCACATGTGGACAAGACAATCCTGAAAAACAATCCAAATATAACACCCACTAACTCCACTCCCTAGGCTCTTAATTGGACATGATCCTTGGCTATAAAAGAGGGGATCTCTTCTCATCCCATCCATCATCTCTTCACATCCCTCTCTATCTCATCTCTCTATCTCTTCCCATTCATCATCCCTCATTCTTTCATTCTCTCTCTACACACACACACAATACTTAGCGATAAATTCTGGAGAAATGAAAGCTTTCAAGCAAGGAGAAGAAGGGTTTCCTGAGCAAGAAGTTGGCAAGATTGAGGGCTTTGATCAAATAAATGGTGTAATCATTTCTTTATTTCATTTCTTCTTACTTTTGCCAATTTTTGTAATAGATCTCTCCATGAGGGAGTAGATCTCTCTCTAGGGGTTTAGGTCAATGCATTAACTTGTTTAATTCTATTTTATTCGGTTATTTGTTTTTATTATGATTGTTTTATGGGATTTGATGTTAATTTCTGTGATTTAATGATTTGTGTTAATTACATAATTAGTACTTGAATTGTAGTATCCCGTTTTGGATTCGAAAGAACCAAAATTGATTGTGATCAATAGGATAGTACCAAATTATGAATGCAAATATCCTAGGTTTAGATTAAGATTGTAACCAATTTAATGTAAGCCGGAACTACAGAAATTAAGGTTAGGAACTTGGTGAAGAACCTAACCGTGAAGTCAAACCCTAATTAGGACATCTCAATTCGAATCAGGTATTGGTATGATGAACTTAATCGTGAAGTATCAATATTTGAGGAGAGGAGAGACTAACAAGAGCTTATAGGTCTAGGTAGCTAGGGTGGGGGACTTTATTGAGAAGTTCGAGTTACCTAGGCACGTTATTAATTTACGAAAGTAACCATTAATAATATATTAGGTTAGAAACCTCGTCAAATCATACATGAATTCAAACAAATACCGAGTAAATAGAGTTAGCAAGGGATTGTAGACCAAAGACCCCTAGATCTCTAAATCTTGAAAGCAAATCAATTCCTTTCTTTTACTTTTATTTACAATTATTGTTTCAAACTCCTTTCTTTTGGATATTGAACCCAACCTTAGGAATTGTTAGAACAAACCCCCCAATTTACTTTTATTGCACTTTACTTTATTTTATTTTCTGAAATTTATTACTAAAGTTTGAACTAAGTTTTTATCGTACTCCCTATGAATCGATATCTAAAATACTACTTTGATAGAATTGTGCACTTGCAATTTAACTCAAACGCGTGTTAAAGGTTTAAAAGGTACATCTTATTATACTGAAACTTTGTGCATACGCTTTTGCGCGCATCATATGTGCAAAAGATAATCACTAACATAAATTGTGAAATAAAATGATCCAACAAGCAAGTTACCAAAAAATGAACCAACTGTTACTACAAAAGCAATTTTATTGTAATAATATATTCCCAACTCCTTACTCCTTACTCATGGTTTTCCATTTGATTATCGTAATAATAAAGATTCTTCATTTGATAATCACTATCTCTGGGTTCAGACATGCAACTTATGCAGTATAGTTGTCCATAATTGACAAATGAAATCTCTTTCATCCTATAAAAAGCTTTGGTGTCAGTTGCAAACATTAGAAACATTTGTTGTTATATTATTAGTGGAATTTGGCAAAAACACCTTCTTTTCTCCTCAATTATTAAAAACAGTATGCCAGACAAATATAAAAATGATTCGAGGGTATTTACAAAAGTGCACATCACAGAGGATTGGGAGTTACCAGTTTTCTTGCAAGATATGCAGTTGATGCCTCAAACCTGCTGACACCATTTGTAAAACCTAAAAGAGAAAAAGAAAACAAATTTGATTTTATTATTCAACTCTAATTCCAAGAAGTACACTGGTAGAGACAATACATGTGATTGGTGACACCTTACTGACTGGTTACTGAAACCCAACATGGCCTATTTGTATAGTTTTTGTACTACACACTGGTTGAAACTATATAATATCAATCGCATAAATGCAAAAGAACCTATGATGAAAAAAGATGCAATGACCACTACAATTTAAAACCGGTTTCCTTTCTGAGCCAAAATATTAAAGAATTTAAATTAAAAATTAAAAAAATTTATATTACGAGAGAACTAGGGTGATCTTAAGCTCACCAAGTCTCTTGGTAAGCTTCACTTCAAAACCTATTGGATTAACTTCAAACGACAAATCCAAACCGTTCAAAACCGATCTACTTCACAAGTGATGCGCTCACTTATCAAATTTATAAGCTTTTGAATTAATTTAGTATAAAGTCAAGTGGTAAAAAAACGATGAAAAATGAACGCATTAAAATTAACTTATAAACCATCTTTTTTTTACCAATTGACTTTATGCTAAATTAATTAGAAAATTTTAAAACTTGACATGTAAATGGATCACTCATGAAGTAGATCGGTTTCAACGGTTTGGATTCATCATTTGAAGTCAATCCGATATGTTTTGGAGTTAAGCTCACCAAAGGACTTAGGGAGATTAAGAAAACCCTAGCTCTACTCTTATATTACAAACTATCGAAAATCAAAAAATCAAGTCAAAATTAGTCAAAATTAGAGCCATAAATTAGCAATGTCAATTTGGAAATCAAGAATAAAGTTCAATTGGACAACAGAAAATTTATTCAATGTGCTATAACCTACCACTAGTTCAGTACTACTAAGACTGATAGTAAATTTAAGGTCTATCAAGGATACTGGCGCACTAGAAACAAAACTTCTGTTTCAGTGATATAAAGGGTAGATTTACCACTTATTTCAAAAAGAGAAGTGTCACTTCTAGCCCGGACCGAATTAACTATAGTAAGGACCAAGTATAAAGAATTCAATAGATATTGATCATTTATATTGCAAGTGCCAACATACAATTATTATAACCAAAATAGAAGTATTTTAGTTACTTCAGATATTGGGTTCAAGTGATTAACACACAGGTGAGAAAATGTTAAACTACAAGAAGACCAGGTAGTAAATACCAAAATAATTATTTAATTTTTAAAACATAATATCTCCACAATGATAGCACCGTTGTAACAGAAAATGCCACCAATTCATACAATGACTAAATGCAAGTTAGGCAAGAATGAAATCAAATGAAATATATGCTATCTTTCAACCCTATCCCCAAATTAGTTTTATACAACTTAAAAATATATATATATATATATATATATATAGCAGAACAACGTACCTCCCAAATTTTCTGAATACTGCATCCCTTAATATCATATGCCAAGTTCATTTTATATGCATGTAATTTGTAATGTAATCTCTTATTATTTAGGCTTCCAACTTCAGTGTTGGAAATATCATTTGAGAAAGGAGTCAAAAATAATTTGTTCACCAAACAAAGATAAGTTATATACAACAATAGAGATGTTTTACTATTTATTGAAAATATTATATGCTGAATATCTACCAAGCATGATAAAGAGTAAAGAAACAACAAACAGATGTTACATGCAATTAAAACAACTGAATGTTCATCAGCCATTCATTCATACCTACTCCGTTCTTTAACCTATCATCATTTCTTATGTTATTCAATTCAGTTGGGGAAAAAATGAGTTAAAAAGAAAATCATTCATCTGTGTCAAACAGAGATAATGTTTGCAAAAATGCCTGGGTACTAGTGTCTTGTATGTATCATACTTCTTGTTTAAATTATGTGATAAATATCATATAACATGAATTTAAAATATTGAATCATTTTAACAATACCCTTGTTTCCTTAACTTGCTTAGATTAGATGGTAAGGAAATATAGCTTCATAAATTTTTAATATGTAATGTCCAAATCCATAAATTGAAATTAAATTTGCAAAATGTATGCATGATTACATGATGGATTCATTCTTATATATGAAGCAAGAGCTATAGTAAAATTTTCATGGTTATGTGATGCACTACGTTTGAAGATCAATTTGCAATTTGGACACAATAATATCTATAATTATCAATCAAATTGCTTGCTGTGTAACTTCTCAAATGTCTTTGTGAGTTGCAAGGGATGGGGATGTATAGGGATCATTTTACTTCTGAAAAATTATCCGTCTGATTCCATAATCAAATATACTACATATCCATCAATGCAAGAATCTATAAGCTTGTTGCAACTAAAGACTCCAACTCCAATGTCATGAAACAATTCAATATGATATGAAGGATATGAAGGAAACAATTCAATATGATATGAAGGAAACACATCGTATTTTGCTGGAACATCAATGTTATCTTTTCTAGTTTCAATTTAGGCAATGTAAGTAAGTTGTACTAAATTGGAGCATCTTTCATTTAGAGAAATGAAGCACCATAGTAAATTAATTAATGCATAGTACATGCAATATGAAATCAAAAACAACAACACTCAAAATTTTGACTCTCCCTCAGACAAACAGATAAGCGCACACAAATAATAAATCTCACATGATACGCACAATGCTTTTAATTATGAGTGACAAAGTAAACCCTAGTTAGCTAAAAAGAACCAAGCAGCAACATACCAACAATTAAAGTGAATTATCTTACCAAAATAGGCTAGGCATCCAATGCACCACTTCGTCCAAAACAAATAATGGCTGAATTTGAGAATTCTTAGAAATTAGAATGGAAATAGAGAACTAAAGGTTTGAGCTTTAGATCTGGCACAAAGGAGAATTATATTACTTGGGAATGTCGGAGGGCTAAAGATACAGCGAGAGCTAGAGAGAATATAAGCGAGATAGAGAGAGAGAGAGGGGCGGAGAAAAGGGAAATAAATCTGCTGTTATTCTTCAAGAATCAAAGGAACCTATACGATTCCAATCTCATCCGTTTATTTACATTGAGATGAGCGTATGAAAAAGCTTTTTGATAAAGATTCGCGCTTATAAAGATATGAACCGATAAGATTGGAATAGCAGGTTCCTGTTATTCCCCAAGAATAACAGCAGATTTGTCCCGGAGAGAAGAAAAATATCACCCGCTTTGGTGAATAAAAAAATGGAAATTTTACCTACGGGTTTCTAGTTTCTACCAAAAATATAATAATAATAATAATAAATAAAAAAAGGCAAATCTGAAGGGTCGATTACAGGCCACGTCGCCTGTTTAATTTTAAAAGAAACTTATCCGTATGCACCCTTATAAAATGTCAAAATATGTGCCATATGCCCTGCGTTGAAGAAAATATAAATACCATAGACCCCGAAATTTTTAAAAATACCATTCCAAAAATAAAAAACCACAAAATTATCAGAATTCGACATGAACACCAACGTTAGCTTCTTCAATCTTCAAGTCCGTCAATATAATTTGAATCAACGAAGAAACTTCAATTTGCGTCCGATTGAAAATATATTTTTTTATTAATTTTTATACTAGAAATAACATCAAATAAAATAAATAAAATATTTTATAATTTAGATGTACTAAAAGTACTATGAAATATTTTTCACACATAACTTTTTACAGTAGTAAAAAAAAATTAAACTATTTCTTAAAATGTATTAATGAAAAGAAAAATAAAAATGTTTCGAATCTCGCTTATTGATCTCTGCTCAAAAGTCATTTATGAGTAAATAAAGAAATTATCGTTGTTCTTCTGTATATTCAAATTTTAAGATATTATATCTATTTTAAAATTTGAGTGTATCTTAGAATTTAAATTTGCTAGAAGAACAAAGATAATTTTTTTATTTACCTAGAAGTAACTTTTGAGGGATCAATAATTGAGATCCAAAACATTTCTATTTTTTTTTCCAGTAATACATCAAGAAATAGTTTAATTTTTTTATAGCCGCAACAAATTCCACTCGAAACATATTTCGTAGTACTTCTAGTACATATAAATTGTAAGATATTTTATCTATTTTATTTGATGTTCCTTCTAGTATATTTAAATTATAAATTTTTCTTTCTATTTTTGAAAATTAATAAAGAAATATATTAAAACTGCGTGAATTATGCTTTTATAGACGCAACTTCCAAGGTAAAAGTGAAATTCTGATAATTTTGTGGTTTTTCGATTTATCTTCTTTTTTTTGTGTGAATGGTATTTTTTTTTTAAATTCAGACATAAATCCGAACCTTTTCTCTTAGTATTAATTATTTTCACACATTTTATTTAAAATAGTATATTTTCGTTCTTATATTAAGTACGTATAAATATTCTAATTAATTAATAGCTCTGATTAAAGGATGAAATTCCATATTAACTATCAACCTTCTAATAAAATGGTATAGTTTCTTTTGATTCTATGTATCTTTTTATTTATTTTTTTACGTGTAGAAGTCTAAATTGATTTATATACGTACTCACCACAAGTAGTTTATTTAGTCTGCCTTCTTTTGATTCTAATATATTTTTATTTTTTAAATGTCATTTAAGAAATTTTGAATTGATTGATAATTGATTAGTCAAGTCTTTATTTCTTTCCATTTTCATTTTTTATATCATAAGGAATCTTATTTGTTATTTAATTATATTATTTAAGTAAACATAATTATAGTATCTACTTTGGGTACATAAATATGTGTAACTTTAGAGAGGGAAGGATAATCCTTACAACAATAACAAGAGTCGTAATATGACAATAAAAAATGTCATAATATGATAAGAATAAATAATACAACTTATGTTGATTATTAACTTTTTTCTCCTATTTTCTCCTATTTCTCCTATTTTTCATAATTCATATTACATGAGAGTTGTTGTACTAATAGCAGCATGCTACAATATTTGAGAGCTTATTTTAGCCTTCACATTATTCACATTCACATTATTCAAATATACAGAAAAATAGAGAAACATGTACATGCTGAGACTGTGTTTCAGTACACCTATTATCCCATACCAATACACTCATTAGCTCTTACCATTACAAATATATTACAAACAGATCCTGTGAACAAGAGCAGAGTCAGACTTTCAAATTATAAGATCAATCATATAAAAAAATTTATGAAGAATGGAGGTTAATTATTTAGTTTTATAATATTTTATTCTAAATTATATAAAAAAAAATCATACATAAATACTAAAAATTTAAAAGGGGAGCGGGGTGTCAATTGACGCCCAACCTCCATACATCTGCCCCAGCCTGTGACACAAGTAAGCAAGAAAACTGCTATGTGCTGATATTGAGCCTTCAGTTTTTCCTGTTTAGATGGAGATATATTGAGCCATTAAATATCCTTGTCCTCAACAGACCTGAGTATATAGATAGCACATTTCATTTTCCTGTTTTATTAGCAAAAAGAAAGGAAAACAAAAAATAGAAAAGAGAGACATGATCACATGAAGGATTAACAGCACATTTGTTGTTTACCTGAAAAATGAAGATAAATATAAGGTTCTCCGTGCATGATTTATTATTGATGCAGATCTGATCTAGGAGCAATCCGAAAGTGTTTAAAATTGATTAAATTTGGTCTGTCTCAGCCTCAGCCTGCCTTACTTTATCACAAATTGACATATTATATATGTGTTTGCTATTCCAAAGTCTTGCATTTTTGCTTTATTATGCTACTTTTTACAGTGCAAGTGGATTAGTGCTGTCCGATTCGGTTCTACTTTAGTTGGACAACACATCTCATTTATTTCTAGTCAAATTTGATGCTCAGATGTACAATCTATTTTTTTTTAATTATACATACATATATTAAATAATAAATGAAATTCATAAAATATATATATATATATATATATATATATATATATATATATATATATATATATATTTTAATTTTTAACGCTTTATTTTGTATTTAGTAAATCAAAGATTTATAAAATTTACACATAAACATATCATTAGTAAAATAAATTAATTTTAACAATTCTGAATTCGTGCTTCAAAAGCAATTAATGAGCGTTTTATTGTGAGCCGTTGATTTCTAGATCGAGCCAGGCATCTAGCAGCTAAGATGGAGACAATTTATTATATCGGCAAAAAGAACATCTGAATCTGATTCTTTATGACAAAAAATGAAACGAGTGATCAGACTGCTAGAAATGGGTAAAACAAGAGAAAGTAAATTTGCTGCATCTTCAGTACTCACTACTCACAATCCATCCATTGATAATCGTGCCGCGACACGTGGGTCAGGACGATGGGTTGCACTTACAGTCTTAGAGCATCTACATCCCTGAAACTCTTGGATTTTCTAAATAACTGTTAGCTAATTTTTAGAAATTTTGTTTTTGAAAGTTTCTAAACTCTCACATCCCTAAAACTCAAAATTAGAGTTTCTTAATTGCCACATCAGCAAATAAATTACAAGAAAAAACAATTTGAGCCAATCATTTGGCCAACATAGAGTTTATAAACAGTTTCTTAATAAGAAACTTTCCTGCATAGTTTTTAAATAAGAAACTCTCCCACATCCCTGAAACTGAATTAAAAACTGCCACGTCAGATTAGAAACTCTAATAATTTCAGGGATGTAGATGCTCTTACACAACAAAACAGACAACGACACGGTATTTCTAGAAAATTGAACAAAAACATCCCTCCTTTTAAAAAAAAAAAAAAAAAAAAAAAAAAAACATTCTTTCTCTCGGAGAATTTGCCAAAATCATCACCGTGTGTTTGTTTGTCACAGATTTTACAAAAATGAGATTTGACTAGAATGTAAACTCATTTTTGAAAAATAGAAACTCATTAATACAACTGTGCAAGCATGAACAGAATTAATTATGGAAATATATTGAGGTAGGAATTTCGGTTGTAATGTGGAATTAGTTGTGGAAAATTTTAATTTTATTTTTAAAATATTTGATATTATATAATTATTTTTATTAATAAAATTATTAATAATGCAATTAAATAAAATAGATTAAACAGTGACATACATTACTTATTAGTTATTATTTTATAAATTTTAAATATTTTTATAATTAAATAAGAAGTATTTAATGAAATGGGTATAAAAAAAATAAGAAGCACATTTATAAACAAAGAAAAACAATTAAGAACACATAAATATTTATAAAAGTTTGTAAATTTTTTTATAAACATTGTCTGGCTCAAACAGAGAAAAACAAATCTTTCTGACTACTGTAGATATAATCTAAGATGAAATCAAGAATTGATGAATCTGAATTTCCTGTAATTCCGGGAGGAATTATAAGATTCGGAAATTCTAATATCAACTGTCAATTTTTTCTATGCACAGATCTCGAAAATATTATAAAAAAAGTAAGTTTTTATGCACACATCTCGAGAAAGCTCAATGGTTGAAATTGGAATTACATGATTATGAAATTCTCCGAGAATTACAGCAGATTTATTTTCGAAATTGATATATAAGAAATTTCTTGATTGTGATTCGACCCAGTTCAATATGTTTGGGTTTGACCAAAATAGTTCGTATGTTTGGTTTATAAACAAAATTGATATATCTGACTACTAGCTAGCAGCATCAAGTTCTGACCAGAATATATAGTTCGTATCGTATGTTTGGGGTTTATAAACAAAAAATTTATTATATCAGTTGTAAATAAAAATAAAAATAAAAAAACCTATTCGGATCCATACTTTTTGGTAGTCCCACAATGAACAATGCAAAAAGCAAGAGCTTTTCTATATATATACATTCCATGTGTGTATGTGTATGAAGGAAAGAGAATGTCAATAGTTTTTAAAAAGGATTCTGTTATAGACAATGTAGAGAGATTGGGAACAAAAAAAATTGTGATTCAAGTTTGGCTTTTTTGAGTTAAAAAAATTGTATTGAAATAGATAAGGTTGGAAATAACTCAACAGGAAATATCATCCCACCAACTTCAAATCCATATAATTACCACTGAGATTTAGAGTTCGGGCTTTCTGGGCCCAAAATTGCATTGAAATGAATAATGTTGGAAATAACTTAAAGGAAATACTACCCTATCAAGCCCAAATCCATATAATTTCTACTTGAGCTCTAAATTGGTAGTGTTCGGCACACTCTGTACTAAAGTGGTAATGTTCGACATATTCTTCTTAGAATTCTTTAGAGTTCTTTAGAGTTCCTTAAAGAACTAAGGAGTCTTAAGCTTGTCAAATACTTGCTCATTTGTAAAGTTTAAAATTATTTTCTTGAGTCTTCTTTTATCCACTTTCTTAAGCTTGTCATAATTTTTAAGCCATCATTCTATATGATTTAAACAATTGAGTCTTTTTAAGAAAGCTAAAGACTCACTTTCTTAGATTTATGTTGTCAAACACATTTTTCTTAGTAGAGCTTAAAATTTAAGCATAACTAACTTGCCGAACACCCTCACTTGCTTTCTTAAGAAAGCTAAAGATTTTTGCACATGAAAAATGTATGAATGAATAGAAATATTCATTCATATATCATGTGTTCAATACAAATTCTATGTAGGCAAATGAGAAAAAAAAAATCAATTTAAGCAGACAGTGCTCAAATTTTGTTCAGTCAATGTGTAGTTATGAAAAAAAATATCAATTTAAGCACACAATGCTCAAATTTTGTTCATTCAATGTGTAGTTATGATAATAAAGTTCAGGCCGTTTCGGTTGGTTTGCAGATTTTTTTTAACACGTATTTTAGGGGATTTTTCTTGAGGACCTAATTGCTCAATAAATCATTGAGTCATTTTGTCTATCTCATTTATTCAAGAAAGTAAAATCCATTATTCCAACTTAAATTAAATATTGGAGGAAATCATGAAAAACAGAAAACCCAAATCATTTACTTTGTCTCTAAAATATTTTTTTTGAGTTTACAATATGAGGGATGCTTCTATGAACCAAGAAAAAAATGCTCAATTTTTTTGGATGAATTAGGGTCATTTAATTGAAAAGGGTAAAATTGGTATTTAACTTTTGGGATGCGTGAAACAATATATAAAACTTGAATGTTAGTAAAATATATTAATTGGAAGACTAAAATTAAAAAAATTGAAAAACTTAATTAAAAACATATTCGTTAGATTTGTAAATATTTTTTTTGCTAAATTAAAATTAGTTTTACCAGTTATTTGTTAGATTTATCTAAATGTTTTTTGTAACTTTAAATTAAATAAAATAAATCACAATTTAAACTAGTGAAATGTGTTTTTTTAGTTATTGAGAAATGTTTTCTTGAAAATCATACAATTTCTTCACATTAGAAAAACATAATTTATATATATATAGTTTGTTTTCATTATTGACAACAAAAGATAGCTATTTGAAAGGTTAAATTGAGTGATACATATTTAGACTATATGGACAAAAAAAGGTACATTAAATTGTAGGAACATATTAATTTAGTTTTTATCAAAATTATTAAAATTGTACATATATATATTGTACAAATAAAAAAAAACGTCCAATCAACTAATTGCTTATTACTGTGGTGTCAACCAGCTAGATCCAAGTTCCAAACTAGAAAAGCGTCTAATTTTAATTGTTTTAATGCAATAATAGATTTTGGTATATACACTTAAATGTGTCAAAATTATATGGATGTACTGCATGAACAGTAGATACTTAATTTTGTTGGAAAAAAGAAAACACAATATATTTCAAGAACAGTATTTACTGGCAAAATTGAAGTTTCAATAGCCCAAAATCCAAATGTAGAGAATTCTAATCAGTTATCAAATAATGCTCAATAAACACAAAATTTTGAGATGTAGAGTTTTATTTCTCTATGTCCAAAAAATATATATACAGATATATATATATAACCATATTTTCATTTATTTATTTTTAGTTTATTTAAACAAAAATGGGAAACTGCACACAAAATTACTCTGGATATACGATATGAAAAATTCCTGTCTGCCTTTTTTTGTTTTTGCTAATTCACAAAAAAAAATTGACTAACAAACAGATTTGACGGAATAAAGCAATTAAAATGTAACACGGAATGATCACGGAAACGGATTGGTGTCTTCAGATCTTAATCAGTGGACCCCTCCAAAATATGGCCTCAAGTTTATCTAACTTTGCTTTTCTTTTCCCTACAAAAATAATAATTATAAAAAAAGTAACGAACAAAATTAATGATCTCCCAACTTCTGTCAAAAAATGTAAAGAAGCAATCCAAATATTTATTTTACCATGGTCCGTTTGATTCTTTCGACTGTTATCTAATACAAAGAAACCAATTCCATTGGGACCGTCCGATTCAAATCCGCAATATATAATTCATTCAAAGTGGAGTGCACATATCTCAAAACAATGAATTCAAATCTCAAAGCGATCCTGAACATCAGATTCGAATCGGACGGTTCCAATCCAAAACCCAAAAATTGAGTTACTTTAGAGGATCCAGGACCCCAAAGAAACCAGGTGTCCCAAAACATTGGGTGCATCCAAGACATTAATTACCAAGGCGTAGCATCTGGTTTAGAGTAAAACCAAGGGCTCGTAAGCCTTTATAAATAAAACGCAAATTCCCTCTACCTCTCTTAAACCCCACTCAAATATTTAGAATTTTCCCATCTCAGTTTCAGTTACACACCTCAAGCAATAGAGAAAATGGCCTCCTTGCAAGCATGGATTGCTGAGCACAAGCTCACTAGCATTGGTAATTAATTTAGGAAACTTAATTGTTTTATATTTTCTTTAATTTTTGGATTACAATAGAATAGCAATTTAGAAAATTGAACTGTACGAAAGTGACCTCCAACTCCAACACTTGTTTTGATTTAATTTGTGTTATTTGACTGTAGGGGCATTTTGGGCAACTGCAGTTGGAGCCTCTTGCGCATACAATGCCAAGACAACGCCATTAAAACCTAGCCTTCGTCTCATTCATGCCAGGTAACTAAGACACATATTTCATGAATCTTACTTTGCTTGAATCAGCTCCATTGATGATATACAATTTTCCAGGATGCATGCACAAGCATTGACGTTGGCAGTGCTGTCGGGTGCTGCAGTGTTGCATTACTACAACACGAACCATGGCGATGCTGATCGTATAAGGAGCAATCGTAATAACAACAATGAGAGCTCCCATTCTCTGTCTTTTGATGAGGAGGAAAGGTTGACCTGGTGGATTTAGAATGAATGATCTCTAGTCAACATAATTATATGACCCGGATCGATGTACTTTTGTTGGGAAACTTTACTTTTATTTAGAGCTAAAACAAGAAAATCTTTGTATTTTACTTCCATGAGGTTTTCTTAATTATGTGTGTGTGTATCTATGCAAATAAATAAGTGAATTTCAGGCAGTGCTTTACCAGTATAGTTTTTATGAAGAAATCGTAATATACTGGTAAGATTAGAGCCCTTCCATTGATGAAATGAAATCGTATTATAAAACAGTTTTGTATTATGAGCCTAACCACACTCACTAGGCAATGGCTCTGATTTGATACAAAAAAATAGTGCATCCATTTATTATTATATTTGTTTTCAAATAAATAAAAGAGCGAAATAGTTTACACCATTGTTGTAAAAGACGTCTGTTTAGGTCGATTAATGAGTTGATTAGTCACTGGCGGTGACCAAATCGTCATATATTTTTCTGACTAATTGATTGATTATTTCTGATTAATTACTTGTGTTATCTTGCTCATCCGACGACCGCATACCGTTATTTACAACACTGATTTACACTTTACACGAGAGCAGATTCTAACTTTTGGTGTTAGTTTTTTGAGAAATATATATAATGTTGGGAGATCTGACCTGAATTTACAAGAATAACACTTTGATTTTTATTCAATCTTATTTGTTTGGGTTCAAATTTATGTATTTCACTTTTATTAGACGCGCAGTGGTAATCTGGTAAATTGAACGGTTTTAGGACGAGAATTTTTGTGTTCAAAATTGTGCAGTTATTTGTGTAGCGAGTCACGGTAGCTCAATTGAAATGAAAATAATAAAGAATATACGGTTTCATGCATAGAAAATTATTAATTGTACTTGATTAGCTCCCCCTTTTCTAAATTTACTATTAAATAGTTAGAAAAAAACATTTTTTATTTTATTTTATTATTATATATATATTTTTATCAACATGGACCATCTTGGATCAGCCAGCTCATTAGTTGATTATTTTACTCCCACGGTTAAATACTTGTATTTTTAAATATACGAGTTCTGTTTATTTTATTGTCCTTGCACATGAGAAATAATGTATGAAAAGGATAGAAATAATCATGTATATCTCATGTGTTGAATGTCAATTTTATGCAGGCAAATGAGAAATATATAGAGAGAGAGAGACAGAGACTAATATGCATTCGTAAGCACTTCGTCTGAAGTGGTTACGGTCCAAATTTGATTTTTCAAAATCCAAACGGTCGATTTGAACTGTTCATCTTGTTCTCCATATTAATATGTGCTTGGAGATCAAATTTTATATTTTTCTGAATTTTTTTACTATTTATTAAGTATTTTACAAAATTGTTGATCCAACGGCAGCTTAACAAAACAGTAAAATTAGCAGCTACCGTTGGATCAACAATTTTGTAAAATACTTAATAAATAGTAAAAAAATTTAGAAAAATATAAAATTTGGTCTCCAAGCACATATTAATATGGAGAACAAGATGAACAGTTCAGATCGACCGTTTGGATTTTGAAAAATTAAATTTGGACCGTAAGTACTTCGGGCGAAGTGCTTACCAATGCATATTAGTCTCTCTCTCTCTCTCTCTATATATATATATATATATATATATATATATATCAAGCAGACATAATGTTACAATTTTGGTCATTCAAAAGGCCATTGCAGTTGGTTTGTATATTTTTTTCAATCTAAGTTCTTAAAAAATGATTGGCCTATTTTTGCTATTTTATTTAAATGAGGAAAGTAAACTCTAATATTTTAACTTAAATGAAATAATGGAAGAAATTAAAAATAAAATATCTCAAATATTTTCACTTATCTTAAATCTTCTTTTTATGGTTATAATATTATTTCTTGAGAAAATCTCAAATTGGAGCTAAGTAAACATTATAATAAAAAGTAGAAAAAACTGGAAATATAATAAATTTGTTTCGTATTTATTCTGTACAAGTTTATGCATTGGATGTGTCTAGCATATTTTTCTAATTGAAATTAATAAAAAAAATACAACTAAGATTGGTGATATATATATATTTTTTTATGTTTGATGTGGAAACATATTTTGTAGAAACTTGTATTTTTGTACAATTTAGTATCGTTATTGTCAAAAAGAGCAGTTGTAATTTTCAAACATTAATTGGAGTGCTAAGTTTAACAAAATTAATTAAAAATTATATTATATTGAAAACAAATATCTAAGTTGTAGCGATCTATCTTAGTACTTATTAAACAATTTCAAAGTTTGAATTCCAAAAAAACAAATTACTCTGGTTGTGGGCAAATTCAAAAATTATCCGGACCGCTAAACGCCTGAACTATCTCAAATGCCGATGTGGCCCCAATTTTTGAGGCCACCCAATGCCCTTGCGACCCCTCTTTTTGTTTTTCTTTTAAGCATAAAATGTTTTTTTTTGTTTTGTTTTGTTTTTATGGTTTTTATTTTTTTATGTTGTATGTGTGTCTATATATATAGAGTAGGGTTAAAATGCACTATTGGTTTTGTATTTCAACTATACCTTATTTCTATATCTTCGTTTACAAAGTTCAAACAGTCGATCCGAACCGTTAATCTTGTTCTACATATTAAAATGTGCTTAGAGACCAAATTTTATATTTTTTAGATTTTTTTTTACTATTTTTTTAGATAGGTACAAAATCACTACATCTGGACCATCCAAAAACGGTGATTTTGTACCTATCTAAAAAATAGTAAAAAAATTCCAAAAAATATAAAATTTGGTCTCTAAGCACATTTTAATATGTAGAACAAGATTAACGGTTCGGATCGACTGTTTGATCTTTGTAAATGGAGATACAGACATGGGGTATAGTTGGGACACAAACCAATGATGCATTTTAACCCTACTCATATATATATATAGAGGAGGGATCAAGTTATATATATATATATTATGTGTAATTGTTATATTGTGTTAAATGTCATTTATTTTTAAAATATTGTTTGTTATCATAGTAACAAATGAATAGTTCGGGTTCGGTTCGGCGAGGTCAAAAATTCGTGATTCGGATATAATTCGGGTATAATTCGGATATAATTCGGAAATAGTTCGTGGCTTAAACAAGACGTGCTACAACTTTTAAAGGAGAATTTTAAATTTCTTAATTTTATTTAACAAAGTAACAGCAAATTATAAATTATTGGATTGTTTCTATACAAAAATTACATGAAATAGTTTCACATTGCATCTTAGATTTTTCTTTCTTTTGAAAAGTTACTACCAACAGTAAAAAGCTACTGCCAAGTTAAAAGAGTGCGTATCCTTTGAGATATCTCAACTGTTGCGTGACAGACGTGTCCGTTGCCTATTCGGGGGTGATGTAGGGGTCAGTATTATGTGTTCTTCGAGATTCGTGCAGAGCGTATTTAAACGGTTGAGATTTTCCATAAAGTCACGCAAAGTTTGAGATATCTCAAAGGATACGAATTCAAGTTAAAGTCAACAGTCACGTGTAATGGGCCCGAAATTTTTATTTCTTGGCACTTTTTTATAGAGGAGATCACGTGATGGGGTGAAGAATAGCACCGAACATTTTTTTAAGAAAATGCGTTTAATTCGTAAAATACGTTAAATACACGAATAATTCGCGAATAGAATGTTTAATTCGCTAACCTAAGTATTATACACGGATTGGTGCGGTAATTAGTGTTTGGCAAAAACCCATGGGGGCTCAACCCGGACCGGTTCGTCCGTGCATGTGTCCGGACCGGATCGTGCCCGTGTCATAGGTATGCACGGGTACACGGGCACGGGTATTAAACGGGCCGGACCCGGTTTTTTAAAAAAAAACCCGTAAGAACTCAGACCCCCATACCCGTGAGTCCGTGCCTGTGAACCTGTGCGCCCATGTCCGTGCCCCTGACCTTGCCGGTGAACCCATGGCAGAATTTTTTTTTTTTTTTTACTTTTGGTTTAAAATTCAAATTTTAAACTCAAATTCCCCCCATTCCCCCATTCAAATTTTAATTTCTGTTTTTAAAATTTTGTTTTTTATTTTTGTTTTTTTATTTTTGTTTTATTTCTGTTTTTCTTATTTCTTTTTCTTATTTCTATTTTTTATTTTCTTAATTTTATTTCTATTTTTCTTATTTCTGTTTTTTTATAATAAAAATTATTGAGTTCAAATATACAACCATAACCATGTCAAATGAATTTTAATTGGTATGAATTTGGATTTATAATTTATTGGTTTTCAAAGAAAAAAAACTGAATCCGGACCCGGACCGGACCGGACCGTCCTGCCCCTGAACTCGTGACGGGCACGGGTATTAAACAGGCAGGGTAAAACCCGTGATGCCTGACCCGTTGTACCCGTGTGCCCGTGATGCCCATGACCGTAGCTACCCGTGCCCGTGCCCATGTCCAAGTTTTGCCCGGACTGCCCGACCCGGCCCGCCCGACCCGGCTCGTTTACCAAACACTAGTGGTAATAGCTCAAAAACGTTTAATTCGCGAATTAAACGCGAATGTTGTTACTATGTTTGTTACCTGTTGGTTGTATCTATCTTATGAGTATATTGTTTATTTTGAAAATATCGTTCATTTGAAATATTATTTGTGTGAAGAGATAATGATATAAATGAACAAAATAATGAATAACAAAGCAATAAAATAAATAGGGGGAATTTCTAATATATCTCTCAAAACTTCAAAGTTTACGTATTTTTTTCTCTAAATTTTGAAATTACATATCCCCCTCTAAAGTTCAAAAAACTCATATATTTACCCATTTCATTGTCTTTTATATTAAAACTCATTCTAAATATATAAAATACCTATTTTACCCTTCATTAAAAGTATAAAATGCCATATCGAACTCAAATTTGAATCTGAAGGGTTTCTCTACCGTTCAATCTGCACGCATTGCAATAAAATTATTGCATGTTCGCTTCAAGATTTGTGCTGATCTAGTTCGCACGAATCTCAAAGCAATTTTGACGGTAGAACCTTTAGATTCAAATTTGTGTTAGATGGGTGCTTTATGCTTTTTAATAAAAGAGCAAAATAATAATTTTATAAATTTAGAATGTGTTTTAATAGAAAAGACAATAAAATAGATAAATATGTGAGTTTTTGAAATTTAGAGGGAAAAATATGTAATTTAAAATTTTAGAGAAGAAAATAAGTAATTTTAAAATATTTGAGGGGATACGTGAAATTCCCCCAAATAAATAAGTGAACAAAATTTCTAACAAAGTACAAATCAAAGCCTAGAAGTCACGACTAATATCATCCTCGCCTTCTTCTTTCTGAACCGTAGCCGCATCTAATTCCTGTATTTAAATATTCATCGATTTCATTCAATATTTGTATAAAAAATAATGTATTAGTTTTTTAATAAATATTACTAATTTAAAACTTACCTAAGTAGCAGCGAGTTTGAGATCCAGTGAAGCAACCTAAATTTTGAATTTTAAATCCGGACCGTTCGATTCTAATATGTAATAATCCATCCGAAATGGAGCGTACACATCATAATCTCAAGCAATGTATTCAAAACAGATAGTTCTGATCCAAAATCCGAAAATTGAGTTACTTTAGGAGATCCGGACCCACTAGCAGCTCTCTAGAATGAGGTGCTCCGGAGCCCTTGGTTTTAGTCAAAACCAGATGCTTGCTGCAGTGCTGCTCTGTCCACCTTGATGAGCGCAAATCTATTTATTACATGGGGCTCAAACCTAGAGTTGGAGCTACTCGGTTTATGACATTGTGTTCCTTTTTGTCAGTCGAGTCGGTTGCAAATTTGTAATCCATGTGCTACCACTTACTACCAACCAATTCATATCACCTAAGATAACAGAATATTTATATTTAAATTCGAACCAGATTGGTTCAAAAAAGTACTCACGAATATTTATATTTATATCACTTACTATCGTACTCCACACCAATATTAAAAAAAGTTCCGTACATTTTTTATTTTTTTAGTAAAGGTTGGATGTTAAGTCATTCAACTATTTAATACACTTGTTATTATAACAAATAATTTTTTTATTCAAATTTCGAATCCATGATTTTTCACATAGATAGCATGTGCTAAATTTAAACATATTGAACCAAATTAGTTAACTGTCCAAATTTAAACAAAAATGTTCTGTCAACTCAAGAAGATCATGACTGATTCCCATCAAGTGCCTGCTTATTTTATTTTTTTTGTAACAAAAATGTAAGGATCTAAACTTATCTAAAAGTACTTATTTTTCAAACTGTGGCACCTTACAAATTAATGTTAGTTTTTTCTTGCCAATTTTTTTTTTTGTTCAAATTATTGAAGTAATAACACGAACATAATTTTCCTTTGTCTTAACTGTGTATTAATTGAGTAAAGGACAACTCAGGTAGTGCACATTAATTTTCTCAAAATAAATGTGCAATTGGTCCAAATTAAACCTGGCAATTCAGTACATGTTTATATTTTGATATATTGTGATTACAGTACTAGAGCTGCACTTAAATATAACTTATGAATGCATATAATATGAAAACAAAATAGGATTGTCAAATTTGTTTAAACTAAAAATATTGTTGTTAAAGATTTTAAAATTCGGAATGGACAAAAGAAACCAGTAAATAACTATTTTGTCTGATTTTTTTCGTCAAGCCCAGAGCCCGGCCCAAATTTTGATTTTCTCCCGCCAGCAAGTTTGATGGTTAATTTGCTCTATTTGCTGACTGCTAGAAGCATATTTCGAAAATAAATCTGCTACAATCGTCAGTGAATAGTAACTCTACAATCTCTTCTTTTATGAATTCAAACATCTATTATTTTTTAGAACGAATTCCAAAACAACTTTTCTCAAAACAACTAATTCCAAAACAACTCTACAATCTCTTCTTTTATGAATTCAAACATCTATTTTTTTTTAGAACGAATTCCAAAACAACTTTTCTCAAAACAACTAATTCCAAAACAACTTTTTTCATATATTTATGTGCACACATCTCAAAACAATTTAACAGTTGAATTCGGAAAAAAAGAAATTATAGGGTTACTATTTACTCATGACAATCATGAGCTAACATTTTAGCTCAGGTCCTTAATCTCAGCTCGCTCACTAACTATAGCAAGCTAATTATGAGCTAAGTCCAACTTGTGATGAGTCAGCTGGTTGCCACAGTACTACCTTAATCCATATACAAGTGCCACTCTAGAAATAAATCTGTTGTTATTTCAACGGAATAATAGAAACTTGCTATTCCAATTCTAATCGTTCAAAATTTTTCTGTGCGAATTCCAACAAAAACCTTCTTTATGTACGAATCTCAATGAAAATTACAAGTTGAACTCATAATAACATATTTTATTTATTGAATTCACATCCTTTTCGTTACCTGCAAAAGGGAATCTTTAACAATTAGTAAATTCATATCGATTTTTTTTAACTTGGCACGAATCTCAAAGTCCAATAATATTATCTCTGCACTAGCTTGAATTCCAATATGAGAGGGATCATCTACGTATGGTACCTAGGATAATATATATGGATCCTGATTTATTTGTCCCTCCCCTCGATCCAATCCATATCTCTTTAAAAAGGAACGGAGCCAGATGAAGTCAGGAACAGATTGAACTTCTCTCCAATACTGTAGAGGATAGGCGTCACTTTACAGGTTGAGGTAAAGTTTAACCGTTTTGAGATTTGGACTTGGGCAGGAGAGTATTATTGAGCTTCGAGATTTATTGTGTCCGAATCCACAAAAAGATTCCTTTATGCAATGATAATGGAGACTAGAGAGTAGAGAGTAGAGAGGATGTGAATTCTCAGGAAGCCCGGGCAGTCTCCTTCCCTACCAATAGTTACCTAAAAGAACATATATAAAGAAAACATAAACGTACTAGTCCACCTAAAATAACTAGATAAAGAAAACATAAACATACCATTATTTTTTTCTCTCTCCTTCCTCTCCTTTCCTACCAATACTTACCCACTTACCCTAAAAGAAAGAACACAACTAATACACACCCAAAAGGTTGAAATCTGATATTATCTTTTTGGAGGATAATTTAGTGCCAGGACCACAAAAACATTACATCGTATTAGCGCACCTACAATTATTACATTAGAATGATTTTTATCTCCTATTACATATCTTAGAATCAACTACGATTTTTTTAAAAACAACCCCTGAAGAAATGAATGTTAATTAACGACCGATAGCAATGCTCTCCTCTGCTTCCTTATCTACATTGAAATAAGAGCTTGTATGCTCTATCTCAATGTCATGTTGGGGTCGTTCGCTGAGCAAAGTCTCTGTTTCTTCGAGATGGTACTCCTGACCCCAAGGATGCTGTTTAAGCTTTATGATTCGGTAAAGCTCTTCGGCTACTTCCTTCATAGTAGGCCGCTCATCTCCCTTCATACGTATACATTCATTAGCCAACTCAGCAACTGCCTTGATTAATTCCATGTCATCTTCATGTTTAATTTCATCATCTATAATCTCTTTTAGTCTGTTCTCTTCCATAGTACAGAGGAAGCGAGACAAAAGACTCCTCTCTTCCTCCGGTGCATCAAAATCAATTACTGGCTTGCCGGTTAGAAGTTCCAAAAGAACAACACCAAAGCTGTACACATCGCTCTTGTCTGTCAATTGGCAAGATTGCATATATTCTGGATCAAGGTACCCGCATGTTCCTTGCACAAATGTAACATATTGTGCCTCATCCGTTGGAGCTAGTATTGAGGCTCCAAAGTCTGACACCTTTGCTGTGTAATTTTGGTCCAAGAGAATATTTGCAGACTTCACATCTCCATGAAAAATTGGAGGAGATGCTGAAGTGTGCAAGTAGGCAAGTGCTTCTGCTGATTCATGTGCAATTCTTAGACGGGTTGCGAGAGAAATGTTTGATCCTTGCTTTTTGTGATGGATATAATGATATAAAGTACCATTATGGATGAACTCATATACTAGTGTAGGAACCTCGACCTCTAAACAACAACCTAGCAATTTTACAATATTCTTGTGATTAATTTGTGAGAGAATGAGCATCTCTTTCCCGAATTCTTTCTTCTTGCTCTCATCAACTATCTTACACTTTTTAATGGCAACCAATTGATCTCTCAGGGTTCCTTTGTAGACAGTGCCCTGGCCTCCTTGGCCAATAATATTTGCACTATCAAAATTGTTTGTTGCTTGTTGTACTTGTTGCTCCGTGAATATTGTAAAACCGAATCCTTGGTTTGATTTCATCTTTTCCAAAAGAATCCATCCTCCATGTTGTTGAAAGTACTTCCCTTTTATTTTAGAAAGATTTCTTCTTTCCAGGAAAACATACGTACCCACCCCGAGAAACGATAAACCAACAAAACCAGCGGCAGTTCCTACAATATTTAGTGCAAACTTGCTTTAATTTCCAGTACAAAAATTATAAATGTTGCTCATAATACTTCTACTATTTATATAATTTCAATTTTTCTCAATGTCATATTGAGTTTTGTATATATATTTTTTTGTGCAGATTCAATAAAAAAAAATCACCTTATGGAACTTCAGTTTTTAAATATTTGGACATGTACCTAGACCCCAATCCCAACTCAGACCAAATCTTCCATATCTCTCTCTCTCTCTCTAAAGGTAATAATTAATGTACCTATAACTAATGCCACGTTGAGTTGGCAATCTCTATGCTCAAGCCCGACAAGCCGCCAGCCGAAAGAACAAGAGCAACGATACCCTCCTTGAAAATTGTGGCACTTCCCTGAGCATGCATCTTGGTTGGTACATTCGTCAATGTCTGCATAAATATGCCATAATATAAAGATGTCACCATAATACTGTGATATATATAAGGCAGTTTGTCCGTGGCGGCCACTGCAAATGTTATTAAAAGAAAAAAAATAAAAATAAAAATAAATAAAAGAGAGCAAGACCTTGGCAGCCTCCATGAAGGTAAGGATTGCCTTGATAACCATTGGAGCAGTTGCAGATATAACCATGACCACTGACAGTCAAGCAAATACTGTTACGGCTCTTGCATGCATAGGAGGATTTGTTTTTCTGTGCAATGTCGCATGTTGTATTTCCTATGGCCCAATCGAGCATCACCGGCATACTAGCGCCACTGAGCTCATTAGTGGTGGCGTAACTGGTGTTGAACTTAAACGAAGCTTCCTCAGTTATCATAGCATAGCTGCAAGGACTGAATTTATATACCTCCGAGTTGTTCGACATGTCATCAATATAGACCCCAAAACTAGACATTCCTTTGGCAATAGCTGCCTGGCAACAGCCAATTCCAGAGCAGGAATCAGAGTTTTTAACTAGGGTATCTAGGCTATCACATGTAGAAAGGCATCCTACTGAGATATTAGGACTGAAGTCAAGGCTGAGAAAACCAAGTGTATTACACCCAATTACTGTTAATTTGTTCACCTCAGTGTTTGGCCGGAAAACACTGAATTCAAATTCCATCGAATTGTCATTGGTACTGTTGTAGCACTGATAAGATAGAGGGGCAGTTACACGTGCCTGGCCCAAGGACAGGCTTATATTCAGAATCTTAGAGCTATATGAATTGACTTCTGAAAGTGTGTAAGTAGAGTAAGCAGTAGATGTACCATTGGTTGTGTCGCAAGTGACATTGAATTCTTCCGACAAATAGCAATTTTCACCGATTCCGAATGGGTAAGGGATGGGAATATCGCCGCAGCTCTCTGCACACCCCGGCAGAGCAATAGTGTTTGTAGATTCAGTGCTTTTGAATTGCTGGAGGAAGAGAAGTTGGGTTAGTATCAGTGCCACCACTGTGGTTAAGGAATTTCTTTTCGTTTCATTCATCATATTGACAGTCTCAACTCTCAATGAGTAATCAACTAAATTTTCTGGTTTCTATGAATTAATGGATCGTTGAACCAATACTTGTAGTTGGAGGGTTTTTATAAAACATATATATGCACATTGATAATTGATTTATAATAAATTAATGTTCAATTATCTAGTTCAGCACCCCTGGAAAAGTAAAGCACATGTTCTATCTATACGGAAGACCAGACCAGACCAGGCGGGGACACGGGGTAGGTGGAGTCAATGCGAATGTGAAAGGAAAAGATGCGGAAGACCAGAGCAGGGTAGATGGAGTCAATGCGGGTCGGTGTCACCGCGTACTTGCTTGTTATTTAATGAGAAGGAAATAAATGGTGAATTTCTTATTTTTTAAAATTAATATAAAATAATACAAAAACTTTGCATCTGTGAAAACATTTCAGGCTACAATCTTAAATATTTCATCCGCCCACTTAGAGTGAAAAATAATACGGCAGAGTTGGCTTCATTACATAACTGTACGTGTCGTGATTCGTGTGTTACGTGATGTGATCATTTACGTGCTATGTTTATTTTTTTTTTAAATTTAACATGACACATCATGTGAAATATTAAGCATAGCACGATACAATACGTAGTCATGCGAGTCACATGTAATTAGAATCGTTACATCTTGATCAAATGGTGAATCTTGAATAAACTAACCTAAATTATAATCAAGTAGTTACACGAGTCACGTTTGATCATGACACATTTGGGCACAACGTGATTCACATGACGTGATCATTCGTTTACTAGTAATAATTTCTATAACTAGAAAAATTCACAAATAAATTAATGGGCCCAAGACAAGTAGACCACTCCTCGTGTTCTCCTCGAGATTTTATTTATTATTATTTTTTTAATAAAACTGTTTTTAATTTTTTTTTAATGAAACAAGCACTCTATATAGAGAAGCTATAAAAAAAAACACTCCATCGATCATAGAGATTGGTGGAGACAAAAAATTATTTTCTCCAAAAAGCTTCATATTTATCTAAAATCAACACTATCGGTGATCGGAAAATAGTACACCAATCCTAAAGATCGGGGGGAGAAAATGATTCTTTTTGCCTCCACTAATCTCTAGAATCGATGAAGTCTTTTTTTATAACTTTATTACAAAAAATACTTGTTCTGTTAAAAAGATTAAGAACAATTCTATTTTAAAAAAAAAATCCTCTCTTTAATTTTTTTTTAAAATCTTACATGGCCTAACCATATGTGCCGAAAAGGACAAAGGCAAACTGAGTGGCTCAAAGATTTTTGTTTAGAGGAAATTTTATGTATACCTCTCAAAAATATTACATTTTCTCCTTCAAATTTTAAAAACCTACAAATTTATATGTTTTATTATCTTTTATATTAAAACTCATTTTAAATTTATAAAATACCCATTGTCATTTATTAAAAGTATAAAACGCCTATTAGACTCAAATTTGAGCTGATATATTTCTCTATTACCCAATATGTTTTATGATTCGTGCGCTCTAAATTAACACAAATTTTGAAGTGAACACGCACAGATATTGAAGCAAACAAGCATAGATATTGAAGCGACACACACATCAAACATATTAGACGTAAAGGAACCCATTAGACTCAAATTTGAGTACGACAGGCGTCGAACGCAACCCGTTACCATACCTAAATGTCTTCACGTGTATACGTTAGAAGTAAAAAAATGAACTATTTACTCTCGAAAAATGATCAAACATAAGACCGGTATTTTTCTTAAACATGTTATATATATATATATATATATATATATATTAATAAATGATAAAATGAGTATTTAAAAATTAAAAAATGAGTTTTAATATAAAAAGACAACAAAATGAATCAACTTGTGAGTTTTTGAAGTTCAGAGGGGGAATATGCAAATTCAAAGTTTAGAGGGAGAAATACGTAATTTTGGGCTTTTTGAGGGATATTTGTGAAATTCTCCCTGTAATTCATTTTTTTTAGAAAAAGTTTTACATCAAATACATCAAGATAAATTCAGCGAATCCCCGTTTTTTCGGGCCATTTTGTTTGAACATCATAGCAGCGGAGCCAAAATTCTCCTTCTTCCCATGCTCTTTCCGCCAACAATTTGCTCAGCACTCCCGTTCAATTCTCCCTTTAATTCAAAAATAAAAACAAATAAAAAAGTCTTCATAAAGAAAGATAGATTATTTTTCTACCAATTTCAAGCAAATATCGACATTTTTATTAATAACCAACTTTAAAGAAGATATAAAATAATCCTCTAAATTCTAAATTAAATTAATCCTATTCGTTCGTTTTAAATGAACAATCCAAATTAGAATATAAAAATCCTACTTTTAAAGTTAGTCACCTCTATTTTTTTTTTTTTTTAATCTATTGAAGTGTTATGGAGCTAATGAATTCCTTTGAGGGTTCAATATTTATTTCCCCTGTATATGCATTTTGTTTGTTGCATTTCTTTTCATTTCAAACAATTTAAAAGAAGTTCCCTCCAAAGCACTAAAATTATCTTTTTACTAAGAAAAAAAATATTTCTTTTAATTAAGACGACGCTTAAAATATTGCTTTTTATCTAGGCACATTGAAGCTATCTAAACTAACTATTCTAACAAGGCCTAAATCATGGCCCAAAATAAAATCTCATTGTGGCCTTTTTCGTAGAATATCTGCTAAATTGCTTATGCATGGCCCCTAGAAACAATAAAAGGGATTTTGCACTGAAAGAGGATTTAAGAACTAGTTTAATATATGGATAGCCAGGTGAGAAAATTTTCACATTCTGGCAATGAATTTAAACGATATTAACGCGTATGTTTGCTAAATCATACATGATTACAAACTAACTATATATATTTTGAAAGCATGATATATCGGGATCGGTCCCGGCCGATACCAATACGGGATCGGAGGATCGGATCAGGATTGGCTCAGGATCGGCTTAGAATCGGGGGATTTTTTTTTTCTTTATGATTTGCTATGTGAGGATCGGCTCAAGATCGGATCGGGGCCAGCCGATACCGATACGGATCGGCCATATCGGATCGGTGTCGGCCGATTTTGCCTACTATGAAAAAAACCATTAATACTTGTAGAAAAAAATAAGAAATTCTTGTTCTCAATTTCTGCAGTTGAGTTCTTTTATGTGATTTCCAGAAATTTGTTATCAACAACTGAACTGAGTTACATAACATATAGTTGTTCCAGATGTTTGAAAATTGAAATGCTAATTAAGCTTCATGCTAGCTACACTCGACAACATGTTGTTACACATGCGGTAAAATTTTAATGACTGGCAACAAGCTTTAACTGCATTTACATTTAGTTAAATTGAAACTTTGCACAGCGTACCTGGCAGTTGCAGCGCCGGCGAAAAACAATTGTGTGGTGTGGTTCTTGCTTCCATATATATCACCTAACAACACATGCAGCCTCTCCTACCATTGGCACTTACAGCTCAGTCGTTCTCATTTCAATCAGGTCGATTGTGAGGATAACTTAATAAATTTGCAATGCTAAAGTTGTGCATATGCCTGCCCCCTATAAGCTGTAGTAGAATAGAAACAATTCATTTTGCACGTGTCAGTCTAACACAGGACGGAAGTTTTTGAATATATAAATAATTTTCCTGTTTTCTTGTGAAATTAATGTCGAGATTAGGGGCTGTCAGCATGAGTACTGGTGTCATGTGAAGCACATATAGCAATGCGTGGTCAAGCACGTAGCAACAATCTATGGTAACGACTGTTTCTCCGCCGTCTGTTTTTTCTTAAACCAACTACTCGAAACAATCAAGATAGGTTATTTTAATATTTGCATCATGCCTTTTGATGCTGCAGAGGCTAAAGCCATTCCTGATGAGGTGTGCACTTGTACTGTGTTTTGTTCTCTGTGCTGTATGTTTTTGGGATTTTCTCTATACTACCAATAACGTCGAGAAAGATAATGAAAAAAAAAATTAAACATGTTAGCCTACTTGCCAATAAAATAAGAGGATTTACTCCGAATCAAATGAAAAAACTGTTGACATCATTAAAATAAACATGAAACTATGTTTAGATTTCTAGGAGATAAGCTTTTTTTCCTTCTATTCTTGGCAATAGAAAATGTATCATTAGGCGATGATTGACACTTGTCTTCTATGCACACACTCAAATGCATAAGCACTTTCCTCTCATTCTCATTTTGTGTGTTCAACTCCTCTCAGTTTCAGGTGCGTTTCAAATTTCGAGTAGAAAACTAACAGTAGTGCAGTTATTGTTGGAATCTTATTGTTACACATAAACAATTTAATTATATATGCCACTATTGATCTACCTATGCCAAAATGGTCATTATATATGCCACTATTGATCTACCTATGCCAAAATGGTCATTATATATGCCACTATTGATCTACCTATGCCAAAATGGTCATCATGAAAAATCTGTTTCCTTAATTGCAAATTTCAGAATCAGTCCATCAATGATTTGATCTTTGCCTAAATTGTTCTACACATTTGTGGACCACATTCTAATGAATATATTGATTGTCTATTTCCTTATTTGATCACTTTAATTGACAATCATATATGACAGTAAACAATGCATAATTAGATTACATATATGCTCAATGTTGGCATTAAATCCAACGAGGTTGGCAATAAATCCAACAATTTCTCACTTGAACAATATGTCATGACTTTTTAATTATGCATTGTGTTCCTTATGTGCGCACATTTCTTTACTGTCTTCCTTATATATTCCCAAACCAATTCGGTCCATCAACTATACCAGTAAAGGACTAAAGCGGCATTTGTCGCATTTATTCGCAACTAAACCCTCAATAATCACATCACTAATATAGCTGAATGACATGAATCATGATGTGGATGTGTAGCATAGAAATTACATGCAATTGTGATCTTCACATGCCTATTTCTAACTTGGTCTCCCACTTAAATCTTGAAACTGAATTTCATAAATTAACTGAATATTCAAACATAAACGAGAAACAGAATGTCAAAACTTCATAATATATATAACACTTGTTACATGTCACAAGTTACATATCCAAAATTACAATGAAAAATAGAACATTAAATTTCAAATAATAAACTCCCACTAAAACTGAATATTCTCGATAGAGATTACACGCATATGAGCAACATGCTCTTGAAACTTAACCAGTGTCAATCTCTTAGTAAGATGATATTCTAACATAGAGTCTATTCCTACATGTTCTATTTTCAATTCACCATTCTGTACTTTTTCCTTTATTTTAGCATTATTTCATTAACTGAATAATACTTGGAGAACTTGTTGAGACTAGATTTGTCTCCTTTCGCTATTGAGATTTATTTTCTAGTTTACTATTTTCTTAGTTTCTTGCAACATATTTATATCAATATTGGCAAGCAATATGATATCCACATATAAAACCAGAAATATAAACTCACTCCCACAGAACTTAAGGTATACAAAATCATTCAATAAATTTATCTCAAAACAAAACGAGATAATCTCACTATGATTTTACAATACCATTGTTAAGACACTTTCTTTAGTTCATAGATGGATTTTTTAAATTTGCACACTATAGACTTTGCGTCTCTTGACACATAGGTTTCTAGTTGCACCATGTATATTGCTTCATTAATGTCACCATTTAGAAACGTTGTTTTAATATCCATTTACTAAAGCTCCAAATTAAAATGCATAATCAATGCCAATATGATATTTAAAGAGACTTTCAAAAATAGAGTATTGATGATTCAAATAACATATCAATCAATATGTCTTCCTTTGGACTGACAATATTAATTATATGTAAACATAATAATCATCACTATACTCTATATACACATAATTTTAACAATCATTAACCTTTCTTTGGACTGGTTAATGCTTGCATTCACTAAATAAAATCAAATAGAAAATCTCTTAAATCTTTGACGATAAGACGAGCTTTATATTACTCCTCATTACTAATGAGTTTCGCATCTTTAGATAATGGGGGTAATTTCCTAATGTCATTGTCAGTGAATGATTATATTTCTTTATTGGCACTTCTGAATTTTCTTGAGGATTTCCAGCATTGTCTGAAATAATCTGGCCTACAACAACATCTTCCAAAACTTCATGCAGCCTTGAGTGGCCTGCACCCGTCTCTGGAATTTTATTTTATGTTGTTTCATCTTGTTGAGTTTGAGTTTCAATAATGATTTTGTCCATACAGGTGTTTTGAGTAAAACTCGGATCTATATCCACAAAACTCGCAACACCTAATGAAATATTTACATATTCCTCTTCGAAATCAATTATTTTCTCACCCCCCCACAAACTCAACATCCTCCAAAATTTTTGCATTGCTTGTCTCAAATACATTATGTTCTGTAGGATTATAAAATTTATAACCCCTTGAGTGCTCATTAATGCCTCTTTATGAACCTCTTCATTATCATAAGACACATGCGATTAGACTTGTTCCAATTTTTTTTTCCTTCTTTTGATCAGAAGTACTTGTATCCATAATAGTGGGACATGTTTATCTAAACGCAAGGTCTAGATCCATAACATCGAGAACTATTAGTATGTTCTCATGTCAAAATTTGAAGTTTGTTCCATTCAACATAAAAAAAAAAATACTGTTTAAGCCTTTAACAATGCTAACTGATTTACAAAAAATACACCATAAACACGATTTAGTCTTAATTCAAAAATTATAAATTATAAATTATTAATTCTAGTAAAGGCCATAATGCTCAAAAAATATTTGAAATTTTTCCTTATTATCACAACACATCCGAATTTCACAACCAGGTAAGTTTCCAGTTAAGTCAGGGATCCCTAAGGGTTCACTTCGAATTCCGACTTCCCTAGACAGAACTTTCCTCGACATTGTTACATTCATAGTATCGTAACTTATCTTAATAAATCACCAAATATTTTATGAGTCTTAATATCATCATGAAAACAAAGTATCGTTTTCCATTAAGCGGCTACCTTTGGGTAACGGGTCAATTTCTTATGATACTTTGGCGCAATAATAAAGTACTGATAACCTAGAACATATCGAACAACATGCCTTCCTTTGGGCCGACAATGTTGACATATGTGTAAAATTTTTTATCATCACTATACTTTATTATTACTCACTTGCACAGATAATTTTTATAATCATTACCTTCCTTTGGGCCGATAATGATTACATCCATTAATTGCACCTTAACTTCCTTCATAAAATGTATTTGAATTAACCTCATCAAAAGAGGTACCTTTGGGTACAATTAGGAATCAATTAATTCAAATCCAAATTACATATCCCTTTGCCTTTAAAAGAACAATAATTTATACTCTAATTATATAATCTAAATGTGCAATCAAACTAACATAAAAGGAAAATTTTAATTGCTTTACAATAATCTATAGTTTCCAAAATTTGGCTTTATCTTATAATCAAATTATTGCATACTCTGTTGTGGTCTAAAAAAAATAGCAGCGGAATACTTACAAAATGGCTTAACACAATTGCTTTACTATGTTATAATCAAAACATAAATTTTAACAGAGGAGCAAACCATGATTAATTTGACCCGAATATAATTCCAAAACTTTAATAATAAACACTGAGTATAATTCAATTTTGGAAAGTTGGATTTAATAAAATATTTACCATGATATAATAAAATATTGACCATGATATAATCCGAATCACATGATCCAAAATATATGAACTGTTAAATCAAATAAATTATTACTTGTTCGGATCAATAAATTGTTTAAACAATACATGAATCATTAAAATATTTGTTCGGATCAAGTCAAAAATTTTGTTCGATTATTTTAGTAATCCCCATAGTAGCAACAGAGAGGCCTATTTCAACACAGAGAATAGCGCAAGAATACATAATAAACAATTTCAAAGCAATTGAAAAATCAACAATCAATTGCTTATTTTCTAGATCAATCATAAACAAACAATCCAAATTGGCATAGAACCTAGCTCTGATACCACTTGTTGGAATCTTATTGTTACACATAAACAATTCAATTATATATGCCACTATTGATCTACCTATGCCAAAATGGCCATTATGCAAAATTCATCAATTCTTAGGGAGCAGACGCAATACCTGACTCCATTAGCGTATTTATGCAAAGCTTCTCTCAAAAGCGGTTGATGAACTTGTAAGACAGCGGCAAGAAAAACTTCGAGCCGATGTAGAGGTTGAAGCGTCGGCGGCCTCCTTAGTGGTAGGATAAAGCCTTCCAAAGCTACAAGACTGCCATTGTGAGATCGTGTTCACAATTCCTTAATGATCTCACCTCTCTATTCTTTAATGGGGAGAAGTAGAGAAGGCTACAGAATTGAATAGATGACGGCTAGAAAATTCTGCAACTTTTTTTATATCCTTGTGCTTTGGGGACCAACCTATTTATAGAGAGGAGTTGGCATATTGCCAAACCCTAACCCTAAACAGATTTTTTGGGCTTATGCCAACTTAAAAAAGGTATTTTGTGCTATTGCATCAAAAACCGTGCAGCTGCTGAAAAATCTGTTTCCTTAATTGCAAATTTCAGAATCAGTCCATCAATGATTTGATCTTTGCCTAAATTGTTCTACACATTTGTGGACCACATCCTAATGAATATATTGATTGTCTATTTCCTTATTTGATCACTTTAATTGACAATCATATATGACAGTAAACAATGCATAATTAGATTACATATATGCTCAATGTTAGCATTAAATCCAACGAGGTTGGCAATAAATGCAACAGTTATAGCTTTATTTAAAAAATATATGAATGGTACAAATTTTAGTTCTTGATTTCTCATTGGTTTAACAAAAAGAAGTTGCTTCTCTCCAGTTTAAGCCAAATAAAGAGAGCTCCGTACTTTAAAAGTTTATTGATTATTCCTTGTTCAATATGTAACATTAACACAAATTTTTTGGGTAAATATCAGCCATCACAACAAGTAAAATCATTAGTTGTAATACAATACTAACCATATTATTGCATTACGGGAAATTCAAAAATATAACTCAGCAGGAAAAACATATAAATGCTTCAATTATTAAATCCTTCACAAAACAACTTAGCTAAATTAGAAACTGGTTTTCCCTGACGACTGACGAGGTATACTAAATATACGCTGGAAATATATATCCATTCTAAGGGAAAAAAAGACAGAGAGATGGGATAAAAGGTACAAGAATCCAACGTGGCAAGGCAAGCTTGAATTGATAAGACAAAATATTGTGGAACCTAACCAATGAGATTGAATCTCTCGCTTTTTGGACCACTATATATGTTATCTCGTTATCCATTGAAATTTTGCCATTTGAATGCCCGGCATAAAGAATACTTTGGAGATTTTGTGAAGTAGGGTTTTTAGCTAAAAGAAAATTATCAACTTAATTATTTTTGCACTTAAATTTCTTCTACAGCCGTGAGTCTGTAGATGAAATGAATGGCTTTCATAAATTAAGTCCCACATATGTACCAAGATGCTATGGACAACATGAAATTTTCTTCTTTTTTCACTGTTATAATTACTAAATAGTACTTGACAGCCGCTATCAAGATTTTCAAAAAAAAAAAAAAAAATACTAAATAGTAACTACTACAATAATTTGTCATTGTCATAAAGGAAAAACTGTGTTATTTTGGATTTGTTTAACTAAGTATTTAACGTTATCATTTACATCGGCCACCTCATGAATCTCTTAATTATCCTATCTTTGGAGGAATGAAATCCGCTGCTTTTCTCTTCTCATGAACAGTAATCTTGCTATATCTGCTTTTTCGAATTCAACAATTCAATTTTTTTCGGGAACGAATCTCAAAGCAACTTTTTTTAAAAACTTTTCTGTGCAAACATCTCGAAACAATTCAATGACTGGATATAAAAAAACAAGAATAACAGGATTACTGTTTATGCACGAGAATAACAGCAGATTTTGATCCATCTTTGAATGCGTAGTCTAATGTAAAAGCATGCCAAGCATTCAACTCTCCTTGCTCTCTCTCTCTCTCTCTCTCTCTGTAGCTACTGGGGGCCGGATTGAGTTGCTTACGTGCTTACTTCCAGTTGTACATTCTGGTTTCCTTTTCTATGTAAATGCTCCACATCGCTGATGAAGTACTAACACATCCACGTGCATCCTTTGTACTTCAAGTATACTTTGCAAGTAATATTGCCTAGGAAATGGCAGGAGGGAAAGTTGGAAATGTCTTGGTAACATTGAACGATGAATATAATATAATTTGAATATCAAGTTATCATGGCAGCAGATAGGTGATATTGCAAATATGACACAGCTTATGTTTGACAGTATGGCCTGATCGATGTAGATTAATTTCACAAGTTTAATTGTTGAGTCAGTACCTTACGCCAGTAGTTGTGTCTGGCACCAACTGTTCTTAACAACTAACGCGGCATCGTAACCGACACGCATACAGAGATAAATAAACATATCTTCTTTCCTCAATCACAACTTTGTTTATTGGTTAAGTAGTAACGATAGACACAAATAGCTCAACTTTATTTGCCGATTAGGTGGCGTGGATTGCAGGATTATATTAATTCGAAGCCAATGAATGATCGACAAATGTGCGGTTTGTGGGCAGTCGGAAGGACCTCCACCAAGGGAAGAATCTTTTTTCATTTCTAAAAATGGAGTCAAGACCCTGGAGATCAAAAGATTTTGTTGCAACTTTTGTATTAGTAGATTTCTGTGGTTATTCACCTCTAATTTTTTTTTTATCAATTGAAGACTCATGGAGCTGATGAATTCCTCTGAGGGTAAAATAATTATTTTCTATGCATATTCATTTTTCTTGTTGCATTCTTTTCATTTTCAATCATTATTTAAAAGAAGTTTCCCTCCAAATAAAAAATTACCTTTTGCTAAGAAAAATATTTCATTCTTTTAAGAAGACACTGAAATTTTTTTTTCTTTATTATAAGGCACTTTATAGATATGTTAAACTAATTAACTATTCTAAACAATGAATGCGTAATCGTATGGATAAGTAGATCTAGGCTAAGAAAGAATATAATCCCAGTTACAAGGAAAATAGTTTAAAAAAAAAGAAAAGGTTGTGATTAATTGGCTATCAGCATATTACATTAAGATAGACTGGACCAATGCAAGATTTCCATGTTTGAGGCTTTAATTGGGCCCTTGTTAATATTAATTAGTAGCCCTAATAAAAAGATTAATTTTTTAGTCTTTTCCGCTTCTTGAAATATGCGCTAAGATAATACTATAATAATAATGTAGATATTTCAATTTTTACAGGACTAGACATGCATGAAAGAGACAATCTAGCTACTTCATAATTTTTTATAGTTATGGCTTCAGTAAAGCACTACAACAAAACTGGTATTCAGATCGGTCGCTGAAGACCTCCCAAAAAATCAAAAATAAATAAACTAATAAAAGCATCGGAGATGAACCCTTCAGCAACCGACGACCGGAGCGGAGTTGAGAAATATCGTGGGACATTCTTCGTCTCATCAGGTAGGAAATCCAATTTTTGAGTATGTTTGAATCAGTAAGGGCATCCACAACCAATAAGGACACTAAGTATGGCAAATGAACCAACATAACAGTAAACTCCTAAAAATTCTAAACCCTAAATCCTAAACAGTAAACTCTTAACATTGAACCATAAAATTTTAAGTTATATTCTCACAGGGAGGTTCTAGCTTACACCATGCATCAACCTCCGATACTCATGATAACAACGGAGATGATCTCGGAGATGACTAGTAGATATTTTATGTTTTAGGATATTATGTCGTACTTTAGATATTTTATTTTTATGTTGTACTTTAGATCTTTCATATTTGATATTTATGTAGTACTTTAGATATTTTGTTTTTATGTTGTGCTTTAGATATTTCATATTTGATGTTGTAGTACTTTAGATATTTAATGTTTATGTCATTTTGTGAATTGCTTGGTACATACCAATTAAATTGCTTGTGAATTGTTTGATATTTGATGTGAATTATTGCTTGGTACGTACCAATTAAGTTGCTTGTGAATTGTTTGATATTTTATGTTAAATGCTTGGTACGTATCAATTACATTGCTTGTGAATTGTTTGATATTTGATGTTAAATGCTTGTGAATTACGTCTCGTACCAATTGGGGCTGGAGAAAAATATATGAACAAAATGAGTTTAATGTTATATTTATTTGATACATTTTGTACCAATTGGGGAAAAAAAATAACAAAAAAATACCCAAAACAAAAAATGAACCTTCTGTGACCGATTTGGGACCCTTCTGCGACCGCCCGATCGGTCGTTGATAGGCTTCCAGCCACGTATTTGAACCTTCAGCAACTGGCGCTTTATCCTTCTGCGACCGATTTGGCCGGTCGCAGAAGGTTGCTTTTGCTGTAGTGAAGGTTTTCTTTTCTTTTCAATAATTTAAGCATAAATGAAGGGAAATTTGAGTTTTACAAAATCTCATTTTCCTTCCGGAAAGGCAATGATGTGAAGAAAACTATACCTCAGACTCAGAAGTAGTTATTTAAAAAAATGTAGGTGTCAATTCAAAGAATTCAATTTGGGGACAAAGTTGTAGGGGACATTTTTCAAATATTCCAAGTTGTAGGGAACATATATATTTCAAATATTCCCAGTTGTAGGGACGAATATAATTCAAATCTTCTAGGAATATTGTATTGCTTATGTGTGTGAGTTTTAGGATGCATATATTACTTTCTTTCTTGTTGGAAAAAGGGTGTTAATTAGTACTTGGTAGGCAAACAAAGAAAATATTTTTTATAGTAAATTACATATATATTGCTAAGTCTTGAGGTATCATACATATAATTAATTTTGCAAAAATACATCTTGTTTCTCCTCCATCGCTGGAGTATGGATTACGGCATTAATTGTAACAATTTACTAATTTGGGGACCCCTGAAAAGTCATTTTAAAAGTACAACTAGGGTGTACAGGTTTCCATAAATTGTGCTTTGTTTAGAAGTCTCTCAACCAATAGTGGCAACTAATTAGGTGAGCACTAATCTGTTGTCTCATTGGCCAGCCTTTACTTATTAGTTAGTCACGCGGAGTCATTAGCAAATATTGATTATAATTTGTTGAATAATTTGTGAAAAGCCCTCATAACATATGTTTATTTGGCCAACATATCTTAATAATTTGTGATCAAGCCATCATACCAAATATTGATAATATTTTGTTGAATAATTTGTTCAAAAAAAAAAAACGCCTTTATGAATTAGTAGAAAAGATAACCAGCCTATGAATAATATTATATTTAAATATAAATGAATAAACTATATAATTTTGATAAATTTAGACAAATAAAATCAATAGTAGTAGGAACATATATAGTTTTTATGGGTGTTATGAACTTATGATCAGGCATGTGTATATATCTAGGTTATTGTCATATTTGGATTTTTATAGGGTATAGAAGAAAAAAAATCCAGATATTCATTGCAATTCTTAGGGACTAGCTAGGAACAAAAGAGATTTGTACCCAAGAGGTTCATCATATGGTGATTTTCATGGGATGCTAAACATGTTGTACTGCTCTAGCTAGGCCGCCACCTAATAAATATATAAAACTTTATAGAGAAATTATATGATTAGTTTTGGATCCATGTGCAACTTGTACAACGTTGGAAATTAAGAGGATTTGTGCTTTCTCCGCTTTTCTAATTCTGGAATTAATTGATACTTTACCTGCCACAACAATATATCTTATAGCTAGCCTTTTCTCTCTTGACGTTATTCGTTTATTCTATTTTAATCTAAAGAGTCTATATACATTTAATATTCACTTAATTATTTTATCTAGCTAGGATCTATATATATGTTCCCTGTTTCTATATAGTGGACCCTCCTTATCATGTCATGTTCTCCATTAAGCATTGATTGAACATATAAATTGGTCATATATGTGTACACGCCATCAATGATTAAATTGAATTCAAGTTTCTCCAGTTCCACTTATGATATATTAATTATAGGCTCATGCCATCACTGACTTGAGGTCAAGCAATAATATGTGTACTTAGACTAGAACTAGGGTGTTTTTAAGCTCTTGGTGACCTTCACTCCAATACCTATATATGCAAATGGCTTCGATCCAAACTATTGAACTACTTCATAATTAATGTGTTTACATGCAAAATTTATAAATTTTTGAATTAATTTAGTACAAAATTAAGTGGTAAAAAAATTACAAGTTAATTTTATTTAATGTTTTTATAGTACTCTTTGCACAATTTGTTGAAACAGTGAATCGAAATGTTACTTGTTAATACTCAAGTTCACCAATATTTACATAGTGTTTTTGTTTTTGTTTTTTTTTTTGTTTTTTTGTGTTTTTTTAACTCAGGTTGTTATTTGGGAGCAATAAATCAGTTTAAAATTAATCAGTTTAGTCATCACAGAACAATTGGTTCAATCTTGCTGCCATGACCAGATCAGTTGCTTTCGAGGCGTTAAACAATTCGATGAAGAGTTTAATGCTTGACTAACTATATATAATGTTTTTTAATTACAATAAAATTAAGTTTCAGAAACTACACATGAATTCTATAGATAGGATGCAACATAGGTTGAGTCACATTAGATATATAATTTGGCAATAATAATACAAAAAAATAACAATTCTCCTTCTAGATTTCTACAACCATGCATATGCATGACTAATTTCAAAAATGGAAAATAAAGTAATAAAATTATAAATATGTCATCTCATCAACCATGCATATAAGGATTATTATATATTAAGTAATTTGAAAATCAATATATAACTAATGCATTAAGTGATTTTAAAGTAATTTTATGATTCAGTTTTCGGATTTCAAGAACAAAATTGGGACATTAATTGGTGACCCGGTGAAAGCATTAACTTATTCATTAGCTGAATCTCTTCTTCTTCTTTTTTTTGTCTCTCTTCAAAATGCATGATTATCCCAGTTTTCAAAAGTTTGACTAGATTAATTAATTATATCTAGTTTTCAGACACATTATTCAATAGCTTTTGACTAAACTCATATGCTTAAATGTTTAAAAGATGCTGAAAATAACTTTCTAGGTATAGAATGAACGCAACAAAGTTTGAATGCATGCTTCAAGCATGCAAGCTTTCGTGTGTTCGTGCAGCTGGATGCTATAGTTGAGATGATGAACCACATGTGATAATTAAATTAAGGAGGGTGAATGAAAGTTTTAATTGTAAATATGCTGTAAATTAAATAAAGATACAGAAAAATAAAAATAATAATAATAAGAGTTGATAACGGAATTCGGACTAGCCAATTGACCAACTCGGTCGATTGGCTAAGTATACCTATGTTTTCGGACATTTGCAACCACTAACGATGTGCCCTTGTATTTCTCAAACAATTATAAGATTGGTTGTACCTCTCACAATGATCTATGGGTTGTACATCAACCAAGTTAGATCTCTCAATGACCTATTGAAATCTCTAACAAGAAGATTACAACAATATATTCATGATCAAGGTTTCTTGTCAGAATAGTGAGTTTGAGACTAGACTAAAAGATTTAGCAAGATGAGATCAAACCCAAGATTATGGCAATGTATATTCTTTTAATTAAGAATCATAAATTTTGAAGTTTTTTAGCACTTCACACTTCTGGATGAAGATCGGTTTTTATAGAGAACGTCCAAAGACAAATTCTCTAAATTTCAGTATAAATAAAATGACATATTTTCATAAAAATGTACTAATAAAAAGAATAATTATTCAACAATATCCATGAATAATATTAAAGTAGATTGATTCAAAATTCAAATTGGAACTGAAAAGTCAATTAGTGCAAATTGAAGATATCATAGTACGTAGTACTAATTATATTATACACCTTATAGTAGTCAAAGAGAAAGAAAATATTCAATTACTACAATTAAAAACATATAATAAAATTAGAAATATTAAATTAATATGGTTCATATCTTATTCGTCCCTCAAGACCTCTCAGTAAACTATATTTTTGATATACACTCTTGAGGAATCCGAATCATGTTCTTTTTTTTCACTAATAGAATGTAACTGACAAAAATAATCCTTTGAATTTCAAATTTATGTTTTAGTTATAAAAAAGTTAAGTTGATACATAACAAATTAATTTAAATAGACGCTAATATTTTATAAAAAAAAAATTATAGGTCGCGCACCCCTCTCTTTTGAACGGTTCAAATCAGGTTACAACTTGTCAATATTAATTATTACCGTATTTTAGGCTGATAAGATTCTACTTAATTGAATAAATAAATAGTCATGATAACAAATGTAGCGTATTAAATACATTAATTTTAAATGGCACATATCTCCATTCTTATATTTATGCACATAGTTATCTTGATCCGCCAATAGCTAAAATTGAAAGATAAATCTTTAAATTGAATATCTGTCATCTAATCACATAATATGTCTTCTTTTTATTACATACATTTATTTTATGTGTAAAATCTAAATTTAGTTAAAAACATACTCACTACATAGGTTGCTACATGATTTGTCATATTAAAATTAAATGAATTCCTAGCAATACGTTTTCTTATTTCTCCTTATAGCTATATTTGATTCTTGCAATTAACTTATTTTCTAATTTATCTATTTCCTCCATTTTATTTCTCATCTTCCTCTATAGTTTCAATAATGAAAATGAAAACAATCATACATTTCCGGATTTTGTTTAAGGCTACTGTATCTTTGTGAATGAATAAATAGCAGATATTGTGCTAATAGAAACAATCATATATTTTCGATCTAGAGAGAATAAAGAATATCTAAAACTTTTGTTCAGAGAAATGATATGTAGATAAATTTCCATTGTTAAAATAGTTTCCATCAAGACCTTCAAAAAAAAATAGTTTCCATCAATAATATATATGTAGAGAAAATCCTTATTTAAATCATTTAATCATATATTTTCCAATTTTATTTTTTGACATATCATTTCTCCTCTAAATTGTTTAATGACATGTCTTATTCGTGAATAAAATTAGATATTAAATCACAATGATACTTAAAGATTTTTTTTTTATGTTATATTTGGTCCCTTTTTTTCATTTGTTGTTGTTTCTTATATTGCTATTTATTATTTGGATTTTTTTTTCATTTTCATTTAAATATATTTTTTTTAATTTTGTGTGAATGTCAAACAAAAATATCTCCTCATATTATATTCAATTTTATAATATATCCCGTTGCAACACACAGACACGATACTAGTCCTGGATAAGATACAATCATGTTTACAAGAAATGAGATAAGATCATTGATTAAATGGGATCACAGGCACAGGCACATGCACGATATTAAATGAGATCAATAAATGATAAATAATATTCCTTAAATGATATTTAAAAAGTGAAAAGAAATGAATACATGACCAATCAATTATCAATCAATTCAGAAATTTCTTAAATGACATATTAAAAATGGAAAGAAATCAAAGAAGTGTAGTGAGTTATGTGTCTAAATAAATTTAGACTTCTGCATATTAAAAAATATCAAAAAGATGCATAGAATAAAAAAAAGGCAGATTATTAGATTGAAGGGGTGATATTCAATTTCAAATTTCATCTACATGCTTAATAAGATAGCTAGAAAGAGATTATTGAAAATTTTGTAGAAAAGAAAAGGATCGAAGAATCCACATGAAGTAGTTGATTAATTTATGTTTAACGTGATGGAATAAAAATGTGGGTTTGCTGAAATTAACAAAATACTTAACAAGATGTAACAAAGTTTGAATGAATATTGTTTTCATCATTTTAGGAAATATATGATTATATTTTTTTATTTAGTACAGATTATAATTGTTATTGAAATTCACAACAACAACAAAAAATCAATGATAGTTTATATTTCCAAAATAAAAATTATTTCCGAAAGAACTAATTCCCGTCAAGGGGGAGTAGAAAAAAAAATCCACATTTACAATAGGCAGCACAATAATTAATCATGAATAATAAAATCGTAATGGCAATGCAATCACATGTTACCATATTCATTCCATTACTATTTTTGTCAAACATGATAATAAAATAAAATGACACTGGAATAGCATGCAATCACCTTCCAAAACTGTGACATACAGATATTAAACTTGGCATAACAATATTAAATTCATATGTTGTTGACGGCAAACAAGGAATAGCTCAAAACAACAAAAGAAAATAATCAATATTTTTCAAGTACATATATAAATGTATCTAGTATAACTAAAAAAATGCAAACATTTAATTGCACCAATGCAGCAGATAAATTGCTAAAATTTTCATAACCGTTATTTAGCAATTAATTTCAATTGTTGGATTGGAGATGCTCTTAGAACTTTTTTTAAAGCATATATATCTAGAGGAGGGGTCCACTTACAACATTTGAAAGTTACAAACATTTTACAACAATGTAATTTTACAATTTTTAAAGTTTAAACAGTCGATCTAAACTATTCAACATGATATCTATATTAAAATGTATTTGAAGATTAAATTGTACATATTTTTTATTTATTTTTTACTATTGATTAAGTATTTTACAAAACTATTATTTTTCAGTGGTCCAAAATTGTTTAAAAATAGCAGTTTTGTAAAATACTTAATAAATAGTAAAAAAAATAAAAAAAATGTAAATTTTGATCTTAAAGTGCATTTTAATATAGAGATCATTTTTAACGGTTTGAATTAATTATTTAAATTTTAAAAATAATAAAACCAAATTATTATAAGATGTTGTTACTTTGAGATGTTGTAAGTAGTGGATCCCTCCTCCTATGTCTATGCATATGTCAAATAATTAAAAAAGCGGAATAGCTAAGCAGGAAAATTTAAAGAGGAGGAGACTTCATTGCTTTTTTAATTCTGTTGGATGTCTAATCAACCTTGATTTGAAAAGGTTGAAACTTGGGAAGCCATGAACTGTGCTTTGGGGAAGGACACGCGTCGGCGATCCATATGTACAGGCTGCTGTCATGGGAGATACCATATATCATGCCATCGTGCTCCTCACTTCTATTTCTTATTTAGAGAAAGGAACCGAGCTATGTCGTCATTTAATTTGTAAGTATTTAATGGTATAAATAGAAAAGAGACTATTACTGCCAGGTTATTGGTTGAACTACCTATCCTTGCCTCCATTTGCTCACAAAAATGGAGATTAAAAGAAAACAAACCACCAGCTTTCTCTTTTTTATTTTTGGTTTCTTCCAAAGGAATAAATCTATTGGTGCAATATATACTGGTTTGTTTTTTTGTTAGAAATTGATGATAATTTAATGAAAATATGAATTCTTTATTATTAGTTTACAATAAAAAATAAAAATAAAAAAACCATATAGAACTTTCATAATTAATGGTTATTTTTTTCCTATTTGAAAGAGTTTTCTCTCTAATGTACTCAATTAATTGAAAACTAAAAAAAAAATCATCAATTGAACATTACTTTTTTTTTTTCTAAACCAATAGATTCTTATTAATTCCGTGTTTTCAGTATTACGTAATTGTATTTTTTTAAATGTTAAACTTATATTCTTTATATAAGAGATGAGACCTATCATTATGTTCTGAAATGCATTCTAATTGAAATTGACTAAAAAAATTATGCATCAGTAGTGTTCTGTAATTAAGTAGGAGTGTAGGACAGCAAAATACAACCCATAAAATGGAGATCTTCGTTTCAACAATGAAATGGAGAAATGAATTGACCATTAGGGCAAAAGCAACAGCTGCCTCTTTCTATTTGTGTACATAAAATAAAAGGTTACTGATTGAATCAGAAACCTTGAAGCACCAAATTCAGAAAGACTTCTTTCCTCCTCCTCCTCTCTCTCTCTCTCTCTCCTCCCAGACACAAGTTAGAAATCGAAAGATCTAGAACAAAAATTAAAGAGAAGGAACATATGGGGAGGGGGAAGATAGTTATCAGGAGGATCGACAACTCAACAAGTCGTCAGGTAACTTTCTCGAAGCGGCGCGGTGGTTTGTTCAAGAAGGCCAAGGAATTGGCCATCCTTTGTGATGCCGAGGTCGGTCTTGTCGTCTTCTCCAGCAGTAGCCGCCTCTATGAATATGCCAGCTCCAGGTTTGTGTGTGTTTGTTTCTGTATATGAGAACTAAATTCCTTAGAACATGTTCACTTCCTTAATTTGATCAGGTTGGTTATTAATTTTTTTTCTTGATTTAGGTGCCATTTACAAGTATTTATTATTTCAGTATTTGACAGTTTATAGGTACAACCATGCATCATGTCTCTGACTTCTTATAGATCTCCTTTTGATCTCTCACAATCTATATTACGATTGTTTTTTGTTTCCGGACCTTAATTTCATGTCCAGTTATACTTATTCAATAATTAGATCCCACTATGCCTATGCAAATAGTAAGCATTGAATTGTCAATCATTCTTTTTTTTCTTTTTATTTTACCTCTGATCCTTCTTTCAATCTCTCTATTTTTATTTCGTAGTCTGTGAGAATTTATTGTATGAGTTTGATACCGCACAACTGATCAGAGGATTTTATCAGCTCCTAGTTATTTAATTTTCTTTAATTTTTCTCTATGGCTCTATTTTAGTTTGAGTTATAGACTTATAATCTTAATTTCCCAAGAAGCCTACTTTAGTAATTCCACCAGTAAATATATATTTGCTATTTCTATTTCATTATCTTTCATTGCTATAGATATATAATAATATATCAACCGAACATAAATGTTGCCATATTACATCTCTTACCAGCATGGATTTATTTACTTTAATCCAACATTTCTTTTCGTAAGTACTTCCATCACATTAAAAAATATGCTACTTGAAAATTATTATTATTTTTTTTTATTTAATGGTTTGCTTTGGATTCCTGTACTTCTGTCTACCCTTTTGTAAGTTGTCACTAATCTACCAGTTATGGCATATATATATATATCTATATATATATATATATATATATATAAGATCCAGATCTAGTTTAGGTTTACATAAATTAGAAATACATGCTTTATTTATTTGATTATTTCCATTTTCACCCTTTTGTTTGATACCAGGTCAAATAATGGGGTACCTTACTTTTCAATAAAAAAAAAAAGGTTATGTCAGAAGTCAGATATAAAAGCCAATTTATTTACTATATTCTCTGTTGTTACTGGCAGCATGAAAAATGTTAAAGAAGAGCATCAATATATATAAGATCCAGATCTAGTTTAGGTTTACATAAATTAGTAATACATTCTTTATTTATTTGATTATTTTCATTTTCACCCTTTTGTTTGATACCAAGTCAAATAATGGGTACCTTAGTTTTCATAAAAAGGTTATGTCAGAAGTCAGATATAAGAGCCATTTTATTTACTGTATTCTCTGTTGTTACTGGCAGCATGATAAATGTTATAGAAAGATATGGCAAAGCAAAAGAAGAGCATCAACAAGTCATGATGAATCCTAATTCTGAACTAATGGTATGTGAAATTACATTACTTGAACATTCATTTGTTTTGTTTCTTTGCCTAAATTAGTTTTCATTACTAGCAATGAAATGTTACTGAATGTTCAAGTTTCATCTAAATTATATTTGGGAGGTGAACATACCAAAGAAAGTGGATATATCACTTTTTTATTCATTATTTACCTGAATATCAAATTTCAAAGAGAAAGAACGGCATGCACAACTAAGAATGCATACAACTGTTTTTTCTGTTTAAATAAAAGCGGGTATAATTCGACTGAAACCATCAAGAGTTGGAAACAAGCCTAGGTCCCTCCTCCATTTCCTCCACCTGACCTTGCTGAGCTGAAACCACCTCCATAGTGACCTGATCCGACAAGTCATTAGTATCATAGAGGCAAAATCAAAGTGAGGTTAAAAAATGAACCATCATTTTTAATCTTACTCCAAAAGAAAGTTAGTGCTATAATAGATGAGCCAATAGCTTTTAGAGATTTTGTAGAAGATCTAGTCCCTAAAATATATTTTCTCTCTCAAGCAATATTGTCCACAAAGTTGCTCTTCTAAATAATTCTACTAACAATTAATCTATCATTTAAGGAAATGTAAGCATCAATTAATCAATTAAATCTAAATCTTAGGAGGCAATCCATTGCCATATATAAGAAATAACATAACAAGTTAAAGAGAGTTAATTAGGAGACCTACACCTTGTTTGGATGGAGAGCAGAGGGAGGGGAGGTGAAGAATAGAATGAAATGGATTGGAATAGAAAGAAAGATTATCATATTTAACTTTCTTATGTTTAGATGATTAAGTAGAAAAAATATATTTAATTTTTCTTTCTATTATATTTTTTATTTGGTTAGTTAAAATTTATAAGGTTAATGAGAAATTTGATGAATGTTGTATGATTGTGACAAAGAAGCTTGAAGTAAATTATATAGGTAAGATATAAGGTTGAACATTTTGTGTCATATTTTCTCTGAAAATATTTGTATCAAAATTTCTTTCCATTTGTTACACTCCAAATCGAGAGGTAAATCAATTATATTGATTATAATTATACAAGGTTAAACCTTTTCGGCTTTCCCCTCATTTACGTACCATTCACCTCGAATATAATTTTATCAACCAAACACAATTTGAGGAAAAAAAAACTCTTTTCTTTCCATTCCCTCCCTTCCTCAACTCTCCATCCAAACAAGATTAGGTAACCACAAAAAGATAACCAACATCACCCTGCTAGCTTCTCTTATATTGTGACTAACTAACTACAAGTATTTTTTTTTTAAAGGAACGTTTATTTTCATCCAGATAGTATCATAATCATGATTCGGGTACTCTTTCACACTCTTAACCAATTATATAAAGAGTGTACATAAATTGTTTATGTTGATGTCCATCTCCACATAATTTGATCCTGTAGAATTGTCTATGGAATTAAAATAAGTGAAAATAAGAAGAGAAGTCATGCAATTTTTTAATAGCCTTGCCAAATAAGCTGTCTTTTAAAATGGATACGCAAGTGTTTGTGAGCAAGAGCCTTAGCTAAGTATTTTAAGGGTTTGAAAAGTTGAAACTATACAACTTGTCGGAAGTGTTTTAAAACATATCTCTAACATATTCTGGGTATTTCTTCTAGATTTTTGTTCCATTTTGAATATTCCATTAGATGTAGTTCATCCTTCCATAAGCTTCGATTAGCTATGAAACCATATAAATATTGGTAGTTTGCATCATCCCATTATTACATGACAAGAAGAGCATTATATATTTCATCTTCCCAAATGATTATATATATATACTTCACCACAGCATTGATCTAATTCACTGTTTGTGTGACTTGTTGTTGAATTGAGACTTGTAACGGTTAGCTATAGACGGTTGCATTGATCACCTTTTTACTTAATCTCCAGCTTGACTTGAAAACAAACATATACTTCAATATTTTCTGAGCTTTCTGATGCCTCTTAATTAGTATCTGAGAATGTATACAGTAATGAACTGGGCTTACTAATCACACCTGTTGCAATGTATAATTTTAATTAGGGATTGATTTAAGAGAAAGGAGGTACAAAGAGGAAAATTAGCTAGGCTTGGAGAAGAAGTAGGGAACTGACACACAAAACAAGTAATTTGTTAAAAATTGACCAGATTATTATTGATTTTGCAGATATATATGATTCTTAAAAAAAAAGGACCTAACTTGTTGTAGAGAATTACACCCCAAGTAAGGTCAAATTTTAAGTATTGAATTAAAGAACTTTTAAAATAAATAAATAAAATCAATTTGTTGAACTATAACAAGGTTTTTGAATGTGCTTATTTGTGTTTTTTAGCTCAGAAAAGTTAATTAAGTTCAAAGCTGAGTATCTAGAGAAATTTTTAAACTCCATAAAAGTTTAAATAAAATTGAAAATTAAAAAGTAAGTTTATAAGTATGGTAATACTTAATTGGTATACAGATAGCCTAACAATCAAGTTTCATGTATTTTAAATATTATTTGATGATGCGTCAAGAACCTTTAATTTAAAATTGTTGAAATTTCAATTCAATTGATGTGTGGCAAATATACACCAATTCTCTTTTTTTCTATAAACATGATATATATATGCATAATATAGTTCATGTCTATAATATTGAATTTCAAATTTAAATTTTATATTTTAAAATTGTCAAAATTTTCAAAATAAAGAATTATCAAGTGATCTTCCTCATTAGTGGAATTCTGCCACTTCTCTCTTTTTAAATTTTTAACCAGAAAAAAAGCCCTCAATTCTTCTCACCCTTCTTTTTGATAGTTTATATTCATTAGCAAAACAATTCTTGGCCAATCAGTTGATTTCGTATTGAATTAATTAATAGGAGCTTTAAAAAAAAGAACTCGGTTTTATTCACATTTGACAACCATGACTATTTGTTTTGTTCTTTTCCTAAATAATTTAGAAAGAAAAAGAAATTACAGTACTATTCTGACCTTCACTCACATCTCTGGGATAATTAATCTCTTTTTTTTTTTTTTCTTTTCTTTTCTTTTATTTTCTGCTCTGATCCTATTTTCCAGGACTTATAGGAGAATTGGTGAAACACAGAATTGTTTATAATTAACTAACAGCCATTATCCTCCTTTTGGTTTTGAAGATTTTAGCAGCTTTGGCCTAAATCATCATTAGGGGTGTAAACAAAACCCTTTTATCTATTTACTCTATAGTCTATACATACCATCCTCTCCTTTGCCTGGCACCATTAGGAGGTAAACTTGTTTAATTAATTTTGGAATAAATCAATCTAGTATTCGGTAAGATGCGTATGAATAAGACTTTTTTTTTGTTAACTTAACAGACAATGGTATGTGTGAAGAAAAAAAAAATTGTTAGCTTATTGGGTAATAGTATGTACGAGTTACAGTTATTTTGTATATCCATTATCCCTATATTTGATTGAAACTATAAAATTATATATGATCATTTTTATTCATATCTAACTATATAATTTTTATTATTATGAGTAGATTAATAATACAACAACTTTTATATTGTTTGTAGTAATTTATGACAATTTGATTTATTCAATATTTATATTGTTTTAATTAGTAATTTATGACAAAAGTAATTTATATAACATTTTATCTTATAATATTTAATTAATAAGTTATATTGTTTATTAAATGAATGGGATCGATAATTATATTTTTAATATTTTGTGATATTACGTGTTTGGTAGTTATATTTTTGGGTTAAATTATATAAGCTATCAATTAATTCAATAATTATTCATTATTTTAATCCTAATAGGTAAAGAGTATGGTGAGAATAAGGCTAATACTCAACTAATATGACAAGATACAGGTAAAGGCTAATTTTAGGCAGGTACATAAATGTCTCCACCCGATCCATATAACATACCCGTTAAAACCCATTAAAATCAATCTTATTAAAACTAAAGAGATAGATAAGAACCTCTTGTGGTCCATTGTCTAACGTTATATAAATATATAATGGGAAAATGAAGGTACAATTTGTGGTCCATATCTGATTAAAACTAAACAGAGGGCGACAACTTGTGGTACAATTTGTGGTCCATACCTCATCATTCTAACTAAGCATGCTATATATATATATATAAAATGGGAATATGAACAGACAATTATCGGTCCATTTGTATAATGGGCTTTTATCGCTTGGTCTTCCCAGCCCAATGTTATGGGCTTAACAAGGCCCATCACAGTATTATTTATTATTTAAGAACAAATTTAGTATTATTTATTATTCCCGTGTTCGTGTTGTGCTTCCATATGTCAAGCACTCGAGTGTAACATACTTCGGATTGTAACTTTACAAGTGACATGTCATTTCAAAATTTTATGAAATTTGCACGGCCCGACACGCCGTGCCTTGTACGTGTCGTGTACTAAGTACGGAGTACCAAAGTTAACTCACAACTCCCCGAAGTTTCGGAGTTCAGATCTAGTACGGTACCCTACCTTATGGAATGAGATCTGTATCGTCCATTTTAATATGGCACGAATCTTGAAGTGAACACCCCATCTGTCTAGGTCTTCTATGATGTTTTAGAGGTCATTGGATTCCCATTTTGTTTGACCACAAACACTGAAATTCCCCTTGCAAAAGATATAGAAAGGAGGATTATACCGACCATCATATCTTGGGCATTTGTTGAGAAATTACAATGAAAATTTTCAAGATGAATAAAAAATATTAATATTCCTTTATGTTTAAACCAAAAATCAAGAGAATGGTCTTTTTTTGAGAAAGCCACCAATTTCATTGAAATCATAGGATCAACAGAGAAACACCAAAGGTGTTTGACTGTTGTTACAACAACAACCAAAAAAAAAAAAAACTAATATAATACTTGAGTAATTTTGTTTAACCTTGGCAACTAAAGGCATAGCAGCACATAAACTGAGACAATACAAAAAGGCACAAGGAACCTAACAAATCTAACTAATATATCTATTAACACAAACTAGTCGGATCACATTTAACTAATTTGATCAAAAATCAGTTGTTCCTTCTCCAAACGCAAGCCTGTTTACCAGTATCTCTGGTTCCGGAGCTGAGTAATTCTTCCTGACCCTGGTGCACTTCAGCCTGGCTCCTGAGCGAGTAATAGTTCCTAATGCTTTTAGTGAAGGAATTGAGCCTTGGTTAAAGCAAAAAATATTCCAAAAAAATATTCCTTCCTAGCTGGATGATCCAAAACACAGATCCTCCAATCACTTCCACCATTATCAAGAGAATATTAGATTGAATATTCTTTTCTGCCGTAATATGTAAATTGAATAAAAGCATGTGAAAATATTAAATCCAGTTCCTCCCTACCCTTAATAATCCATGTCTTATTCACTGCTGAGCCAAATTACAATCACTTGTCATGCTCTCTTTTGGGTGTTATTACCACACACACAAAAAAACACATGGAACAAAAGAACATGAAGCACGTAGAATATATAACCAGCAGTAAGAATAATGAATTTACACACTCTTGTTTAGAATAGTATGTATAAATATATGACAAAGAGGAAGAAAAAAAATGCAAGAAAAACAGAAGGAAATTATTTTAAAAAAATGCACATCTTTACAATTACAATACCATTTGGACTGAAAACTACAGAAGTGAATCCTGGCATTTAGCTATTGCTTCAGTTAACTAACAAGTATACTCAAATTGCCAAATGTAAAATGATAGTATAGAAATTATACCCTGACAGTAAACTGCTAAGGGCATTTTAGTCTAAAAATGACCACCTGACATACTTCTTGGTTGAATGGCTTAAACTAAAGGTTATTCATATGGCATAATGTCAGGTCCCTTTCACATGATTTTCACATGAAATCTTTAAGCTTCTCTTGGTAAAATACCGGACATTTAACATGGCTTATTCGAAAAGGATATTAAGACTACCTTGCCCAACCACAGCTGGTATTTTTGTGGTATTATGTGGCCAATATTGGTACTATATACCAGGAATAAAAACCAGTTCACATAAATCTTTCTCAGGCTATATTTAACTAGCGGAGAGAACAAATTTAATTAAACCTGTATAAATTATAAACATATTTGAATTTGTGTGCAGATCTGGCAAAGGGAGGCAGCAAGCTTGAGACAACAACTGCGAACTTTGCAAGAAAATCATAGGTACTTCATCAAACCTATTCAAAAAAATATATATATGTTAGTGAGTCAAATATGTAGCAATAATTGTTTGTATGTATACAGCTACAATGACCAAACAAAATGCATATGCTTATTAATTGGAAAAAGGATATACTTATGATACATAAATTTTCTACAAAATGGTAAACAGGCAATTGATGGGACAGGAGTTGTCTGGGCTAGGTTTAAAAGAGCTTCAAAGCCTAGAAAGCCAGCTGGAGATGAGCATGCATGCTGTGCGTGCCAAAAAGGTTGTTCCTATAATTATTTAAACTTAAAGCCCTACAAAGAACTCTTAATGATATTACATCTTTTAAGCAAGTTACTCACCAAAAAGATTTTTTGTTTCTTTTTATAACAGGAAAATCTTCTGATTAATGAGATCCAGGAGCTAAATAGGGAGGTTATAACTCCCAATTTATTTGTTTTCTAAATATGTTTAAAATTTCCATTTAACCAGCCCTTTCATGCATTGAAACCCCAACTCTAACCAACATTTAGGTCATTAATTTTGCAGCCCAACTTTAGTACAACTAAAGTCCCAAGTCCGCAATTATGCCTATAAATTTATATCTAAATTATCAAGCTAAGGTTCCACAAGCAATAAGTTACAATATTATAGAAAAGCCTAAAAGGACCAAAAGCACCCAAAAATTATTAGGCTGCACATATGATACCTCTAAAATGTATATCAGTGCACTGATCTCATATCATTGCGCCTAATTTAACAGGGGAGCTTAAAACAACAGGAGAATGCCGACCTCTATAAAAAATTAAACCTAGCTCGCCAAGAAAACATGGATCTCTACAAGAAGGTAAACAGACATGATACTTCATAGAGTCGATAATTTCAGCATATGGTACCTACAAGATCACAGCACCAGTAGAACTTATGGTGCTGGTACCTAAGTTAAGAAGTGTGCACATTTTTATTTTTTTTTCATTTCTTTTTGTTTTGACAGTTGAATAAAGCAGGAGGAAGTGGGGTCCTGAAACAAAGTTCAGACCAAGACAATTCTGACGGTTGTTATAGAATAACAAACAGTGGTGATGCAAGCGTACCAGTCCATCTCGAACTAAGCACTAGACAGACCACAAGCGGCGATGCCCCGATTTTAGGGTAATTTGTTATTATTCACTATTGTTATATAAGTATATTGATTGGTGACCAATAAAAAAATGGTTACAATATGGATCAAGTGTGGGCCAGCACTTTGTGGACTTGAAATATCTTAGATGGGTAGAAAATCACTATTTTTTATTAAGTGATTTTCTAGAATCTTTTAGATCAAGTGATTTTCTACCTATCTAAAAAAAGAGTAAAAATTTTTTTTTAAAATGTAAAATTTGATCTACAAGTACATTTTCATATGAAGATCATGTTAAATAGTTCAGATCGACTATTTGGACTTTGAAAACAGAGATATTAGTCCATAGTACGGACCAATCTGCGCTATGCATAGTACCATGGCCTCACTCCAATATTTTTATCTTAGCTCAATTTCTCTACCTATATCAAATTCAGTGAGTGATAACTAACACAACTATCTTTGCCTTTTTTTCCATCAACTTCAACAGGCTTCAACTTAACTGAGGCAGCAAAGTGTGAAATTGTCAGCATGTCAAGCAACCTCTCTATTATTCATTAGAATACTAAGTTCAAATTTTTAGATTTTGAACTGTAAAGCTTGCTTTGACAATTTGATTTGTAATAAGTAGACAACAAAATGAAGTGGCACTAAGAAAATTATATATGTTTCTTATGGTACTTCTCCATTACTGTGTTGCTAGCTCGAGGGCTTTTCTTCTTTCTTTTTATTTTTGAGATGATATGTTGTATGCATTCTGGGCCTAATAGAACCTGACACTCATGTTACAGCTGAAAATTACAATACCAGTCATGGCGTAGTAAACTATAATTAATTTGTGATTATCTTATGGTAGTGTGCTTATTCTTTTTTCTTCTTAGCATGTAAACCATTGTTGAACTTTTGGAGGACCAATATGTGAAACAATCTAACAACAAAGTATGGCACAAATATACTTATAATTAAATTATATATTTGGGCTCCGTTTAAACTAGGAGAAACCTCATCCTTGAAAAGTACAAAAATTCCTTTTATAAATTAATAAAATTTCAACTCTATGTGCAAAAGATAACCACCAACACAAATTTGTGAAATTATATGATCCAACAAGTTACCAAAAAAATGAACCAACTGTTACTACAAAAGCAAGTTAACAAAAGTATTTATTGTAATAATATGTTCCACACTCATGGTTTTCCATTTGATTACCGCAATAATAAAGATTATTTATTTGATAATATTTAGACATGCAACTTATGCAGGGTTATACTTGTCCATAATTGACAGATGAAATATTTTCCATCAGACTGCCTAAAGCTATGTATCGTTAGCGTAAATCTATAAAAAACTTTGGTCTCAGTTGCAAACATGAGAAACATTCGTTGTTATATGAGTTTAATTTGCAAAGAAGCCCCTCTCTCTCTCCTCCACAATATCCAAAACAGCATGCTAGGCAAATATAACAATTATTCAAGGTTATTTACTCATGATTTGCTACTCCCATATTGCTTAACAAAAGTGCACATCATAGAGGATTGGTTTTTACCAGTATCTTGCAAAATATGCAGCTGTTGCCTCAAGCCTGCTGACACCATTTGTAAAACCTAATAGAGAAAAAGAAAACAGATTAGATGTTATTATCAACTCTAATTCCAAGAAGTGCACTGGTAGAACCAATACATACAATTGGTAACACCTTACTGGCTGGTTACAGAAACCCAGCAAGGCCTATTTGTATAATTATTGTACTAGATACTGGTTTGAGCTACAGAATATCAATCACATAAATGCAAAAGAACCTATGATGAAAAAATATTCAATGACCACTGGTACACTACAATTTAAAACAGGTCTCCTTTTTGAGTCAAAATATTGGAGAATTTTAAAATAATAAAAACTGTTTATATTACAAACTATTGCAAAACAATTGTCCAGTCAAAATTAGAGCCATAAATTAGCGTTGCCAATTTGGAAATCAAGAATAAAATTCCAATCAAGACCAGAAAGCTTATTCAATCCTCTCATATGTACTTGCTATAACCTACCACTAGCTTAGTACTACAAAGCATGAATATAAGATCTATCAAGGATACTGGCGCACGGGAAACAAAACTTTTGTTTCAGTGATGAAATGGGTGGATTTACCACTTATTTCAAAAAGAGAATTCCACTTCTGGCCCGGACAGAATTAACAATAGTAAGGACCAAATTTGGAGAAATCAATAGATATTGGTCAATTATCTTGCAAGTGCCAACTTGCAATTATTAGAACCAAAATACGAGTATTTTAATTACTTCAGATATTGGGTTCAAGTGATTAGCACACAGATGAGAAGATGAAAACAACAAGAAGATCAAGTAGTAAATACCAAAATAATTATTTTATTGTCTGAAACATGAGGTCAGCTAAGATCAAAGTGATAGTTCCTGAGCTTTGGTGCTACCAATTCATTTTTCAATTTTCAAAGTTCAAAACGTCGATCCGAACCGTTCAAGTTGTTCTCCATATTAAACTGTGCTTGGAGACCAAATTTTACATTTTTCTGAATTTTTTTACTATTTATTAAGCCACTTTGAAAATCGCTGATCCAACGGTTGCTTAACAAAATAGTAAAATCAGAAGCCACCATTGGATCAACTGTTTTCAAAGTGGCTTAATAAATAGTAAAAAAATTCAAAAAAATGTAAAATTTGGTCTCCAAGCACAATTTAATATAGAGAACAACTTGAACAGTTTGGATCAACGTTTTGAACTTTAAAAATTAAAAAACGAATTGATAGCACCAAAGCTCAGGAACTACCACTTTAATCTTAGCCAACCTCCTAAAACATAATATATCCAACATGATATCACTGTTGCAACTGAAAGTGCAACCAATTCATACAATGATTAAATGTAAATTAGGCCACGAATCATATTAAATATATGCTATCTTAAAAGCTTTGGACCTTTGACCTAATCCCAAATTAGTTTTATACAACTTTTATAAGATTTAGAAGAACAACACAGCATCACTAGCTAACCTCCCAAAAATTTTGAATACTATCCCTTCATATCATATGCCAAGTTCATTTTATAAGCATGTAACTTGTTTGGTAATCTCTTATTATTTAGGTTTCAACTTCATTGTTACAAAAATCATTTGAGAAAGGAGTCAAAAATTACAAATCAATTTATTTACCAAACAAAGATAAGTTATATACAAAAATAGAGATGTTTTATTATTTAATGAACAGATTATAGGCTGAATATCCAGCAAACAAAGATACGACGAACAGATGTTACTTGCAATTAACACAACTGAATATTCATCTGCCATTCGTAACTACTCCATACTTTAACCTAATCATCATTTTTATGGTACTTAATTCAGTTTGGGAAAAAATGATTTAAAAATAAAATCATTCATGTGTGTCAAAGGGAGATATTGTTTGCAAAAATGCAAGGGTACTTGTGTCTTGCATGTATCATTGTTCTTGATTAAATCATGTGATAAATATCATTTAACATGAATTTCAATAATAATTAACTCACAAAAGAAAAATATACTACCCAATCGATTCACAAGTTTATAGCATCATTCTAACTATGTAGAAAAAATTGAGTCATTGTGCACGTGCATGCATGTTGATGTGCATGTGTTTTAAGTTTAACAATACCTTGTTTCCATAATAATTTGCTTAGATTAGATGATGAGGAAATAAAGGCTTTGTTGTTGTTGTAGATGATGAGGAAATATTGCCCAATAAAGTTTTAAAATGTAATGTCCAATTCCAAGAATTTAACTAAATTTGCAAACTGTATGCATGGATATGTGATGGAATCAATCTTATATATGAAAGCGGAAGCAAATGGTAAAATTTTCATGGTTACGTGATGCACTGCATTTGAAGTTCAATTTGTAATTTGGACATAATAATATCTACTAATTATCTATCAAATTTTTTTCTATGTAATTTTTCAAATTATCTTTAGTGAGTTGCAAGGGATGCAGGGATCATTTACTTACTAATGAAAACACATGGTATATTGCTATAATCAAAATGATATCCATTAATACAAGAATTAATAAGCTTGTTGCAACTAAAGACTCCAATGTCATGAAACAACTCGATATGATATGAAGGAAACACATGGTATTTTGCTGGGAACATTGATGCTATCTTTTCTGGTTTCAACTTAATTAATGTATGCAAGTTGTACTAAATTGGAACATCTTTCATTTAGAGAAATTAAGCAAGATAGTAAATTAATTAATGCATAGTTACATGAAATATGAAATCAAAAACAACAACACTCAAAATTTTGTAAATTTTTACTCTCTCCCTCAGACAGGGAAACAAACGCACACAAATAACAGTTCAATACACAATTTAATCAATCTTACATGATATGCATAATGCTTTTAATTATGAGTGGCAAAGTAAACCCTAGTTTAGCTGAAAAGGAACCAAGCAGCAACACAATTCCTAGTAATATAAAAGCTGAAATACCAAATATTACTAAACCATTAATACAACTGAAACTACTAAAAAGAAAGACAATTCCAAAGAGAATTATCTTACCAAAAGAGGGTAGGCATCCAATGCACCACTTCTTCCAAAGAAAAAATAATGACTGGTTTTGAAAATTTTCAGAAATTTGAATGGATATAGAGAAGTAAAGGTTTGCTCTTTAGATCTGGTATAAAGGAGAATTAAATTACTTGGAAATGTCGGAGGCTAAAGATCGAGCTACTGAATGAAGATACGAGAGAGAGATATAGAGGCAGCGAAAAGAAAATATCACCCGCTTTGATGAATAAAAAAATGGGAATCTGAAGGGTCGATTACAGGCCACGTCGCCTGTTTAATTTTATAAGAAAATTATTCGTATGCCCCCTTTTAAAATGTTAAAATTGTGTTATACGTAAGGAAAACACCCTTTGTTCAAGAAAATAAAATATATGGTCCAAAATCCAAATCGTCACATTGCCCTCTAGTGGACAATCAAATCCGGTTTTTTTATTAATACAAAAAATAAAATAAAATATCCACAATGAAAAATTGTTTCACTAGATTTTGAGAAATAGAAAGAATATTATAGTTTGTAACGTTCAAGATACTATAACTGAATATTATAAATTATAACGGACAACTAATTTAATCACAAATGATTTATAATTAACAAAAAAACACTGTAATTAGACATTATAAAGTCTAGCTATAGTGTTTTTTTTTTCTTTTTTTTACAACAAATCATAGCAAAAAAATAAAAAACAAAAAACAAAATAAAAACCAATGTGCTGAACTTCATAGAACATAACGTCCAACTACAGTGTTTTTTATTAATTAATCATTATTAACGATCGGATTAGCTAGACGTTATGGTTTATAACATCCAGCTACAGTGTCCTGAACGTAAACAGTTTTTCTATTTTTTGACATTTCACGAAAGTGTATTCCATAATCAATATTTTACTTTTATTTTTTCTATTAATACAAAAATCGGCAATTAAATAATAGTATAGGGCGGCAATTATTTTTCAACGCAGAAAATTCAAAACATTTACTCTTTTTATTTATAATTTTCTGAAAACAAATTGCAATATATACGTATAGTTCAAATAATAGTAAAATTACACTTCATCTTAAATTTTTGTTCTACCCAATGACAGTTTTCGACTTCACCCCTATTTATCCGTATAGTGTATATAATAAGTGGCAAAGGCTTTTATGGACATAAGGACCTATTTGTAAAATGTACACTCTTTTTATTTTCAAAGTTCAAACAGTCGATCCGAACTGTTCATTTTGTTCTCCATATTAATGTGTGCTTGAAGACCAAATTTTACATTTTTCTGAATTTTTTTACTATTTATTAAAATGGGTACAAAATTCAATGGTCTGAATTTGATATTTTTTGTACCCATCTTAATAAATAGTAAAAAATTTCAGAAAAATGTAAAATTTGATCTCCAAGCGCATATTAATATGGAGAACAAGATGAATGGTTCGAATCAACTGTTTGAACTTTGAAAATAAAAGAAGTGTTCATTTTACAAATAGGTCCTTATGTCCATAGAAGCATCACTCATAATAAATTATATATTTTGTTCCATATCCCTACTAATTTTCCAACTAAATGAAATTTGTATACACATTATATAGACATTTGTATTTGGACTGAAATGCAAATGGTTCAAATATATTTTCTCGTATACAAAAAGGTTGATTCAAGTCGCTTGATGGATTTTATTTTTACATATCAAAAATAATATTTAGGACAATTAGTTTCCTGTTTATAATTGTAGAAAACAATTCTAACAAAAAGAGTCATGTAAAATAATTACATAGAAATCCAGAATTTGAGCTCTACTCACAACTTCAAAGTTTTAACAAAAAACACTTTTTTTTTTCCTGTAAAAGCTGTTTCAAAATATTCATGTATGACCCATGATCTCTACTTTTTCTTCATTTTGGATAGACTTCATTAAATCTGGACCGACCATTTTAGTTCAAACAGTTCAGATCAAAGTTGACTGTGTAACTATTTCTTTTTTGACGGAGTAACTATTTTTAGAGAAATGAAAGGTAGCACAATTGGTTAGAAAAATATCCTAAAGTTGTTATACTCAAAAGTTGAGAGTTCGATTCTCCCTCACAAATCTTGGTAGCTACTACCAAGTTTTCAAAAAAAAAAAACTATTTTTACCTACCTTTTTAATGCGTAAATGATAACATTTGATCTTGACCGTCTAATTTTAAAATACATGCATCCAGATCAAGTAAGGTCCATGCTATGAATGGGGATTAGGAGCAGCCGTAATGACCTTTTCTTTTCTTTTTTTTTTTCTTTTCTTTTCTTTTCTTTTCTTTTTTTCCCTCTCTCACCTCACAATTTTCATGATTGAAATATGTTTCCATAATATGAAATTTTCCAATTTTCACATCTTCCAAATTGGACTTTTCTAAACTAATATTCCTATAAATGCTAATACTAATCAGTATGTAATATTACATTTATCAGAAGTCAAAATTATAAATTTTCGCAAATCAATAATTCAAACTTTTTATTTTTATATTTCAAGATTCAAACTTTCACATTTATATTTTAACAAACATAAATGCCTAAGACAGTATGTTTTACAATCTAATTTTATTTTTTTATATTAAAATTGGTACTTTTAAAATAATTCCAATTTTAGAATTTCTTAATATTTCAGTTTTGAAATTTTGAAATTAATGTTTCTAATACTTATAGATATCAAAATCCAAATTCAATATATAATTTTGGCTTTGCAAAATATGAGATGAAATAATTTGTGACATATATACCTTCTATATTTAAATAGACAACGAATTGCAATTGCTTAGTTGAGAGTTAATCTTAGTTCATTAGACCCCCTACGGTACCGTAGAGGATACAAACTCGATCCAACCCACCAATGAATTTTTATTTGAGAATTGAATTCTAGATATAGTACTAGTATTATTAGACTTGGAGATGTTGTACATATAATATATATTTATGTACTTAATTGAAATTTAATCAAGTTCTTCATACCTACTTCTGTATAATTTGTGTGTTTACCATTCTATTAATTCAGTTAACACCATATATTTTTTTTACAGAAAAAATGAAGATAAATAAAAGGTTCTATGTGCATTATTATATTATTGGTGCTCTGATCTAGGAGCAATACCAAATTGTTTGAAAGAATGAATAAAGTAAATTTGGTCTGTTTCCGGCTTACTTTACCACAAACTGTCATTATTATATATCTGCATATTATAAATTTATTAAACTATTTTTTACAATGCAAGTGGATTTGTGCTGTCCACCTTGGCACCTTGGTTCTTGCTATTTTTGTCTAATGATTACAAATTCCATATTTAGTCGGACAAACATCTCATTTACTGCTACTCAAATTTTATGCTCAAATACATATATACATATATTAAAATATTAAATGATAAAAATGAATAAATAAAGTACTTTATAAAAAAAATTAATGCTTACTTCTAAATTAAATGAATTAAAAAATTTATAAATTTTATATAGAAATATATTTATTTATCGTTTAAAATTTTCATAATTAAATTTATTAAAGAGTTAGGCTAATATGACATTGGTGTTATTTGAAACTAAATAACACCACATCTTAAACCCTTAGATATGCTTTAAAATTCGTACAAAATAAAGTGCTTAAACAGTAAAAGCGGATATTATGAATCTTAAAGTATATTTAAGAATTTAAGATGTAGTGTTATTTGGTTTCAAATAACATATTAACCTAACTCTTTATTAAAAGACACAATGAAATTGGCAACACGTGGCACCAAACATTTGGGGGAGAAATCAGTCGGCCAGGGTAAGAATCAGCTTTTTATTTTGAGCCGTTGATTTCTAGATCCGAGCCAGGCATCTGGCAACTCTGATCGAGACAATTTATTTATTTATATCACCAAAAAGAATATCTGAATCGAATTCTTTAAGACGAAACATGAAACGAGTGAAAAAAACTGATAGAAATGGGTAAAATAAGAAGCAGTAAATTTTCTTCATCTTTAGTAGACGCAATCCATCCATTGATAATTGTGCGGCGATCACGTGAGTTGGGACCACTGACACGTGGGGGCACATTGAAAGACAGAGCGAAACGTTTACTTTATTGGAGAATGGGAGAAAAATATTTAAGCGAAAGAGACAGCGACACGTGTATTTGACTGTCGGATCCGATTATGAGATTTTTATTTTGTTCGTCCCAACCGTTTTTAATAATAATTCAGATTTGAATTGAAGTGATCTTAAAAAAAGCAGCATCAAATTAGAGCTGTTAAAAAATATTAAAAAGTCTGGAATGAAGAAAATCTACTATTCTAGAACAGTGGATTTGATTTTCATTAGAAAAGTTGATATTGACATTATTCATATTTTTTATTAACACAGAATTATCTATATATTTTAATATATGTATAATTTTATCATTTATTAATTATTTTCTTTTAAAAGCGGCTTCTCTCTTATATGTTATTAACCAAAAAAATAAATCCACATCGTATGTATGATGTATCGAAGTGTTTTATCAAGCTTCACAAGTTTTACTGACAACCAATTTTAAAAAAAAATTGACTAGAAACATTTTATCTTTATTTTCACAATAAAACAAGTAATTTAATTTTACATTAGTTTAGGCATTAAAAAAAATTAGATTAGTTCTAAAACAATATATGAACTCAATATGAGTAAATGAAAGTAATAATGACGTCATATTTACTTTCTTTGAATTAACTACATGCAATTGTGTAAATTTCATAATTAAAATTTAATATACTGTTTTAGGTGTAGTTTGCTTGAATTATTCGTATTGCTTCACTAGTTCCTTCAATACATACACTGACACAAGTATTTGTAAATTTATTTAGTTCTATTGTTATGAGTTTTAATATATAGCTTAAAATAAATGAGAGTTCGTTAAGTAAAATCAATATTTATTTCTTCTATATGTCTCTTGAGTTGGTCTAAAATTTTAATATATCTAAATACAAATTTAGAAAGAAAAAAATGACAAGTGTATCTAATATAAATTACATTACAAAAATAAAAGATATGACACGTGGAAAAAATATTTAGAGAAGATTAAAATTATTCATACGATTAGATTTTTAAACCTTTCTGTTGCGTATCTTGTGTAATAATTCGTACAAGTGACCCTCAGCTCTCCTGAAAAGTGATCTGCGCTGACTTTATTCTTACGCCCTTCCACAGAAGGTCTCAAAAGCCCATCAAATTACACGTGGAGAGGGACCCAGCCACAGACAGCGACAGCCAGTGAGGAGATGGCTCGTGTCACACCTGCAGGGGGTATTTCTGTGGATGGTTTTGTGTTTGTCTCTGTATTGCTAACTTGTGAAACTTTTACATTAATCCAAGGAGTCTGATTTTATTAGATGGAACAAGGAATTTTGTACTTTGTTTGTAAAACTTTCTCTGCAACTTACACGTTTTTTTATTTATTTTGATGAGATGTCTAAAACAATTACCTTTATCTTATACAAAATTACTTTTCTTTAATGTGTGAAGTTTTTTTAGAAAAAATAGCAACCGTGCCTTTCTAATTTTGTAATATGGTTTAAAAAATGGTTGCTCACTTTAAGTGATGTAGTTGTAAAGAATTATTGCTAACCAGATCCAAAATAATTTGTCAAAACTGCTTCAACTTTTTAATTCCATGAAATATTATTGGGGGAAGATTAAAACACACTTGCACTTTCCTTTTGTAAATGCTGGCCATGTATTTGCACATTGTTTTTTATATTAATTACTTTACGATTATAAATATATGTGCATGTTAAGCCAGACAAATAACACGTTAAATGCATGGTATTAGTCTAAGTTGAGATGATTATAGTCATGAAAAAATGACAACAACCTTAATGAAAAAACATTTCAATTTTTGCAGCGACACATAGATATCTACTAACACCCCCATCATCCATGACCATAGTAAATTTATTATAAAAAGCTAAAATTCTCCCCTTAAGGGAAAGCAATGGATTTTGTTAAATTTGTCAAAAGGAGAGGAAAGCATAAGATCCAAAAAGTAAATGTTGCACAAAAAAAGGATCCAAAAGATGCAAAATCAGAGGTCATTGTTGTCAATGTTCCAAAAAAAGTAAATATACTTGAATGAAAGTATTGTATAATTAAGTCATGAATCAACTTTCAATAATATTAAATTATTAAGATGGAATTGGTAGGTTAGAATTTTTTTACCAGTACAGCATGCTGTTGCCATGCTATTGATATGTTCATATGGTGTTATTTAAATAAAAATGTCGACTAATTAAAGGTAGCATATAAACAGAATAAATTCCAGAGCATGTACATCTTATTTGCCCAAAAATCATGTGAAAATAAAAGGAATATGTTCTAAAAAAAGACTCTATATGTTTATGAAGAATAGTTCATTGAAAGCCTCTTAATAAAAGAATAGTTCATTTGGTACTGCAATTAATATTAATTATCTACCAAAATATGAAGAATGGCCAATAAAAACAAAAAAGAATAAAATGTACAAGTAAAAGCAACTTTGACTAAGAATAGAACAATCAGGTGGTTTTACACTGTATAAAATTCATCTATGACAAAAACCATCCCAAAAAAGTTGTTCTTTATTGGCAAGGAAAAAGGAAGCAAAAAAAGCAAGAAATAAAAATATGTAAAGGTAATAATAAGATGCTACCTCCATCTCCTCAAGCTAGGCATCTTAGTCTCTATAGTCTATCAGGGATTCCCACCTCTTTAATTACCAGAACAAGACACTAGATAAAGAATTTAGATAAAAAAGTTTATATGGAGAAATATTTATGTCATTAGTCTACTAAAAGCACCTTATTCCTTAACACCTGTACAAAGGCACCTAGTTTTAATTATATAGCTCTTACAAGTATAAAGGCAGCTTGTCATCTTCATTTTTTTTCTAACTCAGAGAACCAACAGAAATGGCTTTAATTAGATCATTAGCTCTTGGCATGCTTGTTCTCTTCAATACTGCCATGTGGGCCTCGGCAACCGACTACACTGTCGGTGACACGTCTGGCTGGACCGCTGGTGTGGATTATACCAAGTGGGCCAATGCGCAAAATTTTCAAGTTGGCGATAACCTCAGTAAGCTTTTTTTTGTTTTTCTGACAAATTTTTTCGGTTTTGGCTATTCACGAACAGTTCATGTCAGGAGATGATGAACTCAGCTTTAGTTAGTGCAATTATGCTGTTCTAACTACACAATTGATCAGACACACTATATAAATATATGATTTACCAACTGATTATATAAAGGTTCCGTAAGCATCGCCACAGTTGAGGTGAAAAGGAACTCTGCGTTTTACTAATTAATTAAGTGATACAACTTCAACAAGGAGTGAAGATTTTGACAGAGCAGTTTCTAATTCATGCAACACACAAACAATAGAGTCAAAACAGTGCTACACATGACTCGTGTGTTGCACAAATTAAAAACCGCTATGTCAAAATGTTTACCCTTCAACAAGAACCTTGTTAGTACCATAGAACTGGTTCATACTGGTCCACAAGCTAATTACCCTCAACTATTGCTAGATTTGACTTGCAAATTACCTTCTACTTGATGTGGCCTTTGGTTTGCCAAAGTTGATTTTTTTTTTTTATTGATGTCAAGAGTATAAAGACAACATAATTACGCCTAAGAGCACCAAATAGTAGCCAAGTAAGATAGAGCTCAAGCTAATATGAACCCATGCTCCATTGATGGACATATTGATTGGCAGATTATACAAAACAAGCTGCACTTCAAGCAGATGCATCACTAATTTTCATTTTCCTTTTTTTAATACAAAATAGTGTACATTAAAAGTATATTATATCAATTCCTTATACTTTGAAAATACAGTATTCAATTTTGCCACCGGGGCCCACACCGTGACAGAGGTGACACAGAGCGACTACAATTCCTGCTCGTCATCCAATACCATCAGCAACAGCCAGACTTCACCAACCACAGTCCCCTTAACATCTGCTGGGACCCACTACTTCATTTGTGGCGTGCCTGGCCATTGCAGCTCTGGCCAAAAGCTCGCTGTTACGGTCGGCGGATCGGGTTCGACTTATGGGTCAGCGAATAGTACAGGTACAACCTCTCCAACATACACCAACACCTATAGTGCAGCAAACCTCGTACCAGTCGGGTCCAATGCGGTGATTCTTACCGGACTCGTAATGTTGAAGTTGGGCTTTTCCTGGGCCTAGATAATTTCTGGTATCTAATGTGATGAATATCATAGTTGATATCATGCGTATTTGTTTAGTGATGCTGTTTTGCTTCATTTTGACTGAGGTTCGTTGTTGGATTCATGTACTGTTGCAACCTGATTTACGCTTGTGATGTACTTTTTTTATGTAATATTTTAAGTGTGTGCACACATGCACTCACCTAATAAGTGGTTACTGGGTGTTGTGATCACCTATTGCATTGTTAGTTAGTTTATTAAACAATTCACATATTCAAATATGCAACAAAATTAAGGAAAAAACTGGGGAAAAAACAATAATGAATTCAGGCAGTTAATATGAGCTAATGAACTAAACAATTACTATTGCACCATTTACATGCGCAATTAGGAAGAGAAGAAAAAAAAAATGGAAACTAACAGAGGACTAAGAGAACATAACAACACTTTCTCTTGTAAATCTGGCCTACAATACATGCAACTAAAACCCAAAAGACTAAGCAGAGTACTGTTTTATAATTCACAGTAGCATCGTCTATTTTCTTCCCGTGCCAACGCGGGGCTTTCCTTTAACCTCAGATTCCTGCTCAGAGAAAATAATAAAGATGTTAGCAACAGTTCATGACAATGAAAAAGACCACTACATAAAATTTGGCCAAAAAAGAGAACACGTTGCAATTATAGATGTGACACAGCATTAGCAAATCAATTTAGATTACAAGTGTAGTCCCACCTTTCGAAAATGCTAAACTCAACCTTTATTGCCCCTATAAGGGCACAAATTGTGACCTCACTTTGTAATAATTTGCCCAAAATATTTGACTTGACTTCCAGATGAATTGTTTTGGAGATATTATGTGAACAGATGTTCTGTTTGAAACCCAGTTTTTGGTCTTAAACTGATTCCGATGCATCCTAAGCAGATATCTGATGTACAAAATATTGTGTCTACATTAGAACTTTTCCTGACATTAAAATATTTAGTAGCTTTAGGATACCTTCTAAGGGCAACTCCATTTAACCCTTAGAATATATTAAAAATGACACAGATACCCTCTAAAAATGAGAAATCTTGGGAATCACCCCAAAAACATACAACATGTTCTGTGCTCGTATAAAAGCCGAAAAGTATAATATCCAGAGTACCCTGATGCTTATCTCTAAAAAATGAAGGTTGGATAGTTGTGCACTTTTGCTGGAATACATGAGTGGAAGGGTATCCAAACATATAATTGTTTTTGTTTAGTGTAGGCTACACATGATATAATGCAGTACAGGCATACAAGAATATATTCACTACTGTAATAAAAAATTAAAATTGACCTGTGTGGAGTGCAAGTAGATGTATGACTTTGCAGTTGAAGGATTATTATTTTCTGCACCTTTGCTCCAGTCATAACAAACCTGCACAATGAAATATTATCAGTTTGAGAGTTTGATTTAATGGTATACTAGCCTCAAATTGCATTCCTGTATTAATATTACACACTTAAGTACCCAAAAAAAATCTCTCTTTGTTAATTCTTCCCCCCCTTCCTCAGATTTTGGTTTTAAGTCTATGATTGGAATTAGACAATGTGAGACTCAAAAATGAAAATATTGTGCATACTCCAAAATCTGAAGTGCAGCAGTTTAAAAAAAGAAAGAAAGGTAATGCGAAACCATGCTAAAAAACAAGAGATTGTGTGACTCACGGCATATGCATAGATTGAACCATCCGCATTGAATGCACCACATGGGATAGGATTAGGGCACCTGCTAAAAGCCTAAAAGATAAAAATAAATGAACAATGATAAAGAGAGGGTATAATAGTAACAAGTAAGAGAATCAATATTCTTTGAAACTAAGGTTAATAACAAAGTGACAAAATGAAACCTTGAGTCTTTGTTTACTGTCCTTGTCCCAAAAATTGAATGCACCATCGGATCCAGCAGTGGCAAACGTGTGATGCACCTTATAAAATTAAAGCAAAAGAAAAACAAGTACCAAAAAAGTCATATTATTTGGCTCTATCTATTAATTGCAGCAACAAACCATTTTTATAGGAAACACAAAATATGATAATAATAAGTGTTCTATATTTGAATATAATTCAGATTCAAGGAGCTCACAGGGTGAAAGTTCAAAGAGTTGACAGAATAAATCTCACTGCCACTGGGTCCTTCTCTGTGGCATTTAAAAGTAAAGTTCTTGCTCTGTTGTGCATCGTCTAGGTGGTGCACACCAACCCGGCCTTCAATTGACCCCACCTGTCATATATAGATCGAATTCTAGTCATTTATTGCTTAACTAATGACCACAATAAAATTACCAATTTAGCGGCCTAAGAAGATTCATACCAGAAAACCTTGTTGATCAGGAAAAGCAGCAAGGCACCTAGTTTGATACTTGAGAGGAGATTGGATTCGCTTGAACTCCGTCTTCATATGCCATAAGAATAAATAATTCACATACAAGTAAATAAATGTATTCTAATAAAACAAATCAGTAACAATACATCAGTGCTTATATTCAACAAAATTACCAAAAATGCACGTGGCATTGTTGCAATGCAATTGATTATACAACCTATGCATATTCTGAGCAGACAATTACAACATTGATTCTTTTGTCCAATTGAAAAGGTCAAATAATCTCACCTGAGGGTTCTGCAGGTTGTAAACAATGAGATTCCGATCAGAAGTCCCCACAACCATGAGCGGATAATTAACAGTTATGGCATAGCACTTCTCTGGCAGCTGCTGTACATGGGCTGGCTGGGCTTGCCTTGTGTCCCAGTACCTATTTCACAAAAACCAGTACATAAGCAAATGCCAGAATATATGCTGAAAACCACCGGAACTTAGATTAGTACTAAACCCTAAACCCTTTAACCTTATTACATCAGTGGAGAATTACTGCAAGTTGTGATTTGCATTAGTAATCGGTTGATAAGTTTACTGCACAGTATATTGGACTGGATGTGATTAGCAAATAGACTTGCAAATAGACTTTAAGTTCAGGAAACAATTAGTAATTTCAAGTGCACACAAATCGTGCAAAATATAAAATAAGTACTCATTCAAAACAAGATATATTATGGGTAACACTGAAAATATAGAAAATTCAATGCAAAGTATCAGATAAGATACCTACCAGACAACAAAATTAGCCCATCCACAAACCCACTGTTACAGTCTTACAGATGACGTAATATTGCGAGGTTTTTGTAAGGGCAAACATGAAATTATTGCTTAATATGAAAGTGTTTGATAAAAAAACCTACCTGTGTATTATTTACAATTTAGAGAACTTGTAGTTAACTCCTGTACACTAGGTTAACCTACGACTTTGTAAATATTCATTTTTATTAATGAAATTCTTAATGGGCACCTTGCCTGTTTAACCTTAAAAAAAAAAAAAAAAAACACCTGACAGTTTTGTCCCAGCTGCCGGAAACGAGGAGGTTCATCTGAGGGATCCACGCAACCTCTTTGACCGGGGCATCATGCATGGCAACAGTAGTGGGCTGCCCGCCTGATAGCAGGGGCCACATTTTTACCTGCTTGTCGCACCCACCTGTGAACACTGTCGTCCCGTCATCCTTCCATGCCGAGCATAACACCTGTGAAATAAGACCAACTGAAATTACAGTCATTTGAACTTCGTGCGAAAATGGGAATGTGAACAAGCTTAAAATATGGGGAGAACGCATATTCTATTAGGAGTGGGGCTATGGTACTATGCAGAATGCACTTTGGTCCGTACTAAGGATTCCATATTTTCATTTTCAAAGCTTAAATAGTTAATCCGAACCGTTCATCATAATCTCCATATGAGAATGTACTTGGAGGTCAAATTTTACATTTTTTTTTAATTTGCTTACTATTTTTTTTGGGGAGGTTGAAAATCTCTAATTCAAATGGTCTAAAATCTTTAGATCAAGTGATTTTGTACCTATTTAAAAAAATATTAAAAAAATTCTAAAAAATGTAAAATTTGACATCTGAGTACATTTTCACATGAAGATCATGTTGAGCAGAACGGATTCACTGTTTGGATTTTTAAAATAGAGATATGAATCCATAGTATGAACCAAGTGCGCTATGCATAGTACCATAGCGTCACTCTTCTATTAGGTAAACCAGAGAGAGTTTGGATAAATGTTTGTGTGTGAACAGGGGCAGAACCAGAAAATTGAGATAGCGGAGGCTGGATAAAATAAGTGTTCTGTGATTTCATTTTATGAGGGGAGCTAATGATATATTTTTTGTAAAAATTAAAAATTTTAAAGGACAACTGAAAATTTCCAATTTATAGGTTCCTCTATCTACTGTCACCCCCGTGTGTGAAGCTTAGTTTTGATAGCACTTGACTATTGAAAATTGGAGGTACATGTGATTTCTAGGGTTATATATTTTAATGTGGCCAATTACGAATAGACTTGTCTATATACTTCAGTTCATATGTTTGGAATTTTGGATGGTCCAACTGGTTGAGACAAAATGCAACTTACAAGTACCATCAACAAATTCAAATAAATAGCATCTTTGTATCAGTTTGAGATCCTGTAGACTGGTATTACCAGACCAAAAATGCACAACAAAACCATTTTACTGTTTGCTTCTTTTGGTTTGTGTAACAAACAACAACAACACCAAGCCTTTAGTCCCAAACTTAGTTTGTGTAAATGTTATGAAAATACTAAGAGAGGGGCGGTATGTATAATATTTTGTGATGTTTTCCGGGGGTCTCTACAGATATTCTGGTTTTATAAATATATACTTCCAAGGTTCGGTCAAAAAAACTGTTTCAAAAGTTTATTTTATGAACAAAAATGAATTAAGAAAAAAAATATTAGAAAAGAGAATAATAAAATAAAAGTGAAAGTAGTTGTACCGGTTGGTCATGTGAAATTGATGCCTTAGGCTGGCTACTTCCAGAATGAATCTCCCAGCACCTGACCTACATAGTATATACAGCAAATATCTTGAATAATGAATATCTTGTGCTTCAGGTCTAAATCTTGATTTCTGAGGTACAAAAAGCCAATCCGAGCCACTCATACATTTTATACTTCTACATTTTCATTAGTTATCCCTTTGGATAGGACATAAAGACCATTGCTTCTAAACAATCTTATACCATCCAAGAGCAATGATTTTCTCCCCATCCAAAACAGTATTCAAGAATATCTAAAAAATAGAACTTGTGCGGCACAAATTTGCTGTTGAAATATTAAGATCTAGCAAGCACAAGACAATCAGTGCTTTGCTTAATTCAAACAAAATTGAAAAATTAAACACACCTGATTATCCCAAGATGTTGCGACCAGATGATTCGCTTTTGGGCTGAAGCTTAGACTAGAAATTGAGTCACTAGGAGAAGGTGTCACCTGAATTATTTACAGGTACTGAAATTTATACAAGAAGATATAGGAAATGCACAGTACAAGGATCTCACTAATTTTCTGTTTTATTTGTTTACTTTCACACTGAATTATACACCACTGGAATACAAAAAAAGTGAATTGCTACTGAATTATACACCACTATTTGCTTTCAATAAGTTAAAAAATAATCAGGTAGAAAAAAAAAATGCAGAACAGTTGATATCCTCACATTTATGTTATTTAAAAAACCAATTAAATATAAAACCTGAAAATTTTATCTGGGTAGAATGGATAGAAACACAGTGCAATTTTTTTTTGACAAGGACTAAATAAATATATATACAAATTATACCTCGAAGGATTTGTTTGGGTTGACATTAGTTGCAGCAGTACTAAGACTTGAAAATGCCATATCTTATTTCTCACAAAGCCTACAGTTAACAAATGAAATTAAGCACAATATCATTCCAAAATTGCAAATTCACAATAAAAGAACATATACAAAAACCAAAAGAAGGCATACAAAACTGTTCTTTTGGTAACTCATGACCAATTTTACCATAACATAAACCCTGAATTTCATACATTTGCAATACTTAACAGCATTGTTTTGGCCATTCTAAGAAAAAATAAACTTACAACAAGATAGAAAGTGTACCTACAACAAAATGTTCTGTTTGGATTTTGCAAAAGCACTAAAACTATACTTACATAATAAAAATAAATATATTCATGATTAAGCAAAAAAATGGAACCAAATCGGATTTCCAGACATATTGATGAATGGCAGCACTAGTTGACAATGAAACCAACAAATTCTAATCAGAAGCAAATAAAATGAATCCTCTTTACAGATGATAGGTAAAGCCACTTAAAGAAAGGTATAATCGCGGAAAAATAGGAACAAAAAGGAAAGAAAGCCTTACATTTTTCTTCCTATGATCGACTAAAGAGCACAACCAAACCGTAAAGTGTTAAGAAACTAAGAAGAAGAATCAAAGATAAACAGTAGAAAGCCTACTAGTGGTTTTAGTCTTTTAGAGAAAGCGAAGGTCGTAGAGAGGCGAAGCCGCCGAGTGCGTAGGAGGTGCTCGACAAAATGCCTGTGATTTGCGCAAGGTATAACTATTATCTTTGCCAATCGGACGGTTAAAAAAAAGCAACGGTGGATATAAGTACACGTCGAATGGCGGCGTAGCGTTGGATCTAAGCTTTTCCGAAGAACTTATAATAGAGTCGAGCGATCGATGATGTACACGCTGAGCAGGTCAGCGGCGTATGATCTAAGCTAAAAGTGGACAAATCAACGGTCATGCGAAAAAATAGCGTTGCAGCCAAGCAAGATTGTTTATTAATAGAAAATATTGTAAAATAATAGAAGAAAAGAGAAATAGTAATCTTTATTTTTGGATGCATAGAAAATAAGTGGAAGTTTTCCGATCAAAGTGTTTCCTTTTTTTATTTTGTTTTCAGTTGTTTTCTATTCTCTGTAATAATATTTCGAGTTGAAACTTTTTTTTAACAGAGAATTTTTTACCGATCCTTTTATGTTATGAAAATTTCAAGATACTATTTCTCTTTCTCTCTAATATATTATAGTATTTCTATAAATAAAGTGAATTTATATTAGTCAGCTACTGACCTGATAAGATGAGATACGGATCGTTTATTTTAATTCGGCACAAATCGTGAAAAAAAACATCGCTTGACTGGAATCAATTTAGATAGCTCAGGTATTTGAGGATAATCTGAATTAACTCAAAATTTGGGTGTAGATTGAAGCCGTTCGATTTAATCCCGCACGAATATTAAAGGATCTGATTGGTTGGAATTCTAATCGAACGGTCCATAGCTAAACCCAAACGGTGTGTTAATGCAGAGGAAGCGGAGGAGTATCTTTCCAGTCCAGCTATAATATAATTGGGTTTCCTAGCGAGCTCTCAGAAAGCGATCCGTTCAATACTGTCTATGTTTTAAAGAAGAATCAAAATCTGGGCCCAAATATGACTAACCAGCCCAAATGGGTCAGACTACAAACTACAAACTTAGGCTGACTAACAACTAGGCCCAGTAAGGCCCAACGAGGCCTCGCCCAACATGGAATCCAGCTCAGACTCAGCTTATGGTCACCACTTTCATGTCCATACACAGCGGGTGCGATTTAGTGAGCGTTACCACTCTTATGTGATCTCTCCTAACCGCTCTAACAACGTGGAATAACAGTTAGGGGGACGATCTATTTAAGGCAGAAAGGCCCAGTAATGAGGAGCCGAATTTTTTACTTTCAAGCGAGGTATCATACAGGATAGAGTACAAATATCACCTAACCTTCCCACTTCGGAAATTGGTATCAACATTCTCATGCTCGGCTTGTCTTTCGGAGACAAGACGAGTTCAAGACGCAGTTACTTTCGCGTACAGCTTACTCTCTCCGAAATAGAACGTATTATTAGTATGAGTTGTGTCTTCTCAAAATCAAATAATCTCCAAATTTAAATCATGACCGTTCAAATTATGGATGAATAGACAGTTTGTTAGCAAGAGATTCGGTTTGTACCATCTCATTCAGATGTCACAAAAATTCCTCCGTACCCGCATTTTATTTCTCAAAGAATTAAATTAATGATTTGATTTCTTCTATAAGTTAAATATTTCAGAAAATAATCATCAATTTCCCTGTAATATTTTGAATAAATTTCTCTAAATAAAAAAATTATGTTTAATGAACGCAAGTTTGGATTGTGTGCGCAGAAATAGTTTACATGGATGTGGTCCCGTGAAAATATCTGGCAGACAGCCCAACTGTGTTTGGTTAAAAAACCAGACCGCACCAGTCCAAATTAGGTTTTGGGCTTCATTTTTTCAACACCAAACTTAAATTTCCGGTCAATTGGTTCCATATTTATAGCCTTTTTAATTAATTATTAACATACGCAACTTCATTATTAGGCAAATTAATGCTTTAGACTTTTAGTGAGTCTATAAAGAATCGTAATTGCAAATCTATAACTGGTAAAGATAAGAGTCATGCTTTGAATTTCAGAAAAGAAAAACACCAGAATCTGGAAAAAGAGAAAATTAGGTAGGTCCATACATACATACATACATACATACATATATATATATATATATTCATGTGTATGGAGCACAAGAAAAGATAGCAATGGATTTCCATTTGCATAGCACAAGCAAAGTAGAACTAGACCTCTCCACTCACGCCAACTTGCATAGTTGTATGAAAATTGATCTTACCATTTTTTGGAATAGTTTGGTAGCTTCATATTTGTATAATGACATTGTTCTTATCTTATTTTGTGATATTTCATTTATTGTGGCTTGGTCTCTAATGACAATGATTGCACACTCTCAAATATAATATATAAGTAGATAACATTTCCTTCAGTTTTAGTTATATAAATTATAGATTTCGGCCAAAAGTGTCACTGACTCAGAAACCTATCAATTAAACTTCAAATAATAAATTCACACCATTCTAATTGATCAATTTTATGAGTGATGCATTTACATGCAAATTTTTTAGTTCTCAATGGCAATTAGTATCAGGTCAACAAGTCAAAATATAATATATTTTCTTAGCTTTTCAATCATAATGCATTACCATATTTATTGATGTTATTAGCCAAAATCTGCAAAAAGTAACCAAAATATGCCAAACAAACAAAATTATAACAATTACATAAATAAATTTGATCAGTAACCCATGTACGATCCGAAAAGCAAGATAATGACACGTTGCATGAAAAAAAAAAAAAACATGGGATGGAAAGTTTGACAACATGATTAGAATTAGGTCTCAATCTGTACAACCCATTTACAACCCATTTTGATGGTGAGAATATAGGGTTTGGTTATGGTAGGTGAAATGTTACTATTCCTCTCATGCTCAACACTAATCCAATTATTCAATCATGGAATCAGCCAATATCGTAGTCTTTTATTCTCCCTTTTCACATGAAAAATTAGATCTCGAGCATGGTCAATTATAGAAGGTATAAATCAAACCAAGCAAAATTGCAAATTCAGAATTTAACTTAACCCAACAACAATTCGGTGGACCTTCACTGATAGCAACAGGCATTGTAAAAAATTAAAAATTTAAATAAACCAACTACTCACAACCTATTTATTATTCCTGTGAATGTATAATACATATTCACTGATAGTTTTTGGTTTTTCCTTTGCTTCATGACAAATTGACAACTACATTTGAACATAATATGGATTTGCTAAAATACGGTAGAACACATTTTATACGCCACATACCACCAACCAACTTTATAATACTAATCATGGAATATGAAATACAAAATAGAAAGAGCAGAGTAGGTCACTTTCTAGATGTGGGGTTCACAAAAACACTATCACAAACTTTAACCTCACATGCAATTGACAGCATGACGCTTCAAATCACGCTAAAAAACATATTTAAAGTGCATCCTCTTAGCTGGCCATGCTATGGCACTGGCATTTGTCTAATAATAAACCTAACTACCGAACAGGAATTATTCGTCCCGATAAACTTAAATTTAAAATTAAATTAGATCCACACTATAGCTGTCACACTATCAGCCCAGTCTCGCTTTTCAACTCCTAAACCTTTAAAAAAAGACAAAGCTAGTAAGTAGGAAGTACCCTCTCAATCTCATCATCTGCCATCTGGATCGTTCCTTTCATCCTCTCTAAATCTGAATGCATCACGACCGTCCAATTGTTGCTTTAGAAATATGCAATGCACGTGCTTTCCACTGGTAGTGTTTCCCAGATTGCGTTACAGCTGGCCTTCATGCTATGGTGACGTCACCCCACTCATATTAGATTTTTTAATTACTTCATTAATTACATTAATCACATTTAACAAAAACTAACAGTTGATCAGTGATCAGTAAACTTAGGTGCCAGTGTTCAGCATCTAAGTCTAGATCTGGCAATAGCACAGGAAAATTTAATGTGAAATGAAATTAACTAAGAAAAAGGAAAAAGACAAAAGGAAATTACAGAAAGAATCCACTAGAAAATGAAATAATACAAACAGTGGCACCACTAAACTCTCCCGATCTCTCTCTCTGACAAGTCTCAAACAAAATAAATAAAAAGATCAGAATGAAATCAGCAAATGTCGATCCACAAACTAAAAATGATCTCCAGATAGAGAACAAATAATGATAATAACAAACATTAATTATATGTGCGAAAAATTAAAACCCCACCCCCTCTAAAAGAACATATCTCACGAGATCCACATCCATCAGACTTAGAAGGCATAGGCGACAGCGGCGGCGACCGCAGCAGAGGCGATCCAGGAGGCTGAGAATCCAGCGGCGCTGCTCTCGCTAGGGGTGGTGCCAGGAGCCTCTGTTGGTGTTGAGGTGGATGGAGGAGCAGGAGGAGAAGCGATTGGAGAGCCCTCAGGAGTCATAGTAGGAGTGGCTACGGGGGGAGTAGCGGGCGCGGTTGAAGGGGCAGGGACTGCGGCCGGTGGTGGAGTCGCCGGAGGAGGTGACATGGGTGCGGGAGTTGGAGGTGTCACCGGAGCGGGAGTTGGTGGAGTAGCCGGAGGAGGCGACACGGGTGCGGGAGTAGGTGGAGCGGTGGTCGGAGCGGCGGCGGGAGCGGCGCCAGGGGCCTGAGCGGTGGCGGAGATGAAGAGAACGGCGAGAGCCGCGGCGAGGAAGTGTAGGCGCGCCATTGTCTGGATCTGTTGTAGAGAGAGAGAGAGGGAGAGATAGTGGAGTGAGAGTAGATCTAGGGTTAGGGTTTAGAGTGAGAGGAGGTGTGAGTGCTGCTGAAAAGGATATATATAAGGGGTGCGATCGGAACCAAAGGTGATATTATATTATCATAACTACGCGCTTTGTTACATGGGTGTATTAAATGCTGTCCCAGGTAATACTACAGGATTAAATGATCCACGTACAGTGTAAGGTAAATCGATATTATTAAATTATGGAAAATCTAGCAAATGCAAAAATAAAGTTAAGATATTAGCTCTGTAAAAATATACAATGAATTTTAAATTAAGATATTAGCATCACTGTTGTCATATCACATAACACAACTGTGGAAGAAATATAATTATCAAACTATACAATGCACATAAAATAAAATAAATTATTGAGACGTGGTTTAGTCATTATTGACCCTTGTTATACAAGCTATGTTATACAACATTCAATACTCAACTTATCATTAATGTTATTAAAATACAATGCACATAATAAAGAAGGTGGCTTAGTTAAAATAGTAGACAATTTGGTGCTGGATAACAAATTGATCGATTCAATTCCTAGAAGGTCAGAATCGTAGCATCTGTCTTTTACATGGACTCGGCGTGTAGCGTTGTTGTTCCAGGTACTTTCCACTGAAGGTGTCGGTCCTTTACTCCCTTTGTACGGCGTTTCTTTTTCTGCCTCGATCAGTGTGTCCATTGTCTATATATCCTCTACAACGAGGCACACTTCACTAAAATCACCTCATTGGTTTCCTCGTGATTCGTGCTATATCAAAAAGAATGTAATTGCACGCTGAGGGACGTGCTTCCACCGCTGGAGAGGATTGTGGTCTGTGTTGTTTGCGGTGGTTTCCTTTGTTTGTTTCTTTGATTTTCAGTTCCGTGTTGAACCAAATGAGTTAATATCTTTAACGGGTAAAGCGTGCTACTGACATTGGGACCCACTACCATTTACTTCTGAATAACTGCTGTATTGCATAATTATTCTTTTTTCAGTTTCTTTCCAAAATATTTTTGAATTTGCATAATTATTCTTCTGAATAACTGCCGTATTTTTATATTTGTCCCACATTATTCTTAATTTTTGTAAAACATTTTATTTATTTAATAGAATTTTTTTTAAAAATATATATATATTGACAGTGACTGCCAAATGTATTTTATACAAATGTCATTGTTAGATGTACTATTTAGCAATTATAGAAAAAAATTGAATTATCTTTGACTTATATTTATAATACATTTGAATCATGAATTGTCAATGTGACAAAATCATTTTCGAATTGTGAATATTAATTATAATTTTTGTGAACATAATTGGTTTTGGACTAATAAATTCGTGCGTTCTTTTTCTTTACTTTTAAAATTAGTAAACGTACAGATAATGATAAAATTGACATGATTAAATGCACAAAATGCACGATTAAATAAAGACGAGATAATTGTTCAATTGCTTGGTGGTTGGCTAGAAAGCTGGCCTTGATTTCACCAACCCAAATTTTTTATTAATTTATTTCAAACAATTTAATACATTATCTGAAGTATTTAATACTACAAATTACATCCACATAAATTGCTAATATTCAAGACTTCAATACAATAATAAGATGGAAGTACAGACAACCGTTGGATGAAAAATATTCCTTTACCGCAAATAGAGAGAGAGAGAGGATAATTTCCGATTTTTTTATTTTTATCCAAAATATAAAATGAATTTTAAAAATTAACTGAACCGGCTGTGAAATTTTAAATCTATCCAAACCGGTTAACAGTTAACCGAACCAATGGGTTCGGTTAACCGTTTAGCGAACCAAGGGTTCGGTTAACCGTTTAGCGAACCAAGGGTTCGGTTAACCGTTTAGCGAACCAAGGGTTCGGTTAACCGTTTAGCGGACCAACAGTGGGTTCGGTTAACCATTTCGATTGGTCTGGCAATTTAAAAAATAACAACATATAAGTAATTAAAACTTGTCTGGACCTCTAAAAATTATTCTATATTATTTTACATTTTTCTAAATTATTCTAGACCATTTTGGATATTCCTAAATTATTCTACACCATTTTGGAATGTTCTAAAAAATTCTAAATTATTTCGACAATATTCTGAACCGTTTAAAATGAACTAATTAATTATATTATCAATTAAAATAAATAAGAAATAAAAAATACCTGAATCGAAGAGCCGATTGATCAGACAGTCAGAGCTCCGTAAGGGTTCCTAAAACAAATTCTAAATCATTTTAGAATTTTTTGGTCATATTCTAAACTATTTTGGAACCTTGGTAGCTACTACCAAGTTTTCAAAAAAATAGAATCCATAATTTGTTATTAATTTTGAATATTTATAAAAAAAACAGTATTCTTTATCTATTTTGAATATTTTATGAATTAAATAAAATTGATTATAGAAAATAATAAACTACAATTTATAATAAATTAAATAATAAGTAACATTCTTTCTCCATTACTTTTTATTTATATTTTTTATAACAATAATGAACAATTTGCCAATTTATTTTATTTATAATGAGTTGGTAAAAAAAAATTGTGGTACATATTGAATAACAGTAATATATGCAAATATTACGGTTATAATATGTTGTATTTTGGTTGGAGATCATATTTTAATTTCTTCTTCTCCAACAAAAAAATTTCAAAAATCGTTAGTTAAAAAAAAATAACTTATATAATTTACAAATTAATTATAAAAAAAAATTACTTAACGGTTAACTTATATAATTTCAAAAATTCGTTGGTTCGCTAAACGGTTAACCGAACCCGTTGGTTCGCTAAACGGTTAACCGAACCCGTTGGTTCGCTAAACGGTTAACCGAACCCGTTGGTTCGCTAAACAGTTAACCGAACCCATTGGTTCGGTTAACCGTTAACCGGTTTGGATAGATTTAAAATTTCACAGCCGGTTCGGTTAATTTTTAAAATTCATTTTATATTTTGGATAAAAATAAAAAAATCGGGGATAATTTAGTGTGACTTTAAAAATAAAAAATGTCATACAAAATAATTTTAGGGACGGAATTAGAAAATTAAAATTGGAGAAAATAAATAAGTTATTATAATATAATTTTGTTTCATAAAGAGAGCTAAGAAGTTTAAGTATTTATAAAAATTATAAAATATAGAGTACAAAATTGTTAATTTTGCAAGCAATGTACTTTTAAAGCAAAAATTTCTGGCCCTCAATATAAAAAAAGGAAATTGATATCCTCTTACATTTTTTCCAATTTAAACCCCGAAAGTTATCTTTTTTTAGATCTTCCTTTTTTCCTTTTTAAAAGTGGCTAATATAACTATTCTAAGTACTCATTTAGCATGTTATTGATTGTTTAGAAATCATAAAAAAAAAAATATATAGATTTTACCAAACCAACTTGTGCTTTGTTTTTTACAAAAATTATAAGAACCAAGATACCGTTTCGGTTCCACGGTTTCACAGATTTTGAGAAAAAAAATACATTAAAAATTTATAAAAATATCTTGGACCGAATTGCCATTCCCTCTCCCTCCCCCTCCCCCCCCCCCCACAAAAAAAAAAAATAATAATAATAATAATAATAATAATAATAATTTCGGACTGAAATAGTATTTCCGTTCTTATGATTTTTGTAAAAAAATAATAATAATAATAATGTTGGTTTCATAATTTTTTTTAATTACAGTTTATAAAAAAAATTCGTTATTGTTATATATATTTTTTTCAAATCTGTATCACATGGTTTTTTCAAAATGTTGATTATACTAGCCGTTGGGGATTGTAACGTATCACCTTGCGGAGAGCTACACGAATTAAATATAAAAAATATTGGTGACAGTGATAAAACAAGTTGTAACAATCAGAACTAATTAATATTTTTTTAAATATTGACAGGAGAGAAATGATTGGTTAGGTGTATCCCTTATCAGTGAACCATTCCAAGTCTATAATTATCTAAATTAAATTAAATATTAATAGTTTGCAATTTTGTTGGCTTCTGCACATGGAGAGATCAATAAATGTTCCACAAGGCAATAATCATTTGGCCACTTGAACGGTTAACCAAACTTTAAATTCCTATGAAATATTGTATAAATTCATAATTAACCTACCCATTTTAGAAAATAATATATTTTTTTTCTTAACTCAAACAATAATGAATGGTGTAGTATATAAAGCTTTATTAAAATCCAATTAATTAATAGGAAGTCTGTTGAAGTACATACCTGTTTTAGATAGACAATAATTTCAAACTGTTTAATAAATGTTTGATTGTTTTTAAAAAGATCGGTTAATTTTGAGATTTGAGACAAATGATTCGAGTGACATTCAACCTAAATTTGACTGCTCAACAATACTAGTCAAATTTATCATGAATATATGACTGTTTGAATTTATTTATTTTTAGTTTTTGGCAAAATAAAGTTTTTATAAAAATTATGTTCCATAATGAAAATATAATATTTTTTTCTTACTCCATATAAACTTTTGACATAGCATTTCTTGACGCACATAGGATCAACATTAACACTTTTTTAATATATAAAGAAGTTGAATTTGAATATTTGTAAGACCAATTTGTCAGTGATTTCAATCTCAAATAATTCACTTACAACATAATACATGAAGATATTTTTTTTTCTACTATCAAACACTAATATTTTAAGAAATTTAAAAGTAATTGAACATTTAATCTTGTCTTGATTTAACTTCACTTGCTAAACACTAGGATTATTTGCATTATTTACGGTATGCAATTTGTAAAATAATATTCATATAATTAAATGTATAATAAAAACTTGCTCTTTCCAACCTCAATTCTCACGTGGAAAATTGACCGTTAGTGCTTAATAAATTGTCTTTTTCACATGACTGTTAGACTGTTAGATGAACTGTTAATTTTTAAAAATTTGAAAAGGATACGAAAGTTATTTTAGCGTAACTTCTGAGTAAATATGAAGTATATTTTAAGGTAGAAAGTACAACTGTACATGGCATTGAATCAGTGTACTTTTGTTGGTATAAATTACCTGTTACAGACCTGAACAGGACACCTCCAGTGGTGTCTTACTGGAGATAACTGTGAGGTTGTCTAGAACTTGCAAGGTAGATGCGACCACAGCTGGAGCCTTGCTTTTATTTGCCTTTTAATTAACTTCTGGTTTGTGGCCAAAGTTACTTGAGATACAAAACAAAATAAGACATGTTTGGTTTGGTTTGGTTTGTGCCCAAATTCCAAAATTGAATGAAAACAAGGAGAAAATTTGTACTTTGTCAAAAGTCAAACCAGCTCTTGTCTTGATATTAGTAATGTAGAAGATTTTATTTATTATTTGTATTGAATGGTATCAACCGGATAATTTGTTTCTTCCTTTTGAATCATATACTTTTGGGGAATGAAAATTGAGTTGTTAGGAAATTTGTTTGATTGCTTCATAAGAAAAGTTATTGGAATGCAACTGATAAAAGTCATTTCAAATCAAATTTTTTGGTGCTAGGAGCATTTTCATTTTATTTGTATGGTAATTGTAAATGTTGATGTAATAATTGTAATTTTGATTTTTAAAAATGTGGAGTAATTGTAGTGACGTAAACACGAATTTAAAAAAACTCCGAAATTAACGTATTTCTTCATGTAAAATTAACAGTATCATAATTTTCCTTTAAATTTTAGAAACTTACAAATTTATCCAATTAATCATCTTTTATGTTAAAAATCATTTTAAATTTATAAAGTACCTATTTTACTCTTAATTAAAGAAATAAAAAAAATGTAGCATGATTAAGTGAAATGTCCAGTCTTCTAATTAGCCGGTTTGTGAATACAAGTAGTTCATTTTTTTGTAACGCACAACCGAGCGTATACCTAAATTACATTGTGCACACATTACAAGTAGAGAAATTAACTATTTGTCCTCATGAATAGACCAATTAGAAAGCCTAACAATTTTCTTATACATAATACATATTTTTATTTTGTTTAATAAAGAGTAAAATAGGTACTTTATAAATTTAAAATGAGTTTTAATAAAAAATAATAAAAAATTGGATTAATTCACAAATCTTTTCAATTTAGAAGGACAAATATGATATTATGAAATTTAGAGGGGAAATGCGCAATTATTGAGTTTTTGATGAGTATACATAAAACCCTTATAATTTATTGAGAGATAATTAATTAATTACCACTTTTTTTGTGGAAAGAGAAGAAGGAAAGGACATTTTTGGCAAAATATATACACATCTGTAGAAAGGTCATTCAATGGTTTGTTTCATTTAGAACGACTTTGTTCAAATTAGTTAATTGAAAATATTTATAACAATAAAGGTTTTCATTAAAAGTATTTTTTAAAATTTTGCCTTTTTGCTTTATTTTGCAATGATAAGTCACATCACAGATAGCTGTTAGAAATTTTGACAAAAATATATAGCAACAGTCGGAATATCATGAAAATTATCCTACATAGCAGATTATATTAAGATATATACTTTAAACATTGATCTAGAATATGAATTATATAACAAATTTCAAGTTTTGAATAGATAATTAACATAAACCTTATACTGAAAAATCATAACAGATGAAATTAATGTGCTATTATCCTTATTTACGTTGCTATATTTATTGTACAACATGCTAAAAAAAAAATCAATACAGCATGGTATAATAATGACAGGTATATATATATGTCAACTAGGAATTACACTGGCAAATAATGTTGTGCCACAACAAAAGTAATTGAAAATGATTACTATATGTTGTTGATTTGAGAGAGAGTTTACCGATTTTTTTATTTATATCCAAAATAAAATATAAATTTAAAAAACTAACCAATTAGCCAATGAAATTGTAAAACTACCCAAACCGGTTAACCATTAACCGGACTCAAATCAAATTTTCGGTTAATGGTTAACCGGACTATTTCAATGGTCCGGTTAACCATTAACCGGAAATTTGATTTGAGTCTGGTTAATGGTTAACTGGATTTGTGCTTTTTCTTCTTTTTTTTTTTTTGAAAATATAATTTTTTTTTTAATTTTTTGTATTAAAATATTAGAAATATTGAATATATTTTTTTGAAAATAGATGGAATACAATATAATTTGTTTTATTAGAAAGACTGCAACAAATAACCTGGTTCAATATTTTTTAGATCGGATTTTTCGGGGCTGTAAGAAAAATTAATATATTTCTTTATGTGTTATTGGAAAAAAAATAAAAATGCTTAGATTCCGAGTTATTGATCCCGGTTCAAAAGTCACTTCTAAGTAATTTAGAAAATATTATGATTTTTCTAATATATTTAATTTATTAAAAGTTGTATCTATTTTGAAAAAAAATAAAAACTTTAATTTATTTAATGATTTTTATTCAAAAATAATTCTCAAAATAAATACAACTTTTAATAAATTAAATGTACTAGAATGATCATAATATTTTCTAGATTACCTAGAAGTGACTTTTGAACCGGGATCAATAACTCGGAATCTAAGTATTTTTATTTTTTTTCCAATAACACATAAAGAAATATATTAATTTTTCTTACAGCCGCGAAAAATCCGATCTAAAAAATATTGAACCAGGTTATTTGTTGCAGTCTTTCTAATAAAACAAATTATATTGTATTCCATCTATTTTCAAAAAAATATATTCAATATTTCTAATATTTTAATACAAAAAATAAAAAAAATAAAAAATTTCTGTTTTCAAAAAAAAAGAAAGAAAAAACACAAATCCGGTTAACGATTAACCGGACTCAAATCAAATTTCCGGTTAATGGTTAACCGGACCCATTGAAATAGTCCGGTTAACCATTAACCGGAAATTTGATTTGAGTCCGGTTAATGGTTAACCGGTTTGAATAGTTTTGCAATTTCATTGGCTAGTTGGTTAGTTTTTTAAATTTAAATTTTATTTTGGATATAAATAAAAAAATCGGGAGATTTTATTATATTAATTTGTAGCTGATGAAGTACCGTAATGTAGCCGTCAAGTTGATTAGTAGTTATTAAATATTATATTCCATCATATTGCTTTCAAAATTAGCCTTTTAGTTTTAGGTCTTCTGATTAAGGGTGACGATCAGTTGTGTTAATACTTAATAGGAAGATGCATGAAATGAAATATAATAATTTTTATTTTGAAATTGAATTTATTGTTCGCAACTATTATATTCAACATAATTTTCATATAGAAATGTACTTGCGGACTAAATTTTAATTTTTTTTTTTTGACTATTTCTTTAAGTAGAGATCGCTACTTTTGAATGATCTAATCTTTTTAGATCAAATAATTTTCTACTTATTTAAAAATAGAAAAAAGTTCTACAAAATGTAAATTGTTATTGACAAGTACATTTTTATATAGAACGGTTCTGATTGATTGTTTGAATTTTGAAAATGAAAATATTGATATATAGAGTATAGACTATAGACTAATATACGCTATGCATAGTATTGTACTCTTACTCTAATTTTCAATATACACGTGAACATGACAGAGATGGACAAGATGCAACAAAGGAAATGTAAAATTATAGAAAATTGTGGTTAAGAGTTTAATTGGTAATTTAAACTGTGTTATAGATTAAACAAATTTGATTACATAAAAACATATATCGTATTGAAGTTTGAAAAATGATATGTAGATATATGTGTCATGCCTTAGAAGTAAAAAATAAAAAAATTTAAGACGAAGGGACCATTGCAATCGGCTTTAACGGTCACAGACATAGATGCATTTTTGAAATTTATTCAATTATATCATTAATGTCTTTTAATAAAAAGTATCATTAATGTCTTAAACTTCAATCGGCTTAATTTCTACATAATAAGAAGTCTATAAATTAAGCCTGAATTCCAAAATGATAATTAGCAACCCATTCATTGAAATTTGAAAACGAAAAAAAAAATGAATAAAATAAATATTTTTTAGTGCACTATTCTTTTCCATTTATCTTAATAACAGTGAAACAATATTATTTTCTATGTTACACAAAAACCGAAGGAGTATAAATTTTTGGGTCAACTTGTAACAGTCAGCTAGTGTCAAAATTAGAATACTGTACAGTAAATAGAAGTTAGTACCTCCATTTTGTATTTTAATGATTTGTCATTTGATCTGGCAGCATCACCGACCATTACGCCATCATTTTGGGATATTTGTCTAATCCCTCTACAATTATAATTTGTAGAATCCACTTGCAATTCACTACTTTTTTTATAACTAAGTTTACAATGATAATTCATTGCAAATAAAATAAATGTCATGATTGTTGTCTTAATTAATTGCCCATAGTATATGTTGAAAATAAACAAATGGGGGAATAACTAGCAAATTTTGAAAAATATAGAAATGTATCAATTATGCTTTTCTTACTAAAAGTATTTGATTTGCTATATTAATTGTATAATGAGCTGAATTAGTATTTAGTAGATGGTTAAAAAGTAATATTAGGAAACACTCTAATGGCTCCTGAGACCTTATAGCCTATAATTAGACACTGTATTAAGCCTTGAAATAACAATATAATTCAATAAAATAACTATCTTTTTTTGTTCTCCAAATTTTGTTAGTATAATATATATATATATATATAGAGTTAGGCTGGGGTGCTATGGATAGCATAGTGACCTCTCGTGCTACGGCTTCATATTCAAGTTTTTAAAATCCAAACGGTCGATCCGAACCGTTCATTATTTAATCCATATTGAAATGTGCGGCCATTTTTATTAATATCCTTCAAAAAAAACAAAATTTAAAAATAACCCTGCATATCATTTTTTTTTAAAAATGCCCCGACCGCCTGGAACAGTGGCGGTCCAAAAATCAAGCGGACCGCCTAGGTCTTGGGCGGGCCACACCCCAACCAAACCGCCCCAGACACGGGCGGTTCTCTTCATTTTTTTTTTTTTTTAATGTTTTTTTTTAAAACAGAAATTTTTTATTTTTTTTATTTTTTGTATTGAAATATTAGAAATGTTGAATATATTTCTTTAAAAATAGATAGAATACAATATAATTTGATTTATTAGAAAGACTGCAACAAATAACCCGGATTAATATTTTTCAGGTCGGATTTTTCGTAGCTGTAAGAAAAATTAATATATTTCTTTATGTGTTATTGGAAAAAAATAAAAATGCTTATATTCTGAGTTATTGATCTCGGTTCAAAAGTCACTTCTATGTAATCTAGAAAATATTGTGATCCTTCTAGGAAATTTAATTTATAAAAAGGTGTATCTATTTTGAGAATTCTTTTTTAATAACAAATATTAAATAACTTAAATTTTTTATTTTTTTTCAAAAATAAATGCAACTTTTCATAAATTAAATATTCAAGAAAAATTACAATATTTTCTAGATTACATAAAAGTGACTTTTGAACCGGGATCAGTAACTCAGAATCTAAGCATTTTTATTTTTTTCCAATAACACATAAAGAAATATATTAATTTTTTTTACAGCCGCGAAAAATCCGGCCTGAAAATATTGATTCGGGTTATCTGTTGCAGTCTTTCTAATAAATCAAATTATATTGTATTCCATCTATTTTTAAAGAAATATATTTAACATTTCTAATATTTCAATACAAAAAATTAAAAAAATTAAAAAATTAATATTTTTTAAAAATAAAAAAATAAAAAAAAACCACACAACCCGCCCCTGACAGAGGCGGTTGTCTAATTTTTTATTTTTTATTTTTATTTTTTTTTTATTTTTAAAAAAATATTAATTTTTTAATTTTTTTAATTTTTTGTATTGAAATATTAGAAATGTTAAATATATTTCTTTAAAAATAGATGGAATACAATATAATTTGATTTATTAGAAAGACTGCAACAGATAACCCGGATCAATATTTTTCAGGCCGGATTTTTCGCAGCTGTAAAAAAAATTAATATATTTCTTTATGTGTTATTGGAAAAAAATAAAAATGCTTAGATTCTGAGTTATTGATCCCGGTTCAAAAGTCACTTCTATGTAATCTAGAAAATATTGTAATTTTTCTAGAACATTTAATTTATGAAAAGTTGCATTTATTTTTGAAAAAAAATAAAAAAATTAAGTTATTTAATATTTGTTATTAAAAAAGAATTCTCAAAATAGATACACCTTTTTATAAATTAAATTTCCTAGAAGGATCACAATATTTTCTAGATTACATAGAAGTGACTTTTGAACCGGGATCAATAACTCAGAATCTAAGCATTTTTATTTTTGTCCAATAACACATAAAGAGATATATTAATTTTTCTTACAGCCGCGAAAAATCCGGCCTGAAAAATATTGATTCGGGTTATTTGTTGTAGTCTTTCTAATAAATCAAATTATATTTTATTACATCTATTTCTAAAGAAATATATTCAACATTTCTAATATTTCAATAAAAAAAATAAAAAATTTCTGTTTTAAAAAAAAAAAACAAAAAAACAAAAACAGTGGACCGCCCACTATATGGGCGGTTTGGTGTTGATATTGGCCCGCTCCGCTTCCAAGCGGTTAGGGCATTAATAAAAAAAAAAAAAACGAGGTTATTTTTAAAATTATCTATTTTTTTTGGGATATTAATAAAAATGGCCGTGAAATGTGCTTGGAGACCAAATTTTACATTTTTGGAATTTTTTTGCTATTTATTAAGATGGTTTCAAAATCGCTGTTTTTATTAAAATTCTGCACCACTGGAAAAGAGCGGTTTCAAAAATTCTTAATAAATAGTAAAAAAATTCCAAAAAATGTAAAATTTGGTCTCCAAGCACATTTCAATATGGATTAAACAATGAACGGTTCGGATCGACCGTTTGGATTTTGAAAACTTGAATATGGAGCCGTAGCACGGGAGGTCACTATGCTATCCATAACACCCCAGCCTAACTCTCTACATATATATATATATAGAGAGAGAGAGAGAGAGAGAGAGAGAGAGTAAGGCTTGGGTGCTATGGATAGCATAGAGGACCACCGTGCTACGGCTCAATACTCGAGTTTTCAAAATCCAAATGGTCGATCCGAACCGTACATTTTGTTCTCCATATTAATATGTGTTTGGAGACCAAATTTTACATTTTTTGAAAAAAATTTACTATTTTTTTAGCTAAGTAGAAAATCACTTGATCTAAAAAATTATGCACCATTAAGATATTTGATTTTCTACCTATCTAACAAAATAGTAAATAATTTTCAAAAAATGTAAAATTTGGTCTCTAAACACATATTAATATGGAGAACAAGATGAACGGTTCGAATCGACCATTTGAATTTTGAAAACTCGAATATTGAGCCGTAGCACGGTGGCTCTCTATGCTATCCATAGGACCCAAGCCTTACTCTATATATATCTATATATATATAGAGAGAGAGAGAGAGAGATGTGCTATAGTGCATTGCAATGCATAGGCCATGGTGTGCATTGGACCATAAATCACCGATTCAAAGTTCAAATGACCAATCCAAACCGTTCATCTTGTTCTCCATATTAATATGTGCTTGGAGACCAAATTTTACATTTTTTGGAATTTTTTACTATTTATTAAGCCACTTTGAAAATCGTTGATCCAACGGTGGCTTCTGATTTTACTGTTCCAAACAGCCACCGTTGGATCAGCGATTTTCAAAGTGGCTTAATAAATAGTAAAAAAATTCTAAAAAATGTAAAATTTGGTCTCCAAGCACATATTAATATGGAGAACAAGATGAACGGTTTGGATCGGTCATTTGGACTTTGAATCAGTGATTTATGATCCAATGCACACCATGGCCTATGCATTGCAATGCACCATAGCCCATCTCTCTCTCTCTCTCTCTCTCTCTCTCTCTATATATATATATATATATTTGTATTGAATCCATTCTTATAAACAAAAAATAGGATTGTAGGTGGATTTTACTGAAGAAATTTTACAGGAACCGGAGATGATTAAAAAAAGAATACATGATGGTACTAAGGCTCTCAAAATAAGAAATTAAATTAAAACAAAAATAGATCACTCAGTCACTCAGCCTAGTGATTTGAGTATTTGACTCGTGCCTCTCAAATAGTACCATCACTTGATACAACAAGAGCACACTATTTAGAGTAGGAATCAGATGTTTCCGTTAGTCAAAACTTAGACACCAGGTTCATTCAATAAATGCTTGTGATCATATATAGTTAATTGCAATAAGACCCACCGCACCAGTACCAGTTGCAGAACCAGGTTGGAAGATTCTGGCATCTCTCAATACAAAAAAAGAAAATTTTCTTTTTATTTTCTTTTTTCTTACCAGAAAGCCTAGACTTGCCAGAGCTATGTGACACAAGGCCTACATTTATTGGTTTAGCCTTTTCAACTCTCTCATATTCCAAGTGGATTTTTCAATATATATATATATATATATATATATATATATATATATATTTGTGGAAGAGATAATGGAATGATAACCATGCTCAAAAAGCAACTTGCTCAACCATTACAATGCTAAAGAAAAAGGAATAAACCAAATTATATATCATTTTTGTCGAAATATGATGTAATTATTCTACAACCAAAGAAACTCTAAATCAATAAAAATACAAATTTTATAGTCAAATTTGTTGATATATATATATTTTTTCAATAAAAACTACTGGTGATTTGGTTCTCTATAGTACTATAAACTGCAGAGGCCAGAGGGTCATATGCAATTATATGCTGTATGGGGACAGCTAGTACATGACTAGAAAAAATGGGCCCTTCCAATTTTTGTTGGTGCATGTGACAATGTTCACTCCTATTAAGAAGAAAACAAGTTTCAGGGATTGCAGCAGGTTGATCTAATTATGTAAAAAGAAACATGAGACCTTTGCTGTATGCAAATGCAATGCACTAAGAATGTTTATTTGGGTCTCTATTATTGCTATCTAATTTTAGTTGGACTATTAATCATAGAGTTTCATGATAATATTGTATAGTCCTCCGAGATGGGATGTTTTTGATCTTAACTTCTTTAATTTTTTTTTTTGGAAGAAAAATGATAGAGACTGACATCCGTTTACCATGGAACAACCTGTTCATACAATTTTTTAAATATTAGCCCTCAATTGTTGCATTGTGAAACTAGATTGGGAAAGGTTAAATGAGTACCGTACTGATTTGGAAGAATTTGTGCAGATATCTCTGAATTGGATAACTGGAATATTCAATTGTCATATTGACAATTTGACATTCAATGCAATGAAGAATTTCAACAATACCAGTACACAATCAGCTAGGAAAGATATTTTTCCTTAAATAAGCATCCAGCAGTCCTAAAATAATTTTTCATTAATTGTCAATATCGAAAAATTATTATTGCCATGCATTCATACTGGGGTCTCCAACTGGTTCCATATGGGCAGTGATATTAACACTACTTTTTTATTTTATTAACACAACATTTTCAAATACCTTTATAGAATGGTCAATTTTATCCCCTCATAATTATTATTGTAGCTGTTATATCTTTTCTTTATGCAAATTATATGCTATGATCATTTATTACTTATTAATTTCTATAATTGTTGAATCGTCTCTTCTAATTTTGTTAACCTTTTAAAAGAGGAAAAAAATTATCTAAAATCTTAAGTATTGATTGACAGGAGAATGAACCAATTTATTATCTTGCTCTTTTTTTTTAACAAATTTAATAAATAATTTAGTATATGTATTTTGAGTAGAACTAACTGATCTTAACTTCACCAAATCTATTGGTAAGTTTAACTCCAAATTTTATCGGATTGACTTCAAATAATGAATCCAAACTGTTAAAGATAATTTACTTCACAAGTGATGAATTTTCCTATCAAATTTATAAATTTTTGAATTAAATTAGTATAAAGTCAAGTATAAAAAAAATTAACTCATAAATCATTTTTTTACCTCCTGACTTTATACTAAATTAATCTGAAAAATTAAAATTCGACATTAAATATATCACTTGTGAAGTTGATTTGTGTTAACGGTTTGGAGCTTTAAATTCGTTGTTTTAAGTCAATTTGATAAATTTTGAATTTAAGCTCATTAAAAAATTTGATAAACTTAAGAACAACCTAGTTCTACTCTTGTATTTTATTTGATCCCAAATAATACAGCTATATTGCTTGAGGTTATTTTAGTTATTCTTCTAATTATGTACTTTTAAATCTATACATATATCTCAATAAAACTAAAAAAATAATTATAATTTATGTTTTGGATGGGATTGAAATTCAATAATTCAATTATGGTGTTGATTGAAGAATCGAGACAATTGTTTTTGTGGAGAAAGAACATAATAGAAGTTCACATACGAAACATGATATTTCATCTAATAAATTTATTGTTAATCATTTTACTTTTACTATAAAGCCATATATATGGTAATGCATCTACAATTTATAGTTTTACGAAAGAAAAATAAACGTCGAAGGAAATATTGATAGACATCAATATAAGTGAAAGATTTAATTTTAAAAGAAAATAATTAATGAAGGGCAAATTTGTCTAAACAATAAAATTATTTGAAAGTGTCGTGTTAATAAAAGAATTAATGTTGTCAATATGAGCACCCATCCTAAACTGGATATTAAAGCTATGTATAATTGTATATGCATCTTTGCATGTATAATAATAGCGCACACACAGACACACACAGCTGTAGCCTGTAGGTATGCTTTATAAAATATCATATAGTGCCTATAACTGCTAAATGTTTCACCTTTTTATAATTTATTATTATTGTTTCCATATGGTTTCCACCTCCAGCAGGCTGGGCCGAGTTGAACATTGGCTTCATTGGGCCACATTGGATTATTTAAAATTACTCAACAAAATGGATAACACACCCATTCATAAACAATGAAGAATTCAGGACCAATGTAAAGACCTGATATTTCAGCTCTTTCTGTTTGTGATTATAATATATATATATATTTTTTTCAGCAACTGTAAACTACCTGAGAGCATATCACTGACATGTTTTGGAAAAATCAATTTAAAGCGTTCTGCATTTTATTTTGAATCTTTGATCATCACTAAATAATGAATTACAGAAGTCAACTCTAATTTTGTCAACAAAACTGCAGTAATGCCATTGTCAACTAAGGCAGTATTTTGGTAAATATTATTATGATTTTAAATAGAACAAAATAATGATTAATGAAGGTGTTTCTTTTGTTTTGTTAATTAGTTTATAGTTGAGAGTGAAAGAAGAAGAAGAAGAAGAGACAATACTCTCTCTTCAAAAGTCAAAACATATATAAGGAAAATTTGACATATTTTCTCATGTAGCACTACTGCGCCAAGCAAATTATAAATTCTCACAATCTCACAACTATAAATTCTCACAATTTTTAATTATATAGTTGATGTAAAATGGAAGAATTAAGTTATTTCTATCTAATTTGGAGATCCTATTTCCCATGCATATGGAAGACCGTCCAAAGAGTGAAAGTACTGTTAAATTTTATATCAGACAAACAATATTTAGACCCTGGTAACGTAAACTAGACTTCAATCATGCAAATTTCAAACCTTATATATTAAGGAGGAACATAATGTGTTTTTATTTCTTAAACTCTGATTTTATATAAAATAAAGTAGACCTCAACTTTAGGGACTTATTTTCATGAATCACAATATTATGTAGTTCACTGCAATTTAGTTTCCCTTCCAGCTATCAATTCCTCATCACTATTGAGAAATTTTCCATGTTATATATATTAATATTCGTACTCCTTAGCATTACTAAAAAGAAAAAAAAATGATGAATGATTATTTCTTTAGGATAATGTACTGAAATCATCACCAAAAAAAAAAAAATGTTTGGCATACAACTACAATAGCATGCATACATAGTACATATGATTGGACTGTTAAACTTGCAAATATCAATATCAAAGTACAAATAATAATACACAGAGCAAATTACAAGATTGTTACCAGCTATTTAACTCTTCATCCCAATCTGAAAAAGTTAAATAGAACTAGGCAATAATAGCATACATAGACCATGCATGGTAGTTAAATTTACAATCATCAAATCCAATTCCAAATAAAAATAATACACAAAGCAAACACAAATTCAACAAGGTTCCTTGAGTCATGAATTTCCTGGATAGTACGCATAGAATTGCAAATTATATCGCAAGTTGCTAAGGTAGTATGAGGCCTACAACTTAGCAAATCACATATTTTTGCCATAAATAAGCACTACAAGGAACTGAGACTCAACTTTATTTTGATCCAAACTGAAAGGAAAAAAAAACACAACAAAATATTATTCGTTACATAATAACAACCTTCTTAAACAAAGAGCTCCGGGATGATTGATGCTGCATGCAATTCAAATGTGTGATATGAAATTGAGCACATATTTTTCAATTGTAGGGTTTTAAGAAAACTTGAAAAAAAGAGAGTAAAACAGTAATTATTTTATACCGATTATTTAATATACAACCAATAAACTAATTATGGGCATCGTAATCTCTCAAAGCAGTTTATTTAAAAGTTAAACTTCAGAAAAAGCATGGTGGAATTGCGATTGTGTCTAATCAGTTTAAGTGTATTCAAAGCAGCAAAATAAACTTATTCGTGATTATATAATAGATGATGGTAATTTAAAATTTATTCGTGTCAAATAAAACTTGCTTATTACAGAAACATACAACATAGATTTTCCAAAAAAGGAAAATAATAATAAAACAGTTATTTTTCTCATTACAGAAAATATTCATGAAAAAAATGGCAATAGAATAAATCTTGCATGCAGGAACAATTTTTTTTCTTTTGGAAATAATGAATAAATAAGTTGAGTCATTACAATCATAAAGAAACAAGTGTAGATCAGTTTTCTAAGGAAATAAACAAATAAGGACACAACAATCTTTTTATGCATTTTGAGTAGGGGTGAAAACGGAGCGGATACGGAGTGGATAATGCTGATACCATATCCGTATCCGTTGGATAATGAGCAGATACGAATACAAATGCGGACAGTAAACATATATAAAAATTGAAAATCAAATCCACCTTAAACGGATACGGATATGGAACGGATAGTCCACAGATACAGAATTGAATACATATATAAAACGAATAATGGTCGGATAATTTTGTCATACAAGTTTTAAGATACAAATATCAATTAACAAGATTAAGAAAATAAAAAAGCAAATAAAAAAATAAAAAAAGATTAAAATGGAGGTGTGCATGTCCATTCCTTAATGGAGAAGAAAATAAACAAGAGGTGCGGAGGAAGATTTATAAAAAATAAACTGGGGAGTTGAAATTGGTCCCGTCTGTCCGGGTAAAAAAGTTCGCAGAGGACAAGAGCAATAGTCCCATAACTAGTATTAAAAGAAATTTGAAGCGCTCATATATAAGCCGGTCAGGAAACAGATAAAAGAGAATTGATTCTGTCGAGTGTAACCGCTTAAGTGTCCTTCGCTTCGTATTATCCTAAATTTATCCGTATCCGAATCCGTTTATGTTGTTAATATTTAGAAATTATCCTGATCGGATTCGATCCGAGTAATATCAGAATCCAGATCTAAAGCCGGATTCGGAACCGGATAATCCGACTCCATTTTGACCCCTAATTTTGATACATTAATGATTGATACAAATCCTCAAATTTTTCTCAAGAAACAGAAAAAAAAAAAAATTATATGCAGAAGTTTCAGAATACAAAATTGAAAAAAAAAAAAATTATAAGTGGAGGTATTACCTTGCACTCAAATTATTGAGTGTGATATTGGCTGCCAGCTAGCGAACAACACAGGTGAAATGAAATAGTTTGTGACTTCCTCTGGAAAAACTCCCAAATTTAACAGGCAGATCTTCGCAGAGCATCGACTTGAGGGAAACGAGGTGCTGGATTCCCTTTGGGACCTCCACTAGCTTTTTCAGTTCCCACAACCAAATCTCTTCCAGGGTCACCATGGTGCCCTGCTCCATCTCCACTTGAATCAGATTAGGCATTATATACAAGTCCAGTCTCTTCAATTTAGGAAACCACCCTTCTTGGAAAATTAGTCGTTGCCCTTCATATGCTCCCTTTAGGGTCAACCGCGTGAGGTTTCTGCAATGGGAAAGAGATGGCAGAGGATCATTTTGTAGTTGAGACCATCCAAGCCGTAGCGTTTGGATACTATCCCCAGATATTTTGAATAAAGGGGATTCAAGCATGGTTTCTTTCAGCTTCCCATGGAGACCTAACCTCTGAAGACATTGTGGGAGGTTCAGGCCTTCCAATTGGAGAATCTCTTCCTCATCGCTTGTATTAATAGATAAGTATGAAAGGAAACTCATCTTTGATAACGATTTGCACAATTCTACTGAGTGGTTTTCTTTCACATTCCTTATCCGGAAGCTTCTCAATTGAGTTAAATTACCCAGTTCTCTTACTACCATAGCATTTGATTCTAATGCCTTTATAGTCTGGAGATCTTTCAGGTAAAATATTCCCTTAGGTAAAGAGATTCCAGTACGAGTCCGGAATGACCTATATGTAGGATCTACCACCACCTCAACAAAGAGATGGCGTAACTTTTTTAGCTCTGATATATCATCTGGTAGGTTTTGTATTTTGGAAAGTCCGAGATCAAGTGTTTGCAAGTTGCGAAGTTTTTTGATAGATTTTGGTAAACATTTAACCTTTGTTTTGCTCAGACCCAAGTAGTGGAGATTGAACAAATCCCCAATTGCATTTGGAACCGTTTCTATCGGCAAGCCTTCTAACTCCAAAACAGTAAGATATCTTGACTTATCAAAAACCATGGATAACAAAGGAGATGAGGACACATCATTGTCAACTGACATAAAGGTTCTGAGTTTTGGTAGACAAACATCATGGTTGACCGTCTCCCTTAGATTGATTATCGAGAGCCGACGAGTAGAACCATCGGCATTTTCTAACTTATTATCCTCATGCAACAATCCAAAATTTTCCTTTCTGCATAAAGAGATGGCCAACTCTCTCAATGTGTCATGCATTTTGCACCTCTTCACCCTACCAAAATAATTTTTTGTTGCAACTTGTAACATGCAGCGATTTACAAGTTCCATGAGATAACCCTCGGCCACCTCTTCTAATGTGCTTCTCCCTTTTTGTTCTATAAAGCCCTCAGCTATCCAAAGCCTTAACAGTTTCTTTCTTGCAAGTAGAAAATCCTCTGGAAACAAACTACAATATAGAAAGCAATTCTTGAGGTACTTTGGAAGGTACTTGAAGCTTAGCATAAGAATATTTTTCAATGGATCCAAGCTTGGGTTGTTGTCTAGCTGCCAGCTAAGTTGATAAAATAACTGTCTCCATTTGGATTCTGTCTTCTCAAACAAGGACAACATAACACCTATGGAAACAATAGCTAGCGGCAATCCACCACACTTTGAAGCAATCTTTCTTGCCAACTTTTCCAGGGGAGGAGGACATGTGTGGTTTTTTTCATGATTAAAAGCTTTTCTACAAAACAAGGACCATGAATATGTTTCTGAGAAAGGTTTTAGCTCTAGTCTCTTGTTTTCCGGAGCAAGATTAGCTACCTCAGCCATTCGGCTAGTAATCACTATTTTGCTTCCCCGATGGTTATCAACAAGTGTGTCCCTTATATCAAGGAATGCTTTTGGATCCCACATATCATCTAAGACGATCAGATATTTATGTTCTCCCAAAAGATTTTGTAAAGTTGTATTCAATCTCAAAATATCCATGTTGGTTGCATCAATTGTAATACCCTTCTCATCCCTACATATTTCAGAGATTATATTCCGTAGAGTAGTTTCAGGGGTATATGATTGAGATATAGAAACCCATGCATGACGATCAAAGTTTTTCCTCTCTCTCTTATAAACACTGGTAACCAATGTAGTTTTCCCTACACCACCCATTCCCCAAACGGATACAACAGAGAGTTGTGACTCCTCAAAATTTAGCCACTTCGTTAATTTCACCCTATCTTCTGTGATGCCCACAAGATGATCTTCATCCACGAAATGTGCAGAGACAGCCACATTGTGTGAGTACTTGTTTGAGAAGTTAGAGTTCTTTTCATTTTTTTTTTCTATGGTTGGCAACCATCGTTCTTTAATCCCTGCAAGGTTCTTAAGCCTTGTCTCTGCTTCAAGCAGTTCAGAGGCAATTCGTTTAATTGCTATCAATAACTTTGGCTCTTTAAAACGTTTTTTCAGATAAAATGATATCCCCCCAAACTTCTGATTACCAATTAGGTATGTAAATTCAACCATGATATCTTCAATATCATTTGCTAACTTCTGTACCTCTTTTATCCAAGCTACTTGAGATTCATTGCCTGGGTGATCTGTTTCTATCTCATTAAGAAATCCTTGCATCACTTGAAGTTCAGTACTAATGTTGTTCATGTTTAATTTGAGGTTTGCGTAAATCGAGCGAAGCTTTGAAATTTTTGAGGTTGCTAGGCTCGTTACTTCTTCAGCCAAGGCTCCTCCAAGGACCTTGAGGGCTGCAAGAATGGCCATCTCGGCCATGCTCAGTTAATCAACTTCAACTATACTTCTTATTTATTCATTCATTCGAGAGCTGTTCAAAGCAAATATCAAGATTAGGCTATCTCATTAAATTTTCAATTTTGTATAGAAAATTAATAATTGGTTTTCCTTTTATATAAAATCTTTATACAATTTATCTCTCTCTCTCTCTCTCTCTATATATATATATGTTTTTTTTCATTTTCTCTGTTATTCATAATTGATATTCTATTCTTTAAAAAGTAATAATTAATTATTCTAAATTTATGTTAAGATAAATATAGTTGGAATTTCGGGTATGGACAAATTGGTGATGTGTTTTCTAGACATTTGCGATTTAGGTTGATCTTAGGTCAGTTAGATCGATATAGACTTTTTTGAGAGAAATAGATCGATATAGACTTAAAACAATGAAACAAGGTGTTACGACTAATGGAGACTAAGACCATGGGCTGTGGTTTAATCTCTTTGCTTCGGTCAGGAAATTTGAGGCTCCATCACGGAATGGAGCTTCGATTAGTCATTTAAGCATTCGTTCGGGGATAAATGAAAAGGTTTTGAGTGCCTTAACCGTCCGTCAGGGCACAGTTAGGTACAAACCGAACAGTTCCCAGCTTATGAATCTGTTCATGAACCAAGCGACTCATCTCACTATTTTTCCTATTTTTGAAGTGCACAAGGCACTATTTTGCCTAGTATAATATATTAATATGATCCACGGTCTGAGTAATAACTAATAACTTGTGAACACAGTCGAATATTTAGAGAAGGTTTCTACAGAGAGAAACTAAGTACAGAAAGAAAGAGACACACAATTAGCAAAGGTTTGCACTTGGTTTTACAGAAAACCACAAGCTTAGAATGAGGTTCTTGAGTCATGGAATAGATAAACATGGCTGGGTTTCATGGTCTTTTTTCAGCCGGTAATTTTTAAGAGATTTGAAAACTTAGGATGTTTCACACGTGAATAGAACTCACAAGATCTTCTCAACAAATTAAAGAATTGCGGTATATATATCATGTTCCATTCATGATTTCTTTCAAATATACAAAATAAAAAACTAAATGTACATACATTAGAATCATCCATAATAAAAAATTCGGATAGTTTCATACCTCCATGCATGCAGTTGGCATCCCATGGAAGTTTTCATCCAAAACTTTTTACCTTTTCAAAAATTTATCCATCATAGTCTAAATCTACATGTTTACTTGGCAAGTTAAATATACGAACTCTCGTTAGACATAGTCTAAATATATAAACCATCATCATAGTCTAAATCTAACTTGGTCATTATAAAACAAAGATGCATTTAATAATATTCATTGCATTCCTGAGTCCGTTTTTCGTTCCAACTTTTGGTTCTTTACGAATTAGGGGAAATCTACATGTTTGTGACTGGTGATGGACATCTATATACACCAATTTTAAATAAGAATTTATACGATTCCAAGATCAGCTTTTCTTTCAATAATTTTCAGGTTCTTCTACGTACCTCACAAGCTAGAAAAGCCCCAAAATGCTAAATATGTGACTTGTCATGCCATGTTGTGACTAAGTTAGTCATGCAATGACCATATGTGAAAAGTCCAAGTGTGATTTACATGACCACGTGCCATACCATTTCGTGACCAGATCTTTCGCATGACGTGCCGTGCTGTTCCAATTTTCTGAAGGATGGTCACATACGTCACGCAAATGGTCATGGTACGTGACCAACACATGTGTCGTGCTATGACATATCCAGTCATATCGTGAATTTTTTACTTCCCTACATAAAGCTCCCAAAAATCCTTTCCAAGAAATGTGCAAATTTCCTTGTCAACACACCCTATGAAGATGCAAGAGGCAAGAGCAGCTCTAGATCCTCTGTTCTATGTCAATTCTACAGAAGATTCTGTTCTTGGTACAAAGGGAATAAACCACTTCTAAGAAACTTCTATAATTCATGCAGTGTTCACTACTTTGGTAAATGGTAGTTTATAGAACTTTATACCCGTCTAGATCCATCACATGTGGTACTACATGAGTTTGTGATGCAATCAGGTAGGATGGCTGATTGGGGTGTTGCTGTTGGTTGCTTAATCAAACTTTCTGTTCAATTGCATAATATAATAGTAGTTTATGGTGGGTAATTTGCCGGCAAGGTCACATCCTAATGTCACGTTGGTTTAGTGCGCAATAGGTGTTCGAGAAAATTCTTGAGTGAGATATTTTTTATCCTGCTCTGGAAAATATAGTTTGAACTGGTGCCAACCTTATTGAACCTGGATTTGCTATGCAAGGATTAAAATGCCACTTGCAATGTGGTATTTGATAATAATGATTTAGATAACTAAGTTTGCTAAAACTAATGTATTGAACTTTTGTATGAAAATTATATTTTTTTTGTCAATTTAAAATACTTTACAGATGTATATCTTTTAAGAATTGCGATAGATAGATTATGTAATTTAAAAAATTTACCGTTGAATAACATGAATTCTTTTTTCATCCAAAAGTATAAAATAAAAGGTAAAAAAAATATAAAATTAAGCCCTTGATAACATTTGATCGTTTATAATATCATATTTCAAAAATCAAGATGCGAAGTCAAAGTACTAGCTGATGGATCGTTTTAAGTAAGCTAGCAGCCCTTCAACCGCACCAGGTGTTGCTGGAAATAAATCTGCTGCGATTCCACAACCACTCCTCATTTTTTTTGAGATTCGTGCAGAGAAAACAACTACTCTTGAGATTCGTGCATTTCAAAATATGAATGGTGAGATCTGGAATGGCACGGACCTGCGATTCTTTCCGGTATTGCTGCACTAGTGCGCGGGTCTTTTCTTGTCCTATCTTTTTCGTTTTTTGTTGCCTTTTGGCTTAATATCAAGAGGCGTCAAAGCTTCGGATGTAGAGAAAGGAAAGTTCTTAGATGGTGTCGTATGAATAGAAAATAAAAACAAGTGAGAAGTGAGGAGGAATTGTGAGAGAGGAAAAGTTGGATTAGCAGCTGCCAAGCTCTAATGATAACTCTTTTTAAGGTCTGTGGTCAACTGGACAATGTGCTAGCTGTGAGGCTGTGAGGCTGTGAGCTCTAAATGAACACGAATACGAATCTGATATTAAGCTGATATGTAAATACATATATAAATATAAATTGAAAATCTAATTGAAATATGATAACATAATTAACATATTATTCAATAAATTAGTTTTACTAGAAAATAAAAAATAACAAAAAATACGAATATAATTCGTACATTCGATTATTATAGTGAATAATATAATTTTTCTTATGTTAAACTTGTGATGTAATCACAAAATAATATCTCAATAACAAAAAGTATTCCCCAACATAATCATATTTTCAATCAAAAGAAACCTACAAAGAATATTACTCCCTAAATATATTTCAAAAACTGAATTGTATCCGTATTCGCAAACTATTGGTATTCGAATATCCAAATCCGCAAAAAATGAATATGGATCCAAATTTGGATTGACAATATCCTATACGTTTGCACCACAAGGTAAATGGTAGTTTATAGAATTTTATCCATCTTAGATCCATCATAAGTGACAAGTATCATATCTGTGCGTTGCAACATGAATATATTTTAAGAGAACAAAGTAAAAAAATTCTCATGCAAAATGACATATTTTCATAAAAAATAGGTGAATGAAAAGGAAAATTATTCAACAATATCCATTAATAATATTAAAATAGATTGATTCTAAATTTAAATTATAAAATAAAAGGTCAATTTATATACAATAAGAGAGAAGAGATATTTGTACTAATTATATGTCGTATGGACAATAATATTTAAGAACCTACTAAGTTCATTTAAATGGCCAATAATATTAATTCCATATATCTTTTTATGTTTTGATCGGAGACCGTTAGCTAACATCAATGGCAAATTATTTGATCGGAGACTTGATATTCAATCCGAAATTTTATCTTTTATTCACAACCGTTAGCTAATCAGGACATCTACATGCATTATAAAAGAGAAAATATACTATTGTATGAGTTTGTGATGCAATCAGATAGAAGGATGGTTGATTTAGAGTGTTGGCATTGCTTGATTTAATTTAACATTGAGTTGGTAAAAATTATAGTATTTCATGGTGTGTAATTTACCAGCAAGGTCCGCTCGCAATGTCACCCTGTTTTAATGCACAAAAGGTGTTCGAGTGAGATTTTTGTTTGTATCCTGTTCCGGAAAGTGTAGTTCGAACTTGTGCCAACTTATGGAAGCTGGGTTGTATGCAAGGATTAAATGCCCACTTGCAATATGGCACTTGATAATGATTTATATAAGAAAGCTTGCTAAAACTAATGTGTTGAATTTTGTTTGAAAATTACAGTTTGTCAATTTAAAAAAAAAAAAAAAAAATCCAAGATCTACCTCAGCTGCCGTTCTCTTTCGCACCCCTCCTTTCTTTCTAGATCTCATATCCGACACAATGATCTCTTTTCCTCTCTCATCTCTACCTCCTTGAGTAGAGAGGAGAATGAGGGAGAGAGCAAGGAGATGAGTTGAACGGAGCTAACTGGAGTCGAGAACGTGGTATTGTTAAATCTCAGAGTGTAGAGTTTCTAAACCTATTTCAATAGGAACACGGCGGTGACAAGTATCGTATCTGTGCGCTATCAAACGAAAGCGGATCCGGTCGTGGAGAGATGAAAAATGAGTTAATATGGTGATTAAGAGTGTAAGATGAGTTTGATTCATTGAATTAGAGTAATTTAGATGAATTTATGAGAATAAATGAGTTCATATATATGAATGAGAGTCATTTAACTCATTGTAAATATCTTTTCTATCTATAAAATCATTAGTAGGTATTTAAAGTCACTAACTTTCACAAAAGAACTACAATAGATAGATCATTCAAAAATTGGCCCTCGATAATATTGAGATGCAAAGTCAAAAGTCCTAGTTGTTAGAACGTTTTGGGCAGCAAATCAACAATATCATAGCAATTTTTTTTAATTAATTTAAAAATACAAATTAATAAAAATCAGTGCTCTAAATAGCTAGCCATAGCGGTTTTGGACCTAAAAAACTAAGCTACAGAGTAAAACTGCTCTAATTGAGCTACGGCCGCTATGCTACATGGACTTATTATTATTATTTTACAATTTAAATGAGCTTTAAAGTCCAAACCAAAATTAAATTACATTTGCTTTTTTTTTTAAAAAAAATTTAAGCTATATCAATAAATTTGAACATTGTGCATTGGGCTATATTAATTAAATTATTTATATCAAGCATTATTCATTGCATTCTGCAGAAATTAAAACAAAATTTAGTCCCTGAGATAATATTAGAACTTCTTAATTAATTTAGTGTTTTTTTTCTATGGGACTTTAGATAATGTTTATTATTAGTAGAAATATAAAATATAATTTTTTGAAAAGAAAAAAAACTCTATGTATGATAGCTTTCGCTGTAGCTATGCCGCTATAAATGCAATTTAGAACCATAGAAGAAAAAATTGGAATCGGAATCGGGATCGGTCTTTTGACCGTGGAATCAAAATATGATGAATTGGTAGGAATTGACATAATCGGATAGAAAACTCTGACCTTTTGACAAAACCTTGTTTTATACTAAAATATTAGAAAAAATTGATAAAAGAATAATTTGTCAATAATTTTTGTTTAAACAAATGATTACAATCAAATAATCCACTAATACAATATAATACAAGCATTGGTACTAAAAACTGCATGCATAGTTCATTTTTGAATATAAGTACAAATTATAACAGTTATATATATGTGTAGCTATGTTTCTAACAAGAAAAGTGAATATGGTGTGGTAGTAGTTGTATGAGCATCTTAATCAAGAGGTGATATGTTCGATTCACGCCAAAGTGAATTTTTTTTGGAGTGTTATATGTGCGTTTTGGCCCTTTTGGTGGTATCAGATTATTTCGACCGAAATTTAACTATAATAGGACCGTTTTGGATGAAATTTTACTGAAATCAGGACGTTCTGGTTGGACGAAAAAATCACTAATCGTGTAACTCGGTCTGAAATCGGATCGGTACAGTCTGATTCCAACCCGGATCAGCCGATTCCGCTCCGGAACAACTGGTTTTTCCTTCTATGTTGAGAATCTTGATAAAAATAAAATGGGATTACCTACAAATTACATCTCAGAGAAACAAAAGAATAAGCTAGCAGCCCTTCAACCATACCAGGAATATAGAGAGGAATGGAAGATATGGATGTAGAGAGCAAAGCTGATGACGAATTGTGAGAAGTGACCGAGAAATAAAGATGTGAGAAGTGATGACGAATTGTGGGAGACGGAAGTTCGACTAACTTCTGTGAAACTCTAATTATTTCCATGTGGTGGAAACCACAAGGAAGAGGCACAACTAAGTTAAATCGCTACAAATGGAGGATGGCACATGGGAAAAGTGAAAAAGAGATAAGAGGGGCCTTCCTAAAACACTTCTGGGCCATCTAGACATCGGATCGGCCCAAATCAGTGCATGATACATACTGGAAGGAAGCCCTAAGTCATATTTATAAACTGCCACCCCAAAGCGGTTTCTCATAATCTCAGATCAACTATTTAGATTTTTAAAATTATAAAAATAACTTATAAATATATGGTGTTAAGATGTGTTATCATAAAATGGTATAATTGGATCCCTCCTCTTTTATCTTATATAATATTTAAACATTTTTTTAGAGTAAATTATCTAAAATTAAATCCAAAATAAATAAATTAACTCACCACTTAAATCAATTAACTTAGTGTATTGATTAATTCAAAAATGAAGTGGGTGAACAATTACCGATCAATAACTAGGGAAATAAAGAGTATGTGCTTGCAGAGTTGCATCTTATACCTGACACGCTCTGTTGTGTAGGGCCTGTGTATCTGTTGTTCAATTCCCCTTTTCTTCTGGCTCAGTATCTGAAGAGAGCAATAAAAGAAACAGAGGTGTAGATAAGATAACTTCAATATTGATGATATGACAGTTGTCTTACTGACAGCCAGACAAAGAGACTTCGGTAATTCATTCAGGGTTCACTGAATTGGCCAATTACAGTTTGTGAAACTTTTATCAACATCTAGATCCATTACTAGTGGTACAATCGTATGAGTTTGTGATGCAATCAGGTTGAAAGGATGGCTGATTTGGGTGTTAGTGTTGCTTGATTCAAATTTTATTGAGTTGCTTGAAATTACAGTAGTTTATGATGTGTAATTTACCAGTAAAGTCAGGGCACAATGTCACTCTGTTTTAATGCCCATAGTGTTCAAAGTGGCGCCAAGCTTACCGAAGCATCTGGGTTTGCTATGTAAGGATTAAAATGCCACTTGCAATATGGTATTTGATAATGATTGAGAAGTTTCAAAGATGAAAGTTCATAATTAATGCTAAACATTATAATTGTGAGACCAAGCTTGCGTTGACTACTTGTTGGATCCGACTTATGAAAGAAGAGGAACCATCACATCATTCAAGAAACTACCACCGACACTCAATGCGTTGGAAACTTTAGGCCCCCTTGGGTTTAAATGATTCATGAGTCCATCATGTGTCTTATTTAGTTATTGTAATCAGCCATATTTTTTACCTTCTAATATTAGCTTTTTTCTTTATACATTTATATAAAAATATATAGTACTTTAATCTTTTTTACGAAAGGGAATTTAATAGGCGTGCCATCTACTATTTATAAAATAATGACGAGTTATTTATGCATATACATAAATTATCAGATACCGTATTGTCGTCAACTAAGAGCTAGTTGAAGCACAATAGGGACATCTAAACATAGAAAGAAAAATCGGAAACAGAATCGGAATCGGAATCGGAATCGGGATCGGGATCAGTCTTTTGACCATGGAAATCGGAATTCGCCGAATTGAATAGAAAATTCTGACTTTTTTGCCAGAAATTTGTTTTATACTAAAAAAATAATTTGTCAACAATTTATGTTTGAACAAATAATTACAATCAAATAATCCAGCAATACAATATAATACAAGCATTTTTCTTCTTCAATAGCTGTTTAAACACTTATACTTACATGTAGTTATGTATTCTAGCAACAAAACATAGCACAATGTAGTGGTTGTTGGCTTAGTTGATATTCAAGAGCTCCCTAGTTCGAGTCACACAGAAAGTAAAAATTGAACGGCTAATTTTTCCTTCTATGCATCTGACCTTCTAAGGGTGATATACTACATAATATAGAAAAAAAATATTCGGTGCTCTATATATATTATATCTATCCCATATTAATTATAGATGTCGTAGAAATCTACAAAATAGAACAATGAAAAAAGGAAACATAGCAAAAAGCAACGAAATCAGAGGACAGAGTTACGTACCTAGAAACCAAGATCTGTTATAAAGATCCCAGGGAATTTGTGATGATAAGAATTTTTATCAAGGCCTTGCTAACATTTGTATGCGAAGATCAATTCCAATGAAGAAAATGGAAGCCATATCTGCAAACTTTAGGATAGAGAACTTTATAGTTCAATCTCAATTCATTCCAGCTGCAATTAACGATAATATAGTTTTTTTAAACTCAAAAAGAAAAAGAAAAGAAAAGAAATATAACCGGCGTTTGAAGCTCCAAATTAATGTTCATGTTAGAGTTTTGATTGACCAATTCAAACTGTCCAATTAGATTTATAGATAAATTTTGTTAAAAATTATACTTTATATTTTTGTACTTCTCTACTATTTTCTGATAGAAGAAAATCTATTAATTTTAACAAAATGCTCTTACAACCTATATTAATAATATTAGCAATATTAACAATAATAATGATTATGATAATAATAATGACAACAACAACAACAACAATAATAATACTGAGAAGGAGGAGGAGCCTGAAACATCTTGAAAGCTATCGGCTAACCCAGTTAATGCCTAAAATGTTTCATGAACATCTTTTCTAATCTGTTGATTTGAGTGGACCCTAACTTTCATTAGTGTGTTTGGATGAAGACTTAGATTAGTGAGAATAGTGAGCTAACCCAAATTTGAGATAGTGAGTTAACTCAACTAAAAGTTGAGTTAGTAGAATAGCATACTAACTCACTAAAGACAAACAAATAATAGTCCATTTTTGCTAACTCAAATATATCCAAACGTAAAATAGTAGTTCGAAATAGTAACTAATCCAGGTTAGCACTATTCTTTGTCTCATTCAAATGCATCCTTATGTTATAGTGACTTAAAAAAATGCAAAATAAGAAAAATTAAATGGAACTACGGACATACCAGTCGAGCGAGAAACAAAAGAGCAAGCTAGTATAGCAGCCCTAGAAACGCACCAGATGTTTCATACTTGCGCGTCTTTTCTCGTCCTTTTCTTTTTTTCTATGTTTTGGTTATTTATCTGTCAAATATCGAGAGAAATGGAAGTTTGGGATGTAGAGAGGAAAGCTCTGAGTTTGAGGGGGCGAGGTGTGAACAGGAAAGAAAAAATAGTTAAAAGTCACGATGAATTGTGGAATTCGTATCTTCTGCATTAACTCAAAAAGGAATCTTTTAATTCTTTAATTTAATTCTTTTTTATGGAAGTGGCATTTCATTTTTAATTACACACTAAATCCATGAAAGCATCTTTTGACTTCGGTCTTCCGGGAACAAAAATTGGAGAAAGTAGGTTATGTTGCTTTGCTCCTGTACTAGATTATCCCTTAAAGTGAAAGTTCTCGAATAAAAAAAGAAAAAAGGGAACTTCAACAAAAAAAAAAGAAAAAAGGAAAAGTAGAAAGAGGGTAAAAGAACGCACCACATGCTTCTCTCGCTTTCCGGAGAAAAAAGTGAAGATGCTCTCCTATCATGATAACAATCCTCAAAAGCATTATGTGATCTGTCATTCTCAGTATATCACATATCTTAATTAAATCTATATTATATATAAACATCTTTCAAAAATTATTGAAATTTGAACTTAAGTTCATAATCATACTTAATTAATATTTGCACATTTTTTATGTATTATAACGAAAATTTTCTAGATGAACAAAACTAATTTTGTTTTGCCTCCTATTTAATTTGAACAAGGTGACCAGTTCATATGAGGTTCAGCTGTTCAGCGTAATTAAGAAACCATTATTTACATGGATTTGATACTTTCTTATGTAGTAATAATATGATAATTAATATCGGTAATCCGATTCAGTATTTCGTCTGATCAGCCCAAGAAATCAATGGACCACGTTTGTTCATTTTGTTTCCAAGGACAAGCCCGCTATTCATCTCTATAAGACATGAAAAAAAGTTTAAGAAAACACAACCCGGATTTTTGGAATTATTTGATTAATAAGTTTAAGAAATAAGTTGGACAAAGCAACCTATTTTATACTAATAAGACATGAAAAAAAATGATATTTACAGGGAAATGGATTTGAAAATCCGGATAAATGTGACAAAGTTAATTCATTTTGGATCATATGTGGGCAAGTTCAGTCCGAGAAGTCGAGAACAAAGACGCATGGGATAGGGCTCTGTTCTTGTCCAATGCTTTAACCTATTCTTTTTTAATACTGGAGCTTCGCTTTTAAAGAAAATTTATGCGGAAAGTAACATTAGTTTTAAAATATTAGGTCATGTTCGAGGTGTTATAAAAACTAGCTTGTCTTTTAACGTCATGTTCCAGGTGTTATAGATTCTGTCAAGATTTATTCAACTAATGGTAGCATATATCTAGCTCTAATGAATGCAGCACGTTTATATTTACCTTAATTATGGTTAGTAATATCTGAATTAAATCCATAGTCCTGCAAAAATGTAATCAAAAGATACATTGTTTTGTTGGGGTATTTGTATTTCATCAAATAAGCCAGTGTTGTATTGGTATAAGACACTCTCAGACTTCTGTAAACTTCTGTAAATGTAGATAAGAAAGAAATTTCATTTTGAATTTAAGAAGAAAATAAATTAAATCCAACAAAATAGTGGACGTAATTACCTGCCGTTCAAATTTTGTAAAGAGACAATGAGAGAAAAGTTGTCGACGAAATGAAATCTCCTAAAAAGAATCCTTAAAAAAAAATTATAAGTAATAATTGGATTATATAAAATAGAAATCCCATTAAATTGTTTCTCAAATTTCGAAGGGGCTTAGATGAAGTTTCAATGTCTTATGAATAAGATTGTTATACACACATACACACATACACACACATACATACATACACACATACATACATATATAGCGCGCACACACACACACATACAGTCAATCCAAATCGTTCAGCATGATAAAATGTGTTTAGAGATCAAATTTTATATTTTTTTTAATTTTTTACTATTTATTAAGATGGATACAAAAATTCAATAATCTGAAAACAATGATTTTATAAAATACTTAATAAATAATAAAAAAAATAAAAAAACTGTAAAATTTATTCTACAAGCACATTTTAATTTATCCATGTTGAACAGTTACCAATGTATAAGTAGCCAATGGATTATTGACAAATCAATATCAGATAATAATTGTCTTGTTTGTTTTCTCTGAAGGATAGACCGTGCGTCATTGCATATATAACGCTAAGGTATATACATATCATTCAATTACTGTGCCACATGTACCGGATTCTAGCTGGTACAATAACATCCACAAATTTGTGCCAAGTCCAATAGGAATATCGAGTTCCTCACTTTGACACACTGATCATGGGTCTGATTTGGGCCAACATGAAGGGTTATAGGATAATAAAATGTATTCAATTAATTTGTATTTGGTTTTATAGCCATCTTTAACAGGTTGTAACCATTACCATATTTGGGCCAATATGGGCCAATGTGATCGCTTTGTACACCTGATCTTTTACACGCGTACGGACTAGGCCTCTAGATAATGGGAGCGGGGCACGTTCATTCGCATGTGACTCAAATCGGTTGGATGCTCATTTGGAACTGTTTGATTCGCTACACGATATGTCTGCAAAGTTTCAATATTTGAACAGATCAAGCACGCACGCATCATAAATTGAATCAGACAATTCTGAGCGAGAATCAGATCGATTTAGATCTGATGTCTATCGGATACGCCCCGCTTTCCTAGATAACTAAGTTACAAAGAAGATGCTTGATGATGTTTTGTGTTACCGAGTCAAGGGAGGAGGAATTCAGATTCAGTGCAATACCTTACTGACTACAATTAGATCTGAGTCGTCAGTTCTAACTTGGCATGAATTTTGAAACAAACCCCTATATCTACATGGGCACCGAATTTCAATTGCTCAGCTGGAAGTTCATTGTGTATTCAATCAGGTACCTAGGAGGATACAAATTCTGGGAGGTGTGGGGTCCATGTTAAATGCTTGATGATGTTCAATTCCCTCCTGCTCCGAAGAAAATAATCGAACACCCCGTATACATAACATTCTGCCATCATTTCAAAAAAAAAAAAGAAAAAAAAAGAAGAAGAAGAAGAAGTCTGCCTGTGTACAGTTCCATGTGCCGATTTAGCTAAGACAGTCGAAGAGAATTAAATCACATGTGACCATCTGCTTCGACTCTTTTTACTGGTCAGATATTTCCTCTTTTCAATGGCAGTTCTTTTGCTCTGTTTCTGGTACAGAGGAAGTGCGTCCACCCCAACAGTGCTGCTATTGTAATTCACGCTGTGCATGAAATTTTTTTGAATAGTTGGAATCGAAAAAGCAGAACTCTGCTTTTCATATATTGAAAAGCAGCAGAGTAGGATCCTGATAAAATAGGGTTGCTCACATGAAGGACTGGATAGCCCCTAGGCAAGTACAATTGGCCTTTAGCCCGCTTCAGAACTAGCCTGTCAACATTCAAGTGACCGACCCGACGAGTCAAACATTCAAAATAAATTTTATAAAGGATGATCTGTTTGTTTATCTTTCACGGTGGGACTAAAGAAGTTGCAGTGAATCCAGTCCGAAACAGACGAAACAAAAATTGTATGCAGAGTAGGTTTCAGAGCAAACATTACATATATACGTACGTTACTTGGTTGAGCAAATCCCTATTAATTGGACTTCTAATTAACAATATCATAGAATATATGGCGTCTTATAATATTTAAAATGTTAGCAGACCATCAGATGCGAATGTTATTTGGAATATTGTATTATATTATTTAAATGTGAGCAGAGTGTTCGTAAAAATATAATTTAATTAAAAAACAATTTAGATGTGTGATGAGCTGTATATACATGCTAATATAAATAAAAAATATAGAGCATAAAGCAGTAAAACAGATTTAATTTCAAGGTAATACTGTCATCCATATGCATTAGTCTTAGTTTGAGAGGTAAAACAGATTGAATATTGTAGTTAGGAATGGTGTGCCACACTGATACCATTGCAAAAGTAAGGTTGGCACAATAACCTAGATTATTAATTAAATAATTGGAAATTTAAATATGCATTTTATCAATGTTTTTGTTTGTTAACCTACTCAAAGTTTCAATTATTATTTTCATGACATGTTTAATTTTTTTTTCTGAACTGGGTTTCATATTCAAGCTATGTATATGCATCGTTGCATGTATAATAATTCACAACAAGAATAAGACATTTTTTGCGAAGATAAAAAATAATTTTTTGCAATGAAATACTTTTATTGTTTAGCTTTTTCTTTTTGTAGCGGTACTTTTTGTGACGGATGACCGTTATAAATATTTTTTTTCCTCGCAAAAAGTGTCTACTTTGTGATAGTGATAGCGCACACCCAGACACATATAGCTGTATGTATGCTTTACAAAATATCATATAGTGCCTATAACTGCTAAATGTTTCACCTTTTTTTTTTATAGTTTATTGTAGCCCCGTACTGTTTCCAAGTGGTTTCCACATCCACCTCAAGCGGGCTGGGCCAAGTTGAACATTGAATCGGTTGGGCCACATTGGCTTATTTAATTCGATTCTCTACTCAACAAAATGGATAACACATCCATTCATAAACAATGAAGAATTCAGGACCAATGTAAAGACCTGATATTTCAGCTCTTTCTGTTTGTGATTATAATATATATTTTTTTTTTCGGCAACTGTAAACTACCTGAGAACATATCACTGACATGTTTTGGAAAAATCAATTTAAAGCGGTCTGCATTTTATTTTGAATCTTTGATCATCACTAAATAATGAATTGCAGAAATGAACTCTAATTTTGTCAACAAAACTGCAGTACGTAATGCCATTGTCAACTAAGGCAGTATTTTGGTAAATATTATTATGCTTTTAAATAGAACAAAATAATGATTAATGAAGATGTTTCTTTTGTTTTGTTAATTAGTTTATAGTTGATAGTGAAAGAAGAAGAAGAGACAATACTCTCTCTTCAAAAGTCAAAACATATATAAGGAAAATTTGACATATTTTCTCATGTAGCACTACCGCGCCAAACAAATTATAAATTCTCACAATCTCACAATTTTTAATTATATAGTTGATGTAAAATGGAAGAATTAAGTTATTCCTATGTAATTTTGAGATCCTATTTCCCATGCATATGGAAGACCATCCAAAGAGTGAAATTAAGTACTGTTAAATTTTATGTCAGGCAAACAATATTCAGATGCTAGTAACGTAAACCAGACTTCAATCATGCAAATTTCAATAGCATGCATACATGATTGGGCTGTTAAACTTGCAAATATCAATATCAAAGTACAAATAATAATACACAGAGCAAATTACAAGATTGTTACCAGCCATTTAACCCTTCATCCCAATCTGAAAAAGTTAAATAGAACTAGGCAACAATAGCATACACAGACCATGCATGGTAGTTAAATTTACAATCATCAAATCCAATTCCAAATAAAAATAATACACAAAGCAAACACAAATTCAACAAGGTTCCTTGAGTCATGAATTTCCTGGATAGCACGCTTAGAATTGCAAATTTTATCGCAAGTTGCTAAGGTAGTATGAGGCTTACAACTTAGCAAATCACATATTTTTGCCATAAATCAGCACTACAAGGAACTGAGACTCAACTTTATTTTGATCCAGATTGGAAGGAAAAAACACAACAAAATATTATTCATTACATAATAACAACCTTCTTAAACAAAGAGCTCCGGGATGATTGATGCTGCATACAATTCAAATGTGTGAAAGGTCTGCAATATGAAATTGAGAACATATTTTCAATTGTAGAGTTTTAAGAAAACTTGAAAAAAAAAAGAGTAAAAGAGTAATTATTTTATACCTATTATTTAATATACAACCAATAAACTAATTATGGGCATCGTAATCTCTCAAGTCAATAACATTATTTAATTAATGGTTGGAAAAATATAAAAGTTAAACTTCAGAAAAAGCATGGTGGAATTGCAATTGTGTTTAATCAGTTTAAGTGTATTCAAAGCAGCAAAATAAACTTATTTGTGATTATATAATAAATGATGCTAATTTAAAATTTATTCGTGGCAAATAAAACTTGCTTATTACAGAAACATACAACATAGATTTTCCAAAAAAAGAAAATAATAATAAAACAGTAATTTTTCTCATTACAGAAAATATTCATGAAAAAAAATGGCAATAGAATGGAACTTGCATGCAGGAACAAATTTCTTTTTTGTTGTTGTTGGAAATAATGAATAAATAAGTTGAGTCATTACAATCATAAAGAAACAAGTCTAGATCAATTTTCTAAGGAAATAAACAAATAAGGACACAATAATCTTTTTATGCATTTTGAGTAGGGGTGAAAACGGAGCGGATAATGCTGATACCATATATGCATCCGTTGGATAATGAGCGGATATGAATACGAATGCGGATAGTAAACATATATCAAAATTGAAAATTAAATCCGCCTTAAACAGATACGGATATATAACGGATAGTCCACAGATACGGAATTGAATACATATATAAAATGAATAATGGTCGGATAATTTTGTCATACAAGTTTTAAGATACAAATATCAATTAACAAGATTAAGAAAATAAAAAAGAAAATCAAAAAAATAAGAAAGGATTAAAATGGAGGTGTGCATGCCCATTCCTTAATGGAGAAGAAAATAAACAAGAGGTGCGGAGGAAGATTTGAAAAAAATAAACTGGGGAGTTGAAATTGGTCCTGTCTGTCCGGGTAAAAAAAGTTCGCAGAGGACAAGAGTAATAGCCCCACAACTAGTAAAAGAAATTTGAAGCGCTCATATATAACCCGGTCTGGAAACTGACAAAAGAGAATTGATTCTGTCGAGTGTTACCGCTTAAGTTTCCTTCGCTTCTAACTTTCGGTATAAGCGGATATTCGCTCTGTTTGCTGGTTCTAAAGCGGATTCGGACGGATAATCCTCTGTTTGCTGGTTCTAAAGCGGATTCGGATGGATAATCCTATCCGACTCCATTTTCATCCGTAATTTTGATACATTAATGATTGATACAAATCCTCAAATTTTTCTCAAGAAACAGACAAAAAGAATTATATGCGGAAGTTTCAGAATACAAAAATGAAAAAAAAAAATTATAAGTGGAAGTATTACCTTGCACTCAAATTATTGAGTGTGATATTGGCTGCCAGCTAGCGAACAACACAGGTGAAATGAAATAGTTTGTGACTTCCTCTGGAAAAACTCCCAAATTTAACAGGCATATCTCTGCAGACCATCCACTTGAGGGAAACGAGGTGCTGGATTCCCTTTGGGACCTCCACTAGCTTTTTCAGTTCCCCCAACCAAATCTCTTCAAGGCTCGCCATGGTGCCCTGCTCCATCTCCACTTGAATCAGATTAGGCATTATATCCAACTGCAGTCTCTTCAATTTAGGAAACCACCCTTCTTGGAAAATTAGTCGTTGCCCTTCATATGCTCTTTTGAGGTTCAAGTACGTGAGGTTTCTGCAACGGGAAAGAGATGGCAGAGGATCATTTTGGAGTTGTGACCATCCGAGCCGTACCGTTTGGATACGATCCCCATATATTTTGAATAAAGGGGATTCAAGCATGGTTTCTTTCAGCTTCCCATAGAGAACTAACTTCTGAAGTTGTGGGAGGTTCAGGCCTTCCAATTGGAGAGTCTCTTCCACATCGCTTGCATTAATAGATAAGTAGGAAAGGAAACTCATCTTTGATAATGATTTGCATAACTCCACTGAGTGCTTTTCTTTCACATTTATTATTCGGAAGCTTCTCAGTTGAGTTAAATTACCCAGTTCTCTTACTACCATACCATTTGATTCTAATGCCTGTATAGTCTGGAGATCTTTCAAGTAAAATATGCCCTTGGGTAAAGAGATTCCAGTACAAGTCCGAAATGACCCATATGTTGGATCCACCTCCACCTCAGCAAATAGGTGCCGTAACTTTTTTAACTCTACTATGCCACCTGGTAGTGTTTGTATTTGGGAAATCATGAGATCTAATGTTTGCAAGTTTTGAAGTTTCTTGATAGATTTTGGTAAACATTTTACCTTTGTTTCTCTCAGACCCAAATAGTGGAGATTGAACAAATCCCCAATTGCATTTGGAACCATTTCAATTGGCAAGCCTTCTAAATCCAAAATAGCAAGATATCTTGACTTATCAAAAACCATGGATAACAAAGGAGATGAGGACACATCATTGTCAACTGACATAAAGGTTCTGAGTTTTGGTAGACAAACATCATGGTTGACCGTCTCCCTTAGATTGATTATTGAGAGCCGACGAGTAGAACCATCGGCATTTTCTGACTTATTATCCTCATGCAACAATCCAAAATTTTCCTTTCTGCATAAAGAGATGGCCAACTCTCTCAATGTGTCATGCATTTTGCACCTCTTCACCCTACCAAAATAATTTTTTTCTACCACTTGTAACATGCAGCGATTTACGAGTTCCATGAGATAACCCTCTGCCACCTCTTCTAATGTGCTTCTCCCTTTTTGTTCTATAAAGCCCTCAGCTATCCAAAGCCTTAACAGTTTCTTTCTTGGAAGAAGAAAATCCTCTGGAAACAAACAACAATATAGAAAGCAATTCTTGAGATACTTTGGAAGGTACTTGAAACTTAGCATAAGAATATTTTTCAATGGATCCAAGCTTGGGTTGTTGTCTAGCTGCCAGCTAAGTTGATCAAATAACTGTCTCCATTTGGATTCTGTCTTCTCAAACAAGGACAGCATAACACCTATGGAAACAATAGCTAGCGGCAATCCACCACACTTTGAAGCAATCTTTCTTGCCCACTCTTCCAGGGGAGGAGGACATGCGTGGTTTTTTTCATGATTAAAAGCCTTTCTACAAAACAAGGACCATGAATATGTTTCTGAGAAAGGTTTTAGCTCTAGTCTCTTGTTTTCTGGAGCAAGATTAGCTACCTCAGCCATTCGGCTAGTAATAACTATTTTGCTTCCCTGATGGTTATCAACAAGTGTGTCCCTTATATCAAGGAATGCTTTTGGATCCCACATATCATCTAAGACGATCAGATATTTATGTTCTCCCAAAAGATTTTGTAAAGTTGTATTCAATCTCAAAATATCCATGTTGGTTGCATCAATTGTAACACCCTTCTCATCCCTACTTATTTCAGAGATTATATTCTGTAGAATAGTTTCAGGGGTATATGATTGAGATATAGAAACCCATGCATGACGATCAAAGTTTTTCCTCTCTCTCTTATAAACACTGGTAACCAATGTAGTTTTCCCTACACCACCCATTCCCCAAACGGATACAACAGAGAGTTGTGGCTCCTCAAAATTTAGCCACTTCGTTAATTTCACCCTATCTTCTGTGATGCCCACAAGATGATCTTCATCCACGACATGCGGAAAGACAGCCACATTGTGTGAGTACTTGTTTGATAAGTTAGAGTCCTTTTCATTTTTTTTTTCTATGGTTGGCAACCATCGTTCTTTAATCCTTTCAAGGTTCTTAAGCCTTTCCTTTGCTTCATGCAGTTCAGAGGCAATTCGTTTAAAAGCTATCAATGACTTTGGCTCTTTGACAAGTTTTTTCAGATAAAATGATTTTCCACCAAACTTCTGATTACCAATTAGGTATGCAAATTCAACCACGATATCTTCAATATCATTTGCTAACTTCTGTACCACTTTTATCCAAGCTACTTGAGATTCATTGCTTGGGTGGTCTGTTTCTATCTCATTAAGAAATCCTTGCATCACTTGAAGTTCAGTACTAATGTTGTTCATGTTTAATTTGAGGTTTGTGTAAATTGAGTGAAGATCTGAAATTTTTGAGCTTGCTAGGCTCGTTACTTCTTCAGCCAAGGCTGCTCCAAGGACCTTGAGGGCTGCAAGAATGGCCGTCTCGGCCATGCTCAGTTAATCAATTTCAACTATACTTCTTATTTATCCATTCATTCGAGAGCTGTTCAAAGCAAATATCAAGATTAGGCTATCTCATTAAATTTTCAATTTTGTATAGAAAATTAATAATTAATTTTCCTTTATATAAAATCTTTATACAATTTCACTCTCTCTCTCTCTCTCTCTCTATATATATATATATGTTTTTTTGAATTTTCTCTGTTATTCATAATTGATATTCTATTCTTTAAATATAGTTGGAATTTCGGGTATGGACAAATTGGTGATGTGTTTTCCTAGACACTTGTGATTTGGATTAATCTTAGATGAGTTAGATCGATATAGACTTTTTTGAGAGAAATAGATCAATATAGACTTAAAACAATGAAACAAGGTGTTACGACTAATGGAAATTTGAGGCTCCATCACGGAATGGGGCTTCGATTAGTCATTTAAGCATTTGTTCTGGGATAAATGAAAAGGTTTTGAGTGCCGTAACTGTCCATCAACCAAGGGACTCTCACACCCTATGTATCTGGTCATGAACCAAGGGACTCTCACTATTTTGCCAATTTTTGAAGTGCACAAGGCACTATTTCGCCTAGTATAATATATTAATATGATCCACTGTCTGAGTAATAACTAATAACTTATGAACACAGTCGAATATTTAGAGAAGGTTTCTACGGAGAGAAACTAAGTACAGAAAGAAAGAGACACATTTAGCAAGGGTTTGCACTTGGTTTTACAGAAAACCACAAGCTTAGAATGAGGTTCTTGAGTCATGGAACAGATAAACCTGGCTGGGTTTCATGGTCTTTTTTCAGCCGGTAATTTTTAAGAGATTTGAAAACTTAGGATGTGTCACACGTGAATGTAACTCATAAGATCTTCTGAACAAATCAAAGAATTGCGGTATATATATATCATGTTCCGTTCATGATTTCTTTCAAATATACAAAATAACCTAAATGTACACACATTAGAATTATCCATAATCCATAATAATAAATTCCGATAGTTTCATACCTCCATGCATGCAGTTGGCATCCCATGGAAGTTCTCATCCAAAACTTTTTACCTTTTAAAAAATTTATCCATTTGCGACCCATGTGGCAGTTTACATGGCAAGTTAACTATACGGACTCTCGTTAGACATAGTCTAAATATATAAACCATCATCATGTTCATTTTTTTTTTGTAATGGTCATTATAAAACAAAGATGCATTTAGTGATAGTCATTGAATTCCTGAGTCAGTTTTTCGTTCCAACTTTTGGTTAATTACGAATTAGCTAGGGGAAATCTATATATATGTTTGACGATGGACTATCTATATACAATAATTTTAAATAAGATTTTTTTCGATTCCAAGATCAGCTTTTCTTTCAATAATTTTCGGGTTCATCTTCAACCCAAGCTAGCAAAGCCCCAAAATGCTAAATATGTGACGCGTCATGCCGTGCCATGACCAAGTCGGATTTTTACGTGACGTTCCGTGACTAAATTCGGAAGGACGGTCACGGCATGTTAGTCATACCGTCATGGCACCTTAGTCATACCCCCATATTAATTATAGATGTCGTATAAATCTAAAAATAGAAAAAGGAAAAAAGGAAACATAGTAGAAAGCAACGAAAACAAAGAACTTAATTGAGGTACCTCGAAACCAAGATGTGTTGAAGATCCCAATATGTGATGGTATGAATTTTTATGGAGGCCCTGCTAACATTTGGATGTGAAGATCAAGCCCAAGAAAAGAATGGAAGGTCGAGCACAACAGTCATATCTGCAAAATTTAGGATAGAAAACTTTCATCCAATCTCAAATTATTCCATCTGCAAGCAACAATTATACTTTTCTTTTAACATAAAAAAATAAATAAAAACAATGCTTACACAATTTCCATAACAATAGCATAGTATTTCTAATTTTCTTGACAATTATAGATATATATTGATACTGGACTAAAAAGGAGTTGTGCTAATTAAAGAAACAAAACTAATAGTAACAATAGGAAATATCCCCATGCATAAAATGTTCAATGAACATCGATCTGTCCTAATTAATCTGCTGGTCCTCGATCATAGGCCCTGACTTTGATTAAGAGTTACGTTATAGTGGTTAATAACTTACAAAATATAGATCGACCAAATTTGGACTCCCAAATTTGATATTTCAAAATTCAAATCATCTGAGCCACTTAGTGCCCCATAAATATTTGTATAAAAAAAAAAAATCAAATTTTACAAATTAATTAATTTGTTTTATGATATTTTAAGAAGATGGACAGATCATTTTGTTTTTTAAATTTGTCTGTTTAAAATAATTATTATTTTTCACAAGTACAATGAGAACCGAATTCTAATTTAAAAAAAATACTACCCTAATTAACTTATTTTCAGGGTTACCACCCATGCTTTTTCAGTATGCACATCAAATTATGATGGTGCGCACCCTGGGAAAGGGTATCAAATAGTGCCCTTTCTCAGATTCCGCACCAACTCTTTTTTTTTGTTGGTTATGTTCTGTTTAGTATTGCAATTTTGGAATTATGAATTTTATTTTGGAATTTTGAATTTTGTTTTGAAATTTATTTTTTTGGATGCTGAATTTTATTTGCTTTATAATTTTATTTTCCTTAAATGACATAAAAAAAAATAGCTAGTTTTAACTAAAATATAGCACAAATAAGATCACAACAAATAAATTCTACTACAACACAAGATACAATCTACTAGTTTGATGCACCAAATGGTACCCTTCCCTAGATAGAGTATCAAATTGTACCCTTCTCCAAGGTGCGCATGCACCAAATGGTACCCTTCTCCAGGGCAGCACACCAGCTTAGTTTAGTGCGCAGACTGAGGAAACATGGGTGATTACTTTTGAAATAAGTTGATTAGGGTGGTATTTGTTTAATTAGGAATTAATCAGGTGGTAGCAAAAAAAAAAATCGGCAATAAGAAGAAGACCTAGCTTCCAGCTTTTTTTGTCAAAAAAAAAGTATAATAAGAAAAGTTAAAAAACATATATATATATATATATAAATTAGTCTGCGATACTTTGTGATCCGTGTGTATATCATATTTCAAATTTCAATATATGAAGTCAATATATATACTAGCTGATGAAAAGTTTTTTCTTTTCTTTTTAAAGCCAGAATTTATTATTTACTATAGCACTGTCAGAAAATCCTAACAGCTCTACTGTAGCTACAGTTTTGTTTTTTTTGGAGATGTTTAGTATGTAGTAATAACATAGTACAAAATAAAAAGATTGAAGAGGGGAATATAGTATGTAGTAATAACATAGTAATAAATTAATTTTTTTACTAATTTACTATTAGAATTTAATTAAATATACAACTTGCAAGATATTGGTACATTTTTTTTTTCTTTTCAAAAAATGCTTATATATTCATCTTATGGAAAACACAGGTATGACATCTCTTGATATCAAGTGTCTTGCAGCGATGGACATCATTGACAGCAGAGCCCCGGGACCATACAAATACAAGACCAGGGGAATCAAAGTTCTGATGCTCTGTGTCGACTTTGAGGAGCTGAAAGCCGAGGCAAAAGAAGAAGAAAGGGCTGCGACACATGAAGCCAACTGCTACATTTTTTACGCATTGAGAACAATGCTGAATTTTAACTTGGGGGTAGGGGTAAGGTAATTAACCATGTATCTTTAATTTTTTTTGAATATTTACTTCCTTAGGTGTTAGTAGTTTTACTTAATTATGACTAGAATTAGAGGCTTCAAGAAAAATTCTTCAAGGATTAATTGAGCTTTTATCTAGCTTCCGCATTTTCCATTTTTAGTAGTAGATAATCAAATAAGGAATTGCTTGAATTAATTTAGGCTAAGATTTAGACAATTGAGCATGATACAAAAATTATGAATTTTTAAAAATAATTAGTGATGTCAAAGTGAACAATTAATTGCTAACTATGAATGTTGATAAAAGAATGATAACCGTAGAAAATTATTTTTGAATAATTTATTTTACAAAGTCTTCTAAGTTTGAGAGTGTTTTGGAATAACCATTTATTATGGATAGACCCCTAGCGAAACTATACAATAATTTCTTGTATGAATGAATACATGGAATTGTGTGTAATCATGGTACTTGTGACACAAAAATATTTATTTCTTGCAAATTTAAATTTTCAGAAAAATAAAAAAATACAAAAAAATTTAGAAAACCAAGAAGAGGTCAAAAAAGAACAAAAAAGAAATAAATAAAATAAAGAATGGAGGTTAGAAAAATGAGTACGGATGCCTACACAAGACTAGTTACCAATAGACTCAACAAAACCTCCCAAATCTTAGTTTTTGTACGAAGTTTATTTTTCTGAAAAAATCGTCACATGTACCAATACACTTAGTTGTCATATTTTTCTCCAATCAATTGGGAAGAAAAATCAATTTATATCATTAGAATTCCTATTGATTGGAAGGGATCAATTTATAATTGAAGGAGAAATTAACATTTTTGGATTAATAGATGTTTGCGGATAAATTGTTCAAGGTAATTATTCTAAGGGGAGCATAATAAGATCAATCATGGGGTGAATAGATTGTTCAAGGGAGAGATCATGAATAATTTTGAAGTTCAAAATTTTTGCATGACCATATCATCTGTAGCAAACCAAAGTTCTAATTTAATTTGTAGCAAGTCCTTGGGATTTTACGGTTTACCTTTAGATCAAACCTTTGACCAGTTGGGTCGTTGCTTGAGGACAAGCAACAATACAAGTTGGTAGGCATGATCAAGCCAAATTTGTTAGTAAATTACGTAGGGTTTTGGCCTAGGTTTTTTCTTGTTTTCTCACCTTTATGTTTAATTAATTAATGAAAAAGGTTACTATTGCCCAAGTTTGTGTTTTAGTGCAGGAACCATGTTTTGGAACTATTTTATATCATATGGAGCAAGAATCGGGTAAATTGGAAAAGCGCAGAATCAGTTTTAGGGTTCTGTTACAGGCTGTATGGCCCCATACTGATCCAAGTCCAATATGGACTAGGAGATAGCCAAATTCAGCAGAGACACCCTATAGGTGGGGGCCGTATGACCCATACGGTCTGTAACCGAGGCGCCCTTTGGTGAATAACTACTCCAGCTATATCCGGATAAGATAACTTGTATTACACTCATCTCCAGGCACCCCCTCACTCCTATATAAGTCCTCTAGATTGGAGAGTACTCATCTTAGATCATTTTTGTATTTCATATTCTATAGTTTAGTAGAGACAAGTGTGTAGAGACTAAGTAGGCGAGTACTTTGTATATGGTTGTATCCCTCCTCTTATCTCTTGTAAACATGCCATTCAGTGGCTAAGGATAGTTTTTAGGGTTGGCAGTAAACCTTGTTACTCATGATGGCCTTAGCCGGAGATATTATTAATTGGATCAATAAAAGTGCATGGGAGTCTCGACATTCGCAGACGAATGTCGCATTATCGTGCCATGTAGACACCCTATAGGATCAGTCGAGAGACCTGATAAAGTGAAGACTGTGACTTTTGGGTTAATCACATATCTCCTTGCACTAATCGAGTCAAGCCTTAACGGGAAGACTTGGTTAGTAGTGTGGTTGTGCAGAGAAAACGACAGTCACTATGTTTGGATTAGAAACCCTTATACAAAAATTGAAGACCAACATCAAATAAAGTAAGAGCCAAAGCGGATTGAAGTAACAACGGTGTGCCAAAACACTAGAAATTTACATCTCCTATTTATCTATTCTATTTACTTTTAATTTTTGCCAAATACAAATTTGATCTCCGTGATAAAGTCAGGTGTCCTAGAATAAAGTATTGTTTGTATTTCTTGTTCATATGATTGATTGACAATAGTCAATTTGTTGTCTGAAATTGCATTGCTTTTGGTTTATCTAAATGCTTAGATTGTGTAGCGACCAAATGATAAAAGTAATGAAATTTAAAGTATCCCTAGCCAAGCTAACCAGCAAGGAACATTGATTGTATGTGAGGCTAGTGTGACGATTGAATGTTGTGGTCTAAGCTAACATATATCAACTCGGACTAGCTGCCAGTTCAATGTCACAGATGCATGTCATTGGATTTGACCACACATGAACATCACTATGGATTTTGTGTTTTATCATTGATGGTTCACGGTGTTGTTGTCTTATGTGTGAGACTATGGTATGCCTGCTTAGGGAATGTACATTAGTGGTTCGTGTTCAATGCTCTCTGTAAAAAGGAGTCATAAAGACATGTTCTCTATGTACACTACTTACGTTGGGTAATACGCATATGTCAACATGACTAATATCCTTTATTCACATCCTGGTGTTTGCTGAGTAAGCTACGATATCCTTGGGCCCCTTGATAGAGATTATATTATATGCGCATAACATGATTGACTAGCAGCAATCATGTATTATAATATGATGCTCACGTGTCAAGAAACATATTCGATAATACAACAGGAATGACAAACATCAAGTTTCGCGTTCATCATTTAATAATAATGAGATATTAGAAACAACACAGGAAATGTTATGCATTGAATATATTGGATCTATGATACTATCATGATACATATCGTCTGTATAATTGGATAGTTAAGGCATCTTGCTAGACGCTAATCTTGATCAACTGAAAACTAGATGTTCCAGATTGTCAACATAATACAGATCTAAGCCGATTATACCTACAAGGTTTCTTGGTTGAGATGTTATACGGGTTTATGACACTATGTAGATATGTTGGAAACAACATGCACAACAAATTATAATACAAGTTATTATACTGTTCAACACTATGAGTGATATGAGGACATATAACTAACTATACAAATGATGTTTTGATTGTGTGAGATGATTTAATCCTACTATTTTGGTTGATGTGATGATACCATGAGATAAAGGATTATCATAGAAGTGCGTGGATATGTGGCATGTGCGATTTGGACTTACGGTTCAAAATATATGATCATTTTAGTGGAGATGTAAGAATGTTGATCGAGTCAAACTCGGATCAAATCTGATCAAACACGTTTTGACTAAGATGAGGTGGCATTTGGTTGACTGGTCAATCAAATGTGAGGGAGAGAGGTTGACTGTCACTTAGTGACATGAAGATGAAGCACACAGGGGCAATGAAAATGTACTGTGATAATCAAGCTGCACGACATATTGCATCCAACCCAGTGTTCCATGAAAGAACAAAACACATAGAGGTTGACTGTCACTTTGTCAGAGAAAAAGTATAGTCGGGAGAAATTGAAACACCATTCGTCAGAAGCAAAGAGCAACTGGCAGATATTTTTACTAAAGCACTCGACAAAGCCAGTCATCTAAACATACTTAGCAAGTTGGGCTCAATTAATTTATTTGAATCCAACTTGAGGGGGAGTATTGAAGAATAAAGATCATTAGCCTCAGAATATTCATCATTGGCAGTTTTAGGCAACAAATAAAATAGCCTCCAATTGTACAACTATTCAACTATTTTTGGTACATAGCTTGATTCATGTAACGGCTAGTAAATCTTTGTAATTAAGACACAATTAGGGTGTAGATTACAACATAGATAATTTAGGAAATAGTCCAACGGCTAGTTAGAATTTTAGCCTATATATACTCATGTATAGACCATGTAAAAAAACAGAAATCAATAAAACAATATTTTCATCATTCTTCTTTCCACTCTAAATTTCAATACCTACTATGTTTATAATCTCAAGTAGAGCTTTCTCTCTCTTTATCCAAATTATTTTGTTAGTTTCAAATATGAATCTAGTACTAAGTACTAACCCTCTCTCTCCCTTCTCTTCTCTCCTTGACCGAACTAAAGAAGTAGTGCCATCTAGCCGAGGTCGCCACTCATTTTCCATCGCCGAAATAAATTTCAATTAAGAAATCTATGTCAAAATAATTTTTTTTAACATATATGACATTCTGTCTATCATATATACAAATATATTTTTAATTAACAAATATGTATGACCTATAAATTTGAAGTTATTATATTTATTATTAACGAGCTAATTTGTTGCTTCATTCAACATTTTCCTATCCGATTTAATAATATTTAACTAGTTATATGTAATATTTAATGAGCTAATAATATAAATCGAGAAGTTCAAGATTGGAAAGTGAGTGCACACATACCTGAGCTAGAGACTGTCAAATTAAACAAGTTATTGCCTGGTTCTTGTCCGATTCTGCATGCCGACTCGATCAACTTGGCAACATGAATATTTTGCATTTAAGTTTTCTTGAAATACCCTGAAAGAATTTAAGCACATAATCAACTAATCTTAATTAAAACCAGATATGCATTGTAAATTGGCTTCTGATTGCGAATAAATGCTACTTGAATTCACAATTATAAATAAACAAATTTACCTATAGTACTTCAATTGCAAACGTGTACAGTTTGAGCCAACTGACTCAATCTCAAGCGAGAAGTTGAAACATATATATGATTATTAGTTTCTCTCACAAATTGAAGTAAAAGTTTATTTCAAAGCATATATATAAACATTTTTGGAGTAAATTAGCTAAAATTAAATCCAAAATACAAACAATACCCACAAAATTAAATCAAAAAATTTAGTGGATTGGTTATTTAAAATAAAGTCGGGATGGGGGGGCAATTACCAATCAATATGTAGGGAAATAAGGAGTATGCTTACTTGCAGCTAACCCATTGCACGCTTTATTGTGTATCCGTTGTTCCTTTTCTAATGGCTCAGTGTATGAAGAGAGCAACAAAAACCAGAGGGTGTAGATGAGAAAACTCCAAAACTGGGGATTCGGTATGACAGTTGTATTGAACAGAAATGAAAACCAAGAAAGGAGATATGAAGAGGAAATGTGAGACGGTGAATTGGGTCTAATAGAAAGCGCTGACTTTGAAGTAAGGTGAATTGCCCAAAATGCCCAAAAGATCTTTCCGAGAAAGTGTCCTAATTTGACATGTTCTTGGTATAAAAGGAAATGAAGTACTCGATTCAGATGAACAGGATTTCAACAAATTGATTGGAAAGAAAATTTTACGAAAAATTGTAATGAATGCAGTGTTCACTACATTGATACATCTCTGCTATGAGTTTGTGATGCATTCAGATTTGAAGGATCGATGGCTGATTGGGCCGGGTGTTAGTGTGGTTTCATTTAATTTTATGTTGAGTTGCATATATAAAATTATAGTAATTTATGGTGTGTAATTTACCCTGTTTTAATGCTCAAAAGGTGTTCGAATCTTCAATACAATTGGTTCGTCGGCATATATGGATTTTTTTAATTCTTTTTTCTGCAAGTGGCATTTTTAATTACACACTAATCCATGAAAACATCTTTGACTTCGGTCTTCCGGGAACAAAAATTGGAAAAAAAGTAGGTTATTGTTCTCGAATAAAAAAAATAAAAAAGGAAAAATAGAAAATGGGTAAAAGCCTAAATTTTTATTTGTACCATGATTACAAAAAAAATAAAAATACTCCAGTTTAGTGGAAATTCAAAATTCACTCAAACAGCCAAATTTGTTGGTGGCTCCAAAGACTGAGGGCCACCAATTAGCCCTGCGGCACTTGTCTAGAGGCCTTCAAACCATATAGTAACCCCCCCTTTTTTTTTATAAAGTTAATATCCAATTAGTTTGCACAATGAGAACTGAGTTGTCAGTTTTATCTAACACGAATTCCAAAGTAGATCCAATATTCTAAATAGGTGAATTGCTTATTTGCATGTCCAAAAAAAATAAAGAAGAGGCCCTCTGAGTTTGTTTTATGCCTTAATGTAAACCAAATTCGAGCCAAGCCGAGTCATGAGTCGGACTTCCGAGGTTATTTTAAAAACTTTTGTGTTTATTTCAGTTATAGTAAGTATACATTCTGCTTTCAAGAAGTGTTCATTATGAGCCTCCAACGATATATATACAATTATTATTAATTCAAATAAAAAATTGACAGTTATCAAAATGTATTTTGGTTTAATACGTAATAATTATCATATTTTTATTTTGAACTAAAATAAATAAGTTTTTATTTTATTTTAAAGAGTGTACATTGTACGTTGAAGAATTCATTCAAGGAGAAAAAAAAACGTACATTAAATTTTAGGGGTGACAAAATTTTGAGTTTAAAAATGGATGACGTTATTTCAAAAACTATTATGCATGTGTTTATTTCAGTTATAGTAATTATATGTTATACTTGCAAGAAGTATTCAATCTGAGTCTTCAAATATAGTATGATCCAACTTGCTAGCTGGACTGAGCCGAGCCGAGTCGGGCCAAATGTTTACATAAGTCGAGCCGAGCTGAGCTTTTTCTTTCAAAACCGAACCAAGCTAGAGCTTAGTCATTTTGCTTCTCTCATTGAGCCAAGCTGAATTTGAGCGAAACCAGAAATTCTAGAGCACCCCCTCCTGCCATCGTTTTTTTTGTTTGCACCAAACCTTCAAACAACATATGCATCCTTCTCCATCCGGTCCCTACATACTGTACACCAACCAATACGTTGTGTTGATTATTTATTATATCTGACTTATGGAAGAAGAGGAACTGTTACGTAATTCAAGAAACAACCATGGACCCTCAATGCCTTAGGGTGCATTTGAATGGAGAGATGGGTTAGTAGAATAGTGAACTAATTCATAAAAGATAAACAAATAATAGTTCTTTCTCACATTAAAAGTATAATAAGAAAAGGTAAATGAATATAAAAGTTGGCCCTGATATTTCAAGAATCCAGATGCAAAGTAAAATTACTTGCTAATTATAGAACATTTTGTGAAGCAGTATTTTAGGAGAATTTTTTTAATAAAGTTAAAAGGCAAAAACATAAAAATGAAATGGGATTACCGACTTACATCTCAAGAAACAAAAGAGTAAGCTACAGGCCTTGATGTTAAAATGATTACTGACTAAGGTTTAAAAGATTAAAAAATTTAAGTGCTAATAAATTTTATTTAAAAATATCTCAAAAGTATTTCTTTATGGATCTCATTTAAAAGAAAAAAATCGAGTAGAAAGCACTAGGATTTTTAGATTTGTAAAATTCATTACGGATTGCCGGAAAAATAGATGAGAATGATAAAAAAAAATAAGAGTGGGCAAAATGAATCTTTCTATTTTTGACTTGAATACATAAATATTTAGAAATTAAACTTACACAGATTTAGAATTTAGTTATTTACAGATAGAGGTTTAAATACTTGCGAGTAACATTTTAAAATGTTATAAACAAAACTTTAAAAACTTGAATATGAGCGCTGAAAATGAAAGTTAAACAAATTTGAAGGTCTTTTTGTGTTAAATTAGTTGGGGGACGCATTCGGATATGATAGTTGGGGGACCAGAACATTTCTTTTTTTTATTTTAATTAATTAGTACGATACATAATATACTGGACGGCATATTTTGTTCTCTTTTTAATTTTTTCCACTTATCAATAGCATAAATTTTTTTATGTAAAAAAATGTAAAAAGTTTCATTGGCTCAATCATTTATAGTTTAATAAGAGAATAAAGTAAGATCAACACGTAGCAATTAGTGACTCAGACATTTGGAAGTTAGCCTACATCTTTCCGCAATTATCTGACCGCCGCTATTTCTTAAATTAAAGTTTCTTCCCCACACTAGTCACTATTTCTAGGTCAACATAAGACATCAGCATATTATATTTTCAATTTCTATCTATGATCTTATAATTTCTGTTTTGCTGCTTCACAGGATTTGTTCAAAATCTAAATGACATCTCATTTGCGTTCCCACTATAACCAGTAGGCCTATATTGTTAATTAAGTCATACAATGTTCCTTGAATTCATGACTTATATTTTTTTAAAGTAAAAAATCACTACATCTAAAAGAATTCCTAATTAGTAAATATATGGAAGCCAAACTAATTAAATTACACGATAACACTTCAAATAGTATATGAAATTAAATTTGAAAATGAAGTGGGACAGTGAGGAAAAAGAGCTGTAGCCTTTTCTAGAGACAGTATAAGATCTTTTCTCGTTGTAGGCTTTTCTAAAAGCATATATGATTATCTAGAGATTCTAGACCTCATAATCCAAAATCATACCGTTCTACAACTGTACGTCAATAGATTGAATTCGGATCAAATTATAGTATAATCCAATTGTGAATCGATTAAGATTTTACAAGATTCATCAGCCCTAAAATATATATCCAATAAGAATTCCGAATGTAAATGTGGAACCATAATTATTAATATTGCTGATTTTGATTAGGGTTCTCATCATATTTCATGACACAACACAAGTGATTATTATTATTTTATATTATCAAATATATACATATTTATACGAGTAATAGTTTCTGTTAAACTAATTCATGATTATAGAAAATCAGTCTATTCTAGTGACAAAAGGCCTGTTTTTATGTGGAAGGTTGTAATTGTTTGAAATGGATGGAGATTTCTTGTTGATATTTTTTCAATCTTTTCTCTATATGATACTTTTTGAAACAACTCAACCACTTTTAGTTTATTGGGGCTTATCTCATTCTTAACAGATTTTAGACTCGAATAGTGCAAGATCCACATACTGTGTTTCAAGATCCTTATGCAAAGTCAAATAGGCTACCCGGTACATTTTTTAATTATATTTGTGGATCTATTCATGCGGATTTGATGGGATTGAGTTATCGCATTATGAATATTTGTTTACACTTCTACACGTCATTGCTGAAGTGGCTATGACTATTACACATATATAACAAAGAATATTCCTCATTGTGTGAATAATAAAGACAAATTGACTAAAGACCAAAGATTAACAAGAGGTCAATTAATTAAGTTATAAAATAACTAATTGATTTTGAGATTTCTCTGCTACTTTTCTTCATTTCATACCTCTTGGTACTTTGTTTCTTTGAGAATTAGTTCAGATGTTACTTCTGTTAGGTCCCACAATTAATGTGAACTGGCTACCTAATTAATTTGTCATTGTTTTCAGAGAACCTTAATTGCAATCAAATGATGTACAAACGAAGACTAGTAGTTTGAATATGCTTATTTGAATGACTAAATGTTGTACACATGGACTAAAATAATTATAAATTTAATATTACTATATGTTCAAAAATAGATTTCAAAAATAACTTATAAGATTTAATAACTTTATGGATATTTAAAGATTAAAAGCTTGTTTTTTGTCATTTTATCTTAAATTTGAAATTCAAATAAGCGTATTCAAAGTACTTAATATTTTTCTACATGAAACATATAGTAATATTAAATTTGGTTGGGCTTCTATTTTTGGATGTTGATTTAAATACAAAATCCCTTTATATATATATATATATATATATATATATATATATATATATATATATATATCTTATATCTTATATCTTTTATCATACCATCTTGATTTTATGAATTTGATTCAATCTGTTTGTATTAAACAGAGGCTGAGATAAATAAGGTGAAAAGGAACCAAGTCCTTCTGATAAATTATATATATATTTTTCATATTTATCCTTTAAATTTTTTAATTTTCACAAAATTAATTGTAGTCTCCTCATAAAATGAAATTACATGATATTTATTTATTCTGCATCTTCATACTTCAATCTTAATTTTCTGACTTTGTCTATGATTTAAATCAAAACGATATAATCTGAAGAGTAGGAAAAAAATAACAAGAATAAATTACATATATCATTATATATATCAAATCAAACCAAGTCATTGGCCGAAAGTTTATCTCATCAACTACGGCATCTATTTATTTTTTTAAATTTGGAAAAAAATTGGACATTTTTACATGACAGACAAAACTAATTACTGTCTGAAATTTCTAATACTACGCCATCAAAAATCAATATGTTCACATTACGCTTACAGTCAATCTTGAACATCTGTTTGGAAAAAATTTGGACATTTTATCCAATCAACTACGCGCGGCATCTGTTTGTATTAGGTCCATATTCTTTCTCTAAAATTTCTAATATTACGCCATCAAAAGTCAATATGTTCACATTACGCTTACAGTCAATCTCAGGCATCTGTTTGGAAAAAAATTGGACGTTATCCAATCAACTACGCACGGCATCTGTTTGTATTAGGTCCACATTCATTCTCGAAAATTTCTAATATTATGCCATCAAAAGTCAATATGTTCACATTACACTTACAGTCAATCTCTCAGAGGCTCGGCTCACGAGTCGACTCAGCTCGACACGGATTCGGTTCGAATTAAACCATAATATTTGAGTCAGGTCGAGTTAGGCTTTTTTTAGTTTAAAGTCCGATTCATTATAAAAAATTAAGCTATTCAACTCATTGTCTCATGAGCCAGCTGGGCCGGTGATACCATTGCAAAAATTAGGTTGGCACAATAACCTAGATTATTAATTAGATAATTGGAAATTTAAATGTGCATTTTATCAATGTTTTTGTTTGTTATCCTACTCAAAGTTGCAATTATTGTTTCCATGACATGTTTTTTTTCTGAACTGGATTTCATATTCAAGCCTGTATATGCATCTTTGCATGTATATATAGCACACACACAGACACACATATCTTTATGTATACTTTACAAAATATCATATAGTGCCTATAACTGCAAAAAATTTCACGTTTTTATAATTTATTGCAGTCCCGTCCTGTTTACAAGTGGTTTCCACTTCAAGCAGACTGGGCCAAGTTGAACATGAATTCGATTGGGCCACATAGGCTTATTTAATTTGCAATTGTACTCAACAAAATGGATAACACAACCCTTCATAAACAATGAAGAATTCTGGACCAATGTAAAGACCTGGTATTTTCAGCCCTTTCTGCTGGTGATTATATTATTATTTTTTTTTTTCAGCAACTGTAAACTACGTACCTGAGAACAGATCACTAGCTTGTTTTGGAAAAATCAACTTGAAGCGTTCTGCATTTCATTTTGAATCTTTGATCATCACTAAATAATGACTTGCAGAAATCAACTCTAATTTTGTCAACTAAGGCAGTATTTTGGTAAATATTATTATGCTTTTAAATAGAACAAAATAATGATGAAAGAAGAAGAAGAAGACAATACTTCCTCTTCGAAAGTAAAAAAACTATATATAAGGAAACATAATTTGTTATTCTCAGACTCTGAGGGCATATTTGCAGGAATTATATTGTTATGAAATTTAATAGTTTTTTCCCCTTCCAGTCAATAAATTTCTCATCGTAGTGAGAAAGTTACAACATTTATACATTCTTTCTTCACTATTACAACAGCAACAATAATAATAAAATAAATAAACAAGAATGATTATTTATAAGGACACTGAATTGAATTTATAATCAAAGTTCCAAAATTTTATCACCAAGTAGTAAAGTATCCCAATAGCATACGCAAACCATGCATGATAGTTAAATTTACAATCATCAAATCCAATTCCAAATAAAAATAATACACAAAGCAAACACAAATTAAACAAGGTTCCTTGAGTCATGAATTTTCATGATAGTGCGCTTAAAGTTGCTAAGGTAGTATCAGGCCTACAGCTTAGCAAATCACATATTTTTGTCATAAATAAACACTACAAGGAACTGAGACTCAACTTTATTTTGATCCAAACTATAAGGAAAAAAACACAACCAAATATTATTCATTACATAATAACAACCATCTTAAACAAAGAGCTCTGGGCTGATTTTTGCTGCTGCATGCAATTCGAATGTGTGAAAGACCTGCGATATTGAGCACATATTTTTCAATTTTTGAGTTTTAAGGAAACTTGAAAAAAATAAGTAAAGCACTAATTATTTTATACCGATTATTTAATATACATCAAATTAAAATGATGGTAATTTAAAAATTATTCGTGGCACAACTTATTACAAAAACATACAACATATAGATTTTGGAAAAAAAAAAAAAACGAGTTATTTTGTTGTTTCACAAGCTCTTGTAATCTCATTACATAAAATATTCATGATGAAAAAATAAATGGCAGTGGGGTAAATGCTGCATGCAGGAACAAAAAAAAAATACAAATAGTGAATAAATAAGTAGAACTGTTACAATCATAAAGAAGCTAACTCTACTTTACATTCATAAGTAAATCAATAAAAAATAAATAAGGACAACAATTTATTTATTTATTTTGACACATTAATAATTGGTACAAATCCTCAATTATTTTTCATGTAACGGATAAAAAAATTATAGGCACAAGTTTCAGAATGCAAAATGAAAAACAAAAATATAAGTGGAGGCATACCTTGCACTCAAATCATTGAATGTGATATTGGCTACAGCTAGAAAACACGACAGGTGAAATGAAATAGTTGGTGAGTTCCTTCAGCTAAACCCCCAAAATCAACAGGCATATCTCTGCAGCCCATCCACTTGAGAGAAACGAGGTGCTCGATGCCCTTTGGAACCTCCATTAGCTGTTTCAGTTCCCACAACCAAATCCCTTCAAGACTCGCCATGGTGCCCTGCTCCATCTCCACTTGAATCAGATTAGGCATTAGTACCAAATCCAGTCTCTTCAATTTAGGAAACCACCCTGCCTTAAAAATTAGTTGTTGTCCTTCATATACTCTTTTGAGGTACAAGTACGTGAGGTTTCTGCAATGGGAAAGAGATGGCAGAGGATCATTTTGTAATTGAGACCATCCGAGTAGTAGCGTTTGGATACTATTCCCAGATATTTTGAATAAAGGCGATTCAAGCATGGTTTCTTTCAGTTTCCCACAGAGATCTAACTTCTGAAGTTGTGGGAGGTTCAGGCCTTCCATTTGGAGAATCTCTTTCTCATCGGTTGCGTAAATAGATAAGTAGGAAAGGAAACTCATCTTTGATAATGATTTGCATAACTCTACTGAGTGGTTTTCCTTCACATTCCTTATTCGAAAGCTTCTCAGTTGAGTTAAATTGCCCAGTTCTCTTACTACCATAGCATTTGATTCTAATGCCTGTATGGTCTGGAGATCTTTCAGGTAAAATATGCCCTTAGGTAAAGAGATTCCAGTACAGGTCCGAAATGACCTATATGTAGGATCTACCACCACCTCAGCAAAGAGATGGCGTAACTTTTTTAGCTCTGCCATGCCATCTGGTAGATTTTGTATTTGAGAACAATTGAGATCCAGGGTCTGCAAGTTGTAAAGTTTCTTCATAGATTTTGGTAAAGATTTAACCTTTGTGTTTCTCAGACCCAAGTAACGGAGATTGAACAAATCCCCAATTGCATTTGGAACCATTTCAATTGGCAATTCTTCTAAAACCAAAACAGTAAGATATCTTGACTTATCAAAAACCATGGATAGCAAAGGAGATGAGAGCACATCATCATGAACTAACATAAAGGTTCTGAGTTTTGGTAGACAAACATCATGCATGAATGTCTCTCTTAGTTTGATTAGTGAGAGCCGACGACTAGAACAATCAATATTTTCTGAATTGTTATCCTCACGTAGCAATCCAAAATTTTCTTTTCTGCATAAAGAGATGGCCAACTCTCTCACTGTATCATGCATTCGGCACCTCTTCACCCTACCAAATTCATTTTTTTTTGCAATTTGTAACATGCTGCAATGTATGAGTTCCATGAGATAACCCTCTGCCACCTCCTCTAATGTGCTTCTCCCTTTTTGTTGTATAAAGCCCTCAGCTATCCAAAGCCTTAATAGTTTCTTTCTTGGAAGGAGAAAATCCTCTGGAAACAAACTACAATGTAGAAAGCAATTCTTGAGGTATTTTGGAAGGCGCTTGAAGCTTAGATTAAGAATATTTTTTAGTGGATCCAAATTTGGGTTGTTGTCTAGTTCCCAGGTTAGTTGATCATGTACACATCTCCATTCAGATTCTGTTTTCTCAGAGCAAGATAATACACCACCCAATGAAACAAGTGCTAATGGCAGCCCGTCACACTTTGAAACAATCTCTTTTGCCCACTTCTTCAAGGGAGGAGGACATTCATGGTTTCTTTCAATAGGAAATGCCTTTTTACAAAATAGGTCCCATGAATCTAATTCTGGTAAAGGTTTTAGCTCTAACCTATTTCTTTCTGGAGCAAGAGATGCTACATTTGCAATTCTACTTGTAATTATAATTCGGCTTCCTCGATGGTCATTAACAAGCGTGTCCCTTATATCTTGAAATGCTTTTAGATCCCACATATCATCTAACCTATTTTTTTTTTTTTTTTTTTTTTTTTTTTTTTTTTTTTTTTCAAGAGTTTGACCATGATTTCTTTTAATTCTCTGAGATCCTTATTGCACGTGTTGATTGAATTATTTTGCCGACACACTGGGGCTGAGAGAAATTTAGATGGAGAGATATCTAATTTTTTAATTTCTTAAGAACGAAAAAACTTCTACACAAAAAAGAGGACGAGACCGAGTGGGAATGGCGACAGGGGAATGGATTTTGGTTAACCGCCGGGAAAGCCCCAACAACACCCAGAACCACCATCTTCCACCTCCACCGACCAACCCTTATAAACCATACCTAACACAACCTACCTATGCTCAGATGGTGGTCCGCCAGCCTCCCCTCCCTCAGACCACTACAAAATCAAAGCCTAACTCTTCTTCCACCTCTAGCAAACTGACCTCCCCATATGCACCAACCAGTGCCGCCTCATATATTTCCCCACACATCAAACCTCCTCTTAGATTTCCTCCCTCACCAACTTATACTGAATGGAAAGGAAGATGTTTCAGATGTTGTCGTATGGGTCATAACTCGGCTCATTGTAGAAACTTGAGGAGATGCGGTAAATGTTGGGGAGAGGGACACATTGGGTCTCGCTGCTGTCAGGTTGTAGTCTCTGACTCCTTGCTGTCTAAGGTGGATGGTAATAAGGCAAAAGCAAGGCAATGTGAACCTAAGTTTGATGATATTTTGGCGTCTCCAATTGTAGCAAAACCATTACCGGAGGGCAGACCCAAGAAGATAACTTGTTTTGTGGAGTCAGATGAGGAATATTATGAGGAGCTAGCTAAGCTAGAAGGGGCGGTGATAATGTATAATCCTGACTTGGATGTTAATTTATCAATTGAGCAGGTGGCTCAATATGCCGCTAAGTCTGGGCTAGTAAAAGTCGAGGAGATCTCTGTTGGCATCATGACCAGGTTTAGGTATGCAATTATGCTTCCCCATGGGATTGCCCCAGATGATTTTATCAAGGCTATTCCGATTGAGATTTGGCAGGAAGGCTATACGTTCTATCAATGGAGTCCACTGGATGATGCCTCAAAGGCGATTCCCCATTTCAAGGTCCTCATTGATCTGGTTGGAATCCCGTTGGATTTGTACCGAAAGAAGGAAGTTATCAGGGCCACTAGTACGATTGGTACGTATCTGGGAACGGTAGAACAAACAACAGAGGGTGATATTACAGTTTGGACTGTGGTTGTAGCTACTACTGACCTATCAAGGATACCACACCAGGTGGCATACATGGTGGCTGGATTCGAGAAATTAGTGGATGTTATTCCTAAAACCTGGATACATGTTCCATTATACAAGGCAGAAGAGATGGTGCAACCTAAAGACAGATACAAGCCGATCATACCGGTGGTACCGATGATACACTCTCTTTCTTCGTTAGAGGGAGAATACACGATTCACTCAGAAGAAGACGAGGTTATCCTTTGTCTAGAAGTGTTCTAGAAGAGTTGTGTAGAGGGAGAGATGAAGAGACTCTCCCGGCCAGTGTCAGGGCGGCCCTGACTGGGGAAAAGATGACGGCTGTTACACGGTTGTTGCACTTGAGTGTCACAAAAAATCCTGATGCTACTTGCGCAGCAACACCAGTAAAAGGTGCAGAAAATCCAGTAGAAAATCCAGTTCATTCAGGAGATTATTTTGAAAATATGCCTAATAGAGAGGAGGTAGTATTTGCTGATGCAGAGAGTGAGCATCATGATGATGAGGCGGGTCACTTTGATGGGGTTAATAGCAGCAACCAAAAAGAGAACTCATTGGTGGTGCCACAGGAGATCTCCCCCACCAGATTTGTTTCCACAAACCATGTAGAAGTTTTGGCAGGATCTAATCAACGTGATTTGAGTGGTGACAAATTGGAAAGATCTATATATTCTCCTAGAATTTTGGAGCGAGGTAAGGCAAAAATAACAGCTAATGACAGCTGCCCGAGATTGGTGCAGTTACCTGTTAAAAAGGTTGTTCAATTTTCTCCACGTGTATTACGTCCATCAACAACACTTAAGAGGAAAAAACAAGAAGAGGCCCGTGAAACAAAGGCCCAAGCGAAGTCAACTAAGAAGCAGGCTGAAGGGGCTTCTTCTATCAAAATTTTCAAACCCAAATCTAAGCAGGCTTGTCTCAAAATAAATGAAGATGGGCTGGTGGAGGTTCAGGTTAATTATAACCTATGCTCTAATATTGCGGCTGCAACAGGATTTCAGACAGAGCAAGTGATACAGGCGCTAAAAGAGGATAATGAAGCTCGTTTTAGATCAATTCGAGCTGAGCAGGAGAAGAATATTTCACAGGAAGAGAATATCTCTGAGACTTTATTCGAGGAAGAAGAGATTATTTCACAAGTGCCAATAGAGCCGAGTAGTGTGGAGGAGGTGATGGACCAAGGTGCGCATATCTCTGGAACTAATTTTGAGCAGGCAGAAATCATTTCACAAGTGCCAATAGAACAGGTTAGTTTAGAGGAGGAGATGGACCAAAGAGAACATATCTCTGAGACTGATTTTGAACCAGACTCAGATGACGAGCTTGACTCAGATTTTGAGTAGATGTTCTTCAAGAAGAAGAGCTGTGATGAGAAGTTAGATGTAATCAAATTGTTATTATGTTATACAAAAAAATAAATTTGCTTTCATGGAACGTTTGGGGGTTGGGAGATTTGGAAAAATGCCTTGTGGTCAGGAATGTGATCCATTCTTTCCGTTGTGATGTGGTTTGTTTGCAAGAAACAAAATGGAGTGACTTTGATTATTCTCGTGTGTCGGCAGTACTTCCGAGTTTTTTTCAGAAGAATTGTGTTTTCCAGTTTTCAATTGGGTCGGCAGGGGGGCTTATGATCTCTTGGAAAAATAACTATACCTTGTTATCTTCCTGCGCTACAAGACACTCCATATTGGCCCTGCTTCTTCAGTTAAACTCGGGTCATAGATTTTTGGTGACTAATGTGTATGGTCCATCTCTGGACGAAAACAAGGCCAGCTTTATTAATGAACTTGGGAAAATGTCAGAGGTTGTCCATGACCCATGGATTTTGGTTGGTGATTTCAATTTAGTGCGTTGGCTAGTCGATCGATCAGGAGATATGCGGGGGTTTGGGCTAATGTCACAATTCAATGATGTCATTGAGGATCTAGCGCTAATTGATGTGCCCCTACGGAATAGAGCTTTCACTTGGTCTAGTAAAAGACCCAATCCAATTTTTTCAAAAATTGATCGGGTTTTTATCTCAAGTGAATGGTCTGCTTGTTTTCCTTCTATTATGCTAAATGCGCTTGAAGTAGTTGTTTCAGATCACTCACCACTGCTACTCAAGTGTAAGCAACTCCAATCATTGCCGAAACAATTAAAGTTTGAGAAATTCTGGCTTGGCTACCCACAAGTGCGGGGGCTGGTGCACCAGACCTGGCGTCAACAACATGGCTCAGAGATTTCCTCTTCAATACAGTGCAAAATACTACACACGCAAAAGCAGTTGAGGGCTTGGCATTTGCAAAACCATAGCAATATTAATCAGGAACTTGATACTTGCAAAGAGCAGATCCTAGCTCTTGACAGATTGGAAGAGACAAGGGCATTACATGCCTCAGAATTTGCAATGCGTCAAAGATGTCGAGAGAGGGCTTTCTTTCTATCAACAATAATAGAGAGTAGGTGGTCTCAACGAGCCAGATGTAGATGGCTGTCAGAAGGGGACAACAACACAAGATTTTTCCACTCTTTTGCATCTTCTCGCCTTAGAAGAAATACGGTTCTGTCTCTAATAATTGATGGCAATACGATCACAGATGGTGAGGCAATTCAAGGTGCGTTTTTTGATCATATGAACAGTTTGCTTGGGACGCAATCAGTGGTGCAACATTTTGATCCAGCAACTCTCTATAGTGCTGGGCCAAATATGGCAGAGCTTCAGGAACCATTTTCTGAGGAGGAGATTGAAAGTACAGTAAAAAATCTGGCCAATAATAGGGCTTCGGGCCCAGATGGCCTCCCGAATGAATTTGCAAAGGTTTATTGGGATGAGATAAAGGTAGACATATTGAGGCTTATTTATAAATTTTATGATGGTTGTGCGGACATGTCGGGGTTGAACACTGCCAATATTGTAATGATCCCAAAGAAGGATGATGCTGTAGATGTGAGGGATTATCGACCGATTAGTATTATCAGCTTGGTCCCGAAAATAATATCCAAACTACTTGCAACAAGGCTATCACGGCTATTGCCGGATCTAATTTCGGTTACTCAAACTGCTTTTGTTAAGGGTCGACAAATTTCTGAAAATTTTGTGGCATTGAGAGAAATATTGCAACATATATCTCAATCAAGAGGAAGAGCGGTTTTCGTTAAAATAGATTTCGCTAAGGCGTTTGACTCTATAAATTGGGAATTCCTATTTCGAGTCATGCAAGCAAGAGGCTTCCCACCTAGATGGATGAGTTGGATTCGAGTTCTTCTCAATACTTCCTCATCTAGAATCGTTTTGAACGGTAAAGTATCCGAATATTTCGAGCATAAGCAAGGGCTTCGTCAAGGTGACCCTTTATCACCCCTATTATTTATCCTAGCTGTTGATGTGTTGCAAAAACTGATTGAAAAGATGAATAATTGCTTGCAAAAAACCATCTCAAGAAGACTCGATGTCCCAATCCTTTCGCTACAGTATGCTGATGATACCGCAATTGTTGCAAGGGCCGATCTCACAACCATGATCACTCTTAAAATTCTACTTAGGCTTTTTACTCAAGTGTCAGGTTTGCAAATAAATTATGACAAGAGTTCCTTTCTCCCTTTGAATCTGTCTCCAAGGGGTATACAAATAGCCTCTCTAATTTTGGGATGCTCACAAACAGCCATGCCCATCTCATATCTAGGAATGCCTTTGACCATTAAGAAACCGAGTCGACACGACTTCATACCTCTGTTGGAAAAATTGAGAAAGAGAATAGCAGGGTGGCAGGGTAAGTTTTTATCCAAGGGTGGCCGATTACAACTTATCAAATCTGTCTTAACTAGTGTGCCTATTTATCTCATGACATCTTTTTCTTTGCCAAAATGGGTGCTCAAGAATATTAACCAATTGTGTCGAAATTTTTTGTGGGCAAAACAGAATGGCCAAGGTAAAGGTGTTCACTTGATTAATTGGGAAATAGTTTGCTACCCAAAAACCCATGGAGGGCTTGGTGTCCCTGATTTAGATCTTAGAAATACAGCACTCCTGTTACGTTGGTGGTGGAAGTTGTGGGCAGAGAAACAAAGTTTATGGTCAATAATTATCACCAAGATTAGAGGCCTAAGCTATCAAAACTCGGGTCTAGAGGTTTGGATGTCAAACGGGTCATTCTTTTGGAATCAGTTAATCAAGATTAAACCGCTCTTCCACTGGTGCGTGCAATGGACAGTGGGAGATGGTGCATCGATCTCTTACTGGTACGATGCATGGGGAGGACCTCCAATCAGATCACTGAAGGATGGTAAGCCAAGGCCTCGTTTACAAGGTATTTCTTTACGTGATATGATTACCAAATGGCCCGTAGTAATACCAATCTCGATCCACAACATACCCGATTTCAATTATCAAGAGGACCTTCTCAGATGGAGGTGGTCTTCAGATGGTCGGTACACTTCGGCTTCAGTGTACAAAACCATGTTGATTGGAGGTAAGGTGAAATGGCAGTACATGGAAATTTGGCGGAGCTATGCACCAACAAAGGTTCAGATTTTTACATTCCTCTTGTTGAACAACAGGTTATTAACTCATGATAATATGTTGATAAGAGGAATAAGGTGTGTGGGGGATTGCGCTATGTGCTCTACATGCCCGTTAGAATCTGTTTTGCATATTTTTTTCCATTGTCAGTATGCTGCTCAAGTGTGGAGTTGCATGGGAGGGTTGCTAGTTAGAGCAGACACAATACATAGGACATGGGAAAAATCATGGAGCCGCTACAAATCAGGCATGCATGAAAAGAAAAGAGTATGGGCCACGAGATTTATGGGGGTATTATGGGCAATTTGGAAGCAGCGAAATGAATTCATTTTCAGAAGCAAAAGAATGCCCCCTTGGTTGCTAGCGAGAACAATTCATGCAGAAACAGAACTGTGGATTCGATGCCTTGGAGGAAAGAATAGGTTGCAGTATTGAGTTTCTTTTTATTTAGTGAGTTATTAGTTTTGAGAGGTTGAACAATGATGTTGTAAACAAATTTATTTATTGTAAACTTGGTAGCCACTACCAAGCAATTTCAAAAAAAAAAAAAAGAATTATTTTGCCCTTCTTTACAAATTTCGGAGATCATATTTTGGAGAAGATTATCCACGGTATAAGATTGAGAAATATTTATCCATGCATGACAATCAAAGTTATTTTTTTCTCTCTTGAAAACATTAGTAACAAGGGTTGTTTTGCCTACACCACCCATTCCCCAAACAGATATCACAGAGAGTTCTAGATTTTTAGAATTCAGCCAGCTCGTCAACTTCCCGCTATTATTTTTTATTCCCACAATTTGATCTTCATCAATGAAATGGGCAGAGATGGCCATTTTATATGAGTATTCATTTGAGTAGTTTGAGTTTTCCCCAGTACTGACATTTGTTGTGGGCACCCATCTCTCTTTCATCCTTGCAAGATTCACAAGCCTTGTTTCTGCTTCGAGCAATTGAGAGGCAATTCGAGCAATTGGATCTTTAAAAAGTTTGATAACATAAATGGATATTCCATCAAACTTTTGATTATTAATTAGGTATGAAAATTCACACACGATATCTTCAATGTGATTTGCTAACTCATGTACCTCTTTTATCCAAGCTACCTGAGGTTTATTGTTTTGATCATCCATTTCTATCCCATCAAGAAATCCTTGCATCACCCGAAGTTCACTACTAATATTGTTTATGTTTGCTTCAAGGTTTTTGTATGTTGAGCAAAGCCTTGAAAATTTTGAGATTGCTAGCTTGGCTACTTCATTAGTCAATTCTCCAAGGATCCGGAGGGCTGCAACAATGGTCGTCTCAGCCATGCTCAGTTAATCGGGTTCAACTGTACTATTATTTATTCATTCATTCGTGAGCTGTTCAAAGCCAATATATATCAAAATTAAGCAATCGTATAAAAATTACCATTTTATCAAAATTGGTTTTCTATTCATTAAAAACTAACAACAATTATTCTAAATATATGTTAAGATAAATATTGTTGGAATTTTATGCATGGAACCAATTGGTGATTAGGGGTGTTTAAACCGTCAGTTAGGTTGAAACCAAAGTAAAATAGTAAATTAAATCAAACTTTTGAAACCGAAGAAAAATGTTGGTCCATATCCAAAACAAATGGTTTATCGCTCTACTTTTGACAGCTACATATATACTATTTAGTAGGTATATGCTTATGTATACTAACATTTAGGTAGAGAAATAAACAATTTTTTCTTAAAAACTGACAAATTAAAATACTGACATTTTTCTTAGTCTGGACTTTCCAAATTGAGTTTGGTTTGGACAGGATCCGGGTTTTTCCTCCTCCCATTCAGTTTGGACAGAACCCATTTATATTGTTTAAATTTAACCGGTTATGATTTGGCTCAAAGGTTAGTCC